>JAWDGP010000534.1:150000-247500 GCA_033675545.1 Elysia crispata
TCACAAGATAGGTTGTAAAGAGGCTGGTGGGGGGTGGGGTGACGGCGGAGCATCTTGTAGTCCACACATTGTGTGTTTGATTTTGAACGTGGCCTAGAGCCGGTAGAAGGCTAGAGAAAACTAAAGGTCCTCAGTTAGTGTTCCCACCCTGATACATGTACCTCAATCGTCGCAGTTTACTCAACTGAATTTATGTCCTGCTTAATTTATCTGAACATTAATTAAAATAGGATTGAGTTTCAAGCACACCACTTAACAGCTCCCTCACAATTTATCAGCTTTGTGTCCAGATGATTTCTTTATCAGCTGTGTAAAGCGGATACAAGTCAGGTTAGAGAAGGGACCTGGCAAGGGCACCTTTTGATTATGGAAATTGGAAAATAAGAAACGCTGGAGAAACCCAGTGAAATTTAATGTGCTGCGTTTCTGAGGTCTAGCAAGCATGGCACAATGTGAATAATTAGATTGATCTTCGGCATCTTAGTCATCAAGTAAGAACTGTTGGTCAGTGGTGATTAGGGCGATCAGGAACTCAGTGGCGTGACCTGAAGAATTTGTTTAGCCTCCTTTGATGTTTGAAAAAATATTAACAATAGCGAAACAGCATCTTTAGTATTCCCCAAACTTACATCAGCAAACTGCATAGACGTCAGTACAGATGCTAATTGCTACAGCAGAAAAAAAACAGAAATGTTTCCAAGCACTTTAATTAACGAATGCCACAGGTCTTATATTGTTTAATTTTAATCAAAGAAGTTGTTTTCTTTTTTTAGAAAAGGGATGCTCATTGCTGATTTTCAATTTTCATACTCCGGAGATCTTAGTATGATCATGTAAGGAGGTACAAATCCATGAATACTGGCGCCTGGAAGCCGCGGTAGTTTTCTTGTGTTTGGGTTACAGAGTTGAGACTTTTCCAGATTGTCTGTTGATAAAACAGAGTCTGACACCTCTACACAGCTCATTTAGTCTTGCCCATTCACAAAGGAGAGTAAAAATCATTGAAGCTGATAACATAATCAAATTCAAATCCTACAGTCACCATCTCTTTTCAATTTCATTATTTGATCTTGTAAGCGTCAGCAAAGATTTCTACATATGATGCATATTTTTTTGTTAAAAGTTTGAGTTACGCTGATTTATTATTTTTTTTTAATTTTATGTTCTGGAAGTGGAAAGTTTCTCAAAAACCTTTAGTTCTGAAAACTACATTTTCCTTCATAATTAAGCATCTTAACTTTTTATGCAATCGATAGATCTTATGTAAATGGATGAGGCTGTAACACAATAGAACCCTAGAAATGAAGTTGTTACTCTATTTCATTATCACATGTTGCTTATATTGGTCCATTGACATGATTGAGGCCAGATGCTACAGTGAATATGACTTTTACAATATTTAAGCCCAGTTATTGATGTGGGAATAATTATGGTCTGTACATGGTCTTCTAATGGGGAGGAAAGATCAGGCTCAACCATGATAAAAGATTGTGGATTGCATGAGGAGATAAACCAGACACAACCCGAGCTGGGGACCTAAAAGTAATCATTGCACATACAGCAGGAGGTCAAAGATGTGTACCATGAAACGGGTCGATTTTTGTTGAATCATAAGGTCAATAAGTTCACACACACACAAAAAAGCAAAACAGAAAGCATGAAAATTGTATAATTTTACTTTATTGGCATCTTTTAAATGGTATATTACATGATCTTAAGGAAGGGAAAGAAAAAAGTGCTATTGAATGGGGGGTAATTGAGTCTTTATAGTGGTCTGGCCTAGAGAAACAAAGATGGAGTAGAGAAGGTAGAGAAAATGTAGGAGAGGGAGTTGGCTTTAGAGCACCACTGACCGGCCACTATACAGCAACCAATTAGCATCTTACATACCCTAAGGGTAGGTGCACTACAAGCGATTCAAACATACCTATATTCTCTTGAAAAAAATTCTCAGAACAGAGTAAACCCAAGATAAGAAGAACTGTGGTAATTGACAAAGAAAAAAAAAGTTAGCAACTATCCATGGGAAATCAAAATGGAAGAAAATTATTTTACTCAAATTTTCTTCACGCTGTAGTGATTAACCACAAGTTGGAATGCTAAACTGCAGAATTCATAAATTCCAGATTTTTTTTGTAAAATAACCTTTGCTAATAATATGTTCAAGGCCTCTAATTGAATGAAAAAGAGTGAAAATTGCCCTGCATACTACCCAAGCCAGTGTTGCGATGACCAACTCCGTTCAGTACATCGAAGAGAGAGAAGGAAACTTGCCGTTATGTGGTCAGTGAAGATTACAAATTACATAACAAATGAGTCAAACTGAATAGAGTTTGAGTTATTGCACGTTCCCTCCAACAACTTGAAAAGAGGCGGATTTTCTCCAAAAAGATCTTGATTCTTCAAAAAGCAGTGTTCTTCATGAGGGTGCAACTTCTGTGACTTACCTCAGAGAACTAAACGTTTGACAAAAAAAAAGTAGAATTCCGAAAAAAATAATAAATAAACAAAATAAAGTTTAAAACCAGTAAAATATTTTTAAAAGATAGATATTAAAAGCATGACATGTTTTTTAAGTCTAATACCAGTTTTAAAAATGCATCAAATTTCTTCATAAAATTTAGAATGGAGTATTAAAATTAAGCTAAGCTTACAAAAATGGTTTCAAAAAACATTACAAGAAAAATAATGTTAGATGAAACTGTCAACTAAATGCATCTAAAAACAAAATATATTGATCTCATATTACAAGTTATTGAATTCTCATAAAATTATTAAAGAAAAATAGAAAGCATAGAAAATGATTTTTTTTCTCATTTTTTCCCAAAAGAGGTGATATATAGTGTATAATTGTAAAAAGAGTACAGTGATAAATTTGAACTTAGGATATGTACGTTTATAAGAAAAAAGATTCCAAATTAATGTAAATGATTGTTCAGTGTTACAATGCTCCATGACTTACTGTACACAAAGTTATAGATAATACATGATATGCTAAGGAGGAAACAATCAAAAAGGATCAAATTCAGGGTGAAGGGCTAGCATGAATGAGACAGAATTTAACACATTTTAAATGGAGTGCCATGCACAGTTTTTTATTAACATTGGACCCTTCCTTGAAACCAAAACAAGCATGATTTTCAGTATGGTGACTACTCCTGGCTTTGTGAAATATCACCATATATTATAAGAGCTTTTTATAGAACTGTATGTTGTTTTTTTCTTCAACAACTAAGAAAAATGCCAGGTTTGTCTTCTACATTAAGTGAATTGCCATTTTTTTTTGATGGTTTGTCCCTTCTGTTGACATTGAGCAAAAAATAAAAAAAAGATAACAAACTTTAATTCATCAACTCAGTCAACACTAGTAACTGACCATAATGTAGTGTATATGTCTTGTCTAGGTATCATATGATAAAAATCTTTAAGTTTTGATCTAAGTCTGAATTTTAAGTACATTTTGCTGCAAAAAAGAGAGAGGAAAAAATGCATTTTCAAAATGGGCAAAATAAATGAGACAGATTAAAAATAAGTTTATGTACATCATTGTAAAGAATAAAGAGTTAAAATATTACATGAGTCCCAATTCCTCCTAGTTAATAAAAATTTCCTTTTGGGTTCAAAAGCATGTAATAAATTCAAGTTTGCTAAAATGGCTGATTCTCGAATTTTAAATTTTATTGAAAGTTTTAAATAAGTAAACCTGATATTTTCTGTGATGCTGTTTAAAATCAGTTTATGAAAACTAAAATTCTGAAAAGAAAAGTTATTCTAGTAATTATCGTTTGGTTGTAACAAAGTTTCAAATTAAATCAACCCATCCTAAAATCATTTCAAAGCAAACTGAAAAAAAAGGGTTTTTGTGACCAAAATATTTGAGCAACATGGCAAGTAAGCCTGACAATTTCATGCATTATTAAACATACAAGCAAAAACATGAAAAGTTAGACATGACATGTAGAATATGTATTCATTTACAAGATTTTTTTTGTTGTTTTTTTGTTCTGTTTTTTTTTTGGGGGGGGATGGCAAAAGTTGAGACCTTTAAACATAATTTCAAGTATAAAATAAGTGAATTAGCAAAGCTTGAGAAACAGGCAATGGGTTCATTTTTCACAGTAGAAATCGTATTTACCTTTGGACCATGCAGTAAGGCTGAAGTTGATTTTAGAATAATTGTTTAAAAAAAAATCTAGCACATAAATAAAGAGCAGGAAGAAATAACTGGTTAATTTTATGTGATTCTCGTTTTACTTCAAGCCTGCAACTGTTGCCATCTTCATAATAAAAACTTTATCATAGAGCCATGAGCTGAAGAGAGAAAATAGGAATCAATAGCAGTCATTAAGATCATTTTAAAATATTTCGTCAAACAATATATCATTGTATCATCAAAAATAGTATCAGATTTGTAGTAGCAATAATATTAGATATAAGCATGATTTCATACATCAGAGGGAGTCATGTCAGCTCAAACTGAGCCTTTTAAGTAGATATCAATAAATAAAATAAAAATGGCTGAGATTCTACAATTTGACAATGAAACAAATTAGTTAAGATGAATCTTCAGCCTATCTCAAAAGGAGCAAAATATTCGCATATATTATTCTGTACAGGCTTCCAAACAAAGCTAGTGGCAATAATGGTCATGAGATAATTTTTTGGCCAGTCATCCAAAATTAGTGTTGCCTCATTTTAAAAAGTCAAAGGGATTCAAGTTTTGTCAACAATGAACATTTTTTTTCCATGTTGCCACAAAGCAAAGCTGTTCAGACTGTTTCATCCAAGTTATTTATACATCGCCTGGTTAGGCTCTGATTCAGTATTACATACACGAGATGATAAATATGGAAATGTTAAATATATACGTGAGGTTATTGGCCTTGAATTTTACAAGACTGAGATTTTCACATTTTCAAGTGTAAACTGATGTAGAATTTCAACAACTATAGCAAAGCAAAAATTTAGAACAAAATAAACCAGACAACATGTAAAGACTAGGTAGAGACCTACTCCTAATAGCGCCATGTTTTACAATAACAATTGCTGTTGTCATCAAAAAAATAACATTGAAGATAAAGAATTTTTACCCGCTCGAACGTAATATTTGTGGCCGATTTTTTTTTTCAATCCTTTACAGTTATAATATGTATTTAATACAAAATTCACATAACACACTATAGTAAAATAATATTAGATGATGTTTAACCAAGATTTCCACGATATTTTGGGCACAAACTTTAGTCTATACATTCACATAAAGTTAGTTAAGAACCGAGCTATAATTTTATAAATGACACTCCAAGGCAGACATAAAAAGAGAACTTAACTGATTTCAATGACACAAATCTAAGCCAAACTAAACCCAGTTATGACACCACTTAGTCTTGCCACCAACTCTTCAACACAACTCATAACCAGAGGGTGAGAGCATGGCCAAGATACACTGAATACCAATGAAGAACCAGCTACTTCCATTCCAGCTATCCCTGATGTATGAGTGACATGCAACAACAGATAGAATCACATGCAGGTTATGACCCAGATTCAACTTGGACATCTACATTGAGTGAATAACACAGAGAAATCAAAGAACCCCTGATGGAATAACAAGCAAACTTGGTTGAAAAACCTTCATGATTATTTGCCCTATAATTTCAAACATTGCCCTAACAGGGTTGAAAGGTTCGAGTGTCACTACCTTGGCACAGAGTAATGAGCCAAACTAAAGCCTTTTTTTCTGAGAAAAGGTAGAAAACAGAAAGGACATTTCTGCCTTTTCTTGTCTTAGACTGTGTTTGTTGTTGAACCCAATCTAATTGTTGGCTCTCTTTGAATCTCATTTAAAAACTAAAAATATCTTACGTAATATATAAATAACATTCATGTCATCATTTTAAATTGTTCCAGATTTTCCTGAGGTGTTGCAGATTCTTAGGGCTTTCTTATATCTTGTTGTGTCTGTGACACAACAGACCACAGCTGAAAATTGATCAAACGCCTGTCTCTTCCAGAAGAAAGTTGTTTCATTCTTAAAAAACATGTAGAGATTGTCATAATCCCAGCACATATGCTTGCCTTTCTCCTAATGCTAACAATAAATTCTGTTTCTCCACCCTATCATTTTTCTAACCCCCCTCCCCTTCTAGGTTTCTCTAGTTGTTGAAATTTCACTTTGCTGCTGTTCATGTTAATACTGACCTCTTCTAAAAACTGAAAAAAAAAAAATCTCCCTAAGATTTTTAATAAGCTTGAAAAAAAAAAAAAATGATGTAGAGCATGTCATTCCCTGTCCTGTGAACAATAAGACTGGAGTTTTTTGTATCTTTTAAACAGTGAAAGCAAACTTTAAAAAATGCCATTGGCAATGACTAGGTTTTACACTTATGACTGCTCTTTTATTCAACAGAAACAAGTGCTCATGACAACATTTCTTGCCTTGTCAACATGTACTACAACATAAGAGTGGCTAGTTTGAGTCTAAATTTTTTTAGTTCAAAAACTGGCGAAGAAACCTGAGAAACATTCCTTCAGGAAAATATTATTGTTATCACAAACAATAAAAATTTAAAACAAAATGTTTAAAAGAATGGGCTGGCTATATTGTTTTCTTCATCGATTTTAAAATACTCGCTCATTTTGTTCATAGCAAAGTTCAAATTGGGAAGCTGTTAAATCCATGTCATTAAGAGGTAACAAAGAAGTATAAAAATCAAAAAGCATTTTTAAAATATGGACTGTTCCACCCCAAGAAGATATTGACTAGTTCTCAGCAGTGGTGTATTCTGCTGCAAATCTTCTCAGTCCATGGCTTGTCAATAAATCTAGCACAATCTGTCCTCATCTCTTCTCAAGCAATTAGTCTTCTCCTTCCGAGCTCCCTCACCTGGTCTCAAAATCCTGTAAAATGATAAAGAAAATCAGATGAAATTTTTGTGCCACAGCTTCAGGTGCCCATACATAAAGGATTCAATATGTGTATGTTAGCAAGAAATAAAATAGAAGAGACGACCATTCACATTCTCAGGCAAGCTCAGTACTTCAGGGGACCTGTATGTGCATGTTAATAGAGATAAAAAAAAAATAGCAGGGCTATGGACAATCACTTAACTCTTGCTTAATCAGCATAGATTGTTAGAGGAATAGGCATTTTGTTTAATTTTGTTTACGGTAAAAGTCTTATGCACTGAAGTCAGTGCAGCTATGAAATAGATGTAACAACTGAACAACATACAGATATTGTCTTAAAGGAAAGAGGGTCTCCTTCTCTTGTAATTCAGTTTTAAACTAGCTTAAAATTATCTGTGATTGGTGAAACTGTTAAATTATTAAAGAAAATTAATAAAACACCACGCTTGACTAGAGCACTGACTATACACCTCAAAGAACAGCCAAAAAGTTAATCAGGTCAAATGAAAGCATCACAACTCCAAACAATCAACATTGAACATTGCCCCAAAACACTGTAATAGATAGAGTAAGAATAAAAATGGTAAAACCAACTAGCAAACATCATGAACGGTTGCCATCAATGATAAAAATAACACAGATGAAAAAAAGAGAAAAAAAAACGCCCGTCATCAGTGACGCTGTACAACAAGTACAAACAGAAAATCAGAGCAGCTTGGATGGAAAACGATGAACTGGGTTATGAAGAAAAAACCAAGACCGTGGAGCTACAAAAAAACAAATGTTGACACTGGCTGGTCCGTGAAAACACAAAGGTAAAACCCAAACACAAGACGATTAAACAAATTCTTCTTCGGAAATTGATATATAAAGTCATAAAGAAAAGAACATGGAATAGTCATGGTACAAAATTTGTATACAATGATTTAAATTAAGGAAAAATACGAAGTCATTGAAATTCGCTGAATATTTCTAACTACAGCCAGTGTGCGAAACTAAAAGTGTGGACACATAACAAATTGGGTATGGTGTCGAAACTAACAATCCTTCTTTGATGTTGAACGTTTCTCCTTCAATAATAAGTTCTGCCCGTATAGGTCTGCTCGCTACTGACCGGGATAATGATCCCATCAGAGCCAAAAGGCAGGCAGGCAACTCTTGGAAACTAGTTTCCGGCATTTTTTTTATACGGGCATGAACAATTTTCTTCTTTTTTCTTTTTCTTACATTTCATTTGAATTAATTCTTTTGGACAGTTAAGACAAACGTACAACATCATTTAAAAAAAACAACAAAAAAAAAACCACATAAGTTTAAACAAATTAAAACCTGTTATGACTGTACACATAAATGTCTCCTGTGATTACAACATATACAGAGAAAAAGTTCATTCATTTTGAGATAGATAAAGACATCTTGAGCAGACACCCTGGAGTACATAATTAGGTTTGCAAAAAAGTGGACATAATTGACCATAACGTAACACTCAAAGGATAACATTTTGCAACAAATTCCTTTATCACATATATTTCTGTTCAAACTAAGGGTTCCATTGAAAAAGCAAATACACTGAGCTCAGCACTGGAAGAAAAATAGATGAATATTAATAGTTCTTGAGGAAAAAAAAATTTGGACAGAGCAAAATGGCTTATGGGCTTTCCATTTTCTTCTTGGAGCCTAGATCTAGAATCCTGCAATACTTCCACAACCTACAACCTAGTTATAAATCTTTGTGCTTTCTTTCCAAGGCCTCATGCAAACTTTGATACTTATGAAATACTCTCTTATTCTTTCTCTCTCTCTGACTCTATCCCCAAATTAAAGTTAAAAATGATCACTCCTTTGAGGGACCATCCAAATTAAGTCTATGAATAATTAATTTTTCTAATTGGCTAGACAAGTTTCAGACTTTCATAACTACAATGTGAAATCTGTGACACAAAAAAAGTGAATGTTTTAAAAAATCTCAATCAACCAACACCTTTACCTTTTTCTGTTGTAAATTAAATCTTTAGAAAAAATCTATTATCTGAATGGAATGAATGATAAAGCATTTAACTTTCTATTCAGCCTTGGCTGGGCACTGTCATCCACTCCACAGGACATTTTGTGAAGCAAAAAATAAAAAAAAAAAAAAAAAAAAAAGAAGAAGAAGAAATTTGTTTACAAACACCACCAAAAGGAGGATAGATATGTTAGCAGCAGGCCCCAAAATGCTATCAAGAAAACCAAAAACAAAAGTAGTGAGTGAATTTCCTGTCACAATTGTTCATCAATGCTAATGAACAATGTATATCGAGAGCCACACCCACACACGATACCGTCACACAGTTCTGGGCACAAGCAAGTTTTGCAAGAAGAGAGCTAAACAGACATTCACATACAAATGCGCAATCACACTCACGCACAAACTCAGAGAGGAAAGATATCACAACAAAACAAATGCTGATTAAGAACACACACCCACTGACTAATGAAACACACAGTAAAAATAACACTGGCTCAAGTAGAAGCAACAATAGCTTACTCTAAAACCAAACAAAACAAAAGAAAAAAAAATAGTTGGAAACAAAGAAGAAAAAACATGAAATAAAAAGTAGGCTATTTCATTTCTCTTGCATTGAGCGCCTTTTGTTGGTTTCAACAGATGTTCTTTCAGGAACAAAATAAAAACAGCCAACCACTCAAAAACCATGGCCAATGAGCATACTTCACAAAAATTGTTATCTACTACAAGTGTAAATTGAGCAGAAAAAAAAACCAAACAATAAAATTGTTTTTAAGGAAAATAAAAATAAAAATAATAATAATAATAATAATAATAATAATAATAATAATAATAATAATAATAATAATAATAATAATAATAATAATAATAATAATAATAATAATAATAATAATAATAATAATAATAATAATAATAATAATAATAATAATAATAATAATAATAACATCAATGATGATGATGATGAATGTGGTAATAAATAATAAAGATGGTTATGATGCTGATGCTGATGGTGATAATAATGATAAAGATGATGATGATAATAATGATAATAATAATAATAATAATGATGATGATGATGATGATGATGATGATGATGATGATGATGATAACAATACTTATGATGGTGGTGGTGAATGTGGTAATGAATAATTGAGATGATTATGATGATGTGTATAAACATGAGAACAATGGTGGTGACAATGATTTAAAAAAAAATTTTAAAAAATAATTAATTTATAAAAAAAATATTAATGACAAACAAAAATTATCAACAATGGTAAAAACAACAATAATAATAACAATTACAATAAGACAATTACATATTGAGATAAAAAATGAACACAACAATTATTATAACAAACTAGATTTGTCAACAGCACAGGCATATAGATATAGGGACAATGTCAAAATGGTGTTGAGCACAAATCCCACCCACTTACACCTCAGGTGAAGAGAGGCGGGGTAAGAGCCTCTAACCTTGACCCCCCCTAGGAGGCACACGCTGTCAATCTAGATGAAATGGGGCACTTAGCGTGGGCCAGGCAGAAGATAAAAATTGGGGAGGGAAGAGAAAAGGCAGGTAAGAATTAGACATTGCTACGATGTATCAAACACACACATACAGTGCTTAATTGGCTGATCCAAGCCTTGAAACAAAGACAGACTGATGAAATAAGGCTTAGTTTTTTGTTGCTTTTTTTTTTAAATTTTTTTCCCATCTCAAGTCGACACAAGATCAGTGGTGATAATGCCTCTTTTACGTTCTTTCATTAATGTTACCCTTAAAGTTTATAATTATTATTTGCCATTTCTACAGCTCTCTGGTTGGCTCCTCCATTACTCAATAAAGGGAGTACACAATAAGTTAACAAAACAAACAGTAATTGGCAAAATTAGAAAAAGACAGAAACTGGCTAGTTGTTTGATGTGTATAAGCAGCAGAACTAGCCATGATATATTTAACATTAACAGCTTCCCTCTGAAAACCTTGCAAGCAACAGAGTGAAAGAGGAAGTCTAATCTCGCCCTCACTGCAGCAGTTGAGGCTTACCGCACTAGAATAATTTTACCAGCGGTGAAGCAATATAAGTAAAAAAAAAAGGGAAAAAGTTTGTTACAAACTGTTAAATGAAATGGCAATTTACCTGCTGGTAGCTTAGAAATGACACCACTCTTTCTGCCTTAGTGACATTCTGCTCTATTTGCTTGTATACTCTAACTATAAAAACTATAGTGGTTTAGGCTAGCACAGGAGACTGCAGAAAAGGGGAGAACTCACACCTGTGTCCCTCCTGTAAAAAAGATTTAATCTGTTAAGCATGGGGGCTGAGGAATGCAAGAAGGTTTCCAATTGTTAATCTCAACTTTTAACTTGCATCCCTGAAGCAGAGTTAGGCAAAATTCATGTGAAAAGTTAAATGGCCCTCTAGAGTGATCATCATATTGTGCTGTGAGTGGAGCTGAAATGGCCCTCTAGAGTGATCATCATATTGTGCTGTGAGTGGAGCTGAAATGAAAATAAATTCAATTGTGCATCCTTGCTCATGCTCAAACATCAGAGATTAAGCACTGCATGAAGACGGTTCTCATGACAGAAGCGATCTCATATTAGACGACCTATTAGTGTGATAAAAGCCAATGAGAATGAAATATTCAAGAGATGACCCTGAAATCTAAAGTAAAAAAAAGGAAAGAATTTACTTAAGTGCATTTCAGCTGGCAAATAAAAGCCTCAATCTCACCATGGATGTTATCTTGCCTGGGCGGTGGAGACACTCATCTCTCCCCTAGTAAGGGCGGTTAGCATCCTTGGGTCGCTTGAGCTGAACCTTGAGGCGTTTCATGCCGATCTGGAAGCCATTCATCGCCTGAATGGCTGTCTGGGCACTGGCTGGGTTATCGAAGCTCACGAAGCCTGGAGAAAGAGAGAGAGAATGCATGAAGAGTTTCTGTCAATAAGTCAAACTAGCTGTCTTCACACGGTCACTCACAAACATTTGACACCTATGGGATGAAAGTTAGGATGGTTAAGGTCATCTTGGGAGGAGACTGTCAATATCATTTATGAAAAAGCTCATTAAATTATTATTATTTTCAATGGCATTCCATTGTTAGATAATTATAGAATTATTTCATGGATCCTTGAAATTAATGTTGTATTCAAACCTAACCTTTATGTTACAGACTTTCTTACATCACTTGATGTTAAAGAGAAAGAGTATAATTTTACACGACCAGTAATTGCTCTTGCTATTATAATGATAAAGTGTCGATAATAACATAGATAAAAAAACAAGCTACATAAACTTATAACAGAAGCAGCTTTAATATCACTCCTTTTTACATTATTTCATATCCAAATGCATTGTTACCAGGACGATAGTTCTCAACACTCACCAAAACATTTGCTCTGGTTAGTGGCCCTATCCACATAGACTTTGGCGCTAATCACGTTGCCAAACGGAACAAACATTTGGGCGAGCTCTGTGTCTCCAAACTCCTGGGGCAAGTGGTAGATAAACAGGTTACAGCCTTCCGGCCCTTCCTTCTGAGCTGTTGGGAGGAGTGTCGCTGGCTGGCTCAGTTGCTGGAAACTGCCATACACTGCTGGGTAGGCTGAAAGGTACAAAACCAGATAGTAATGAAGCCTGGGGGTGGTTTTATGGATGGAATGGGCAAAACAATATTCATTGATGATGGTTTTCTTAACCCTGGGTGCTACGCTTTACCATGTGTCTGACTGCAAGGATAAATCAACTGTTATGATCTGTGCAAAACATGTGAGCTAAGCAGGCTTTGTGAGCCTGATTGAGAGCCTGAAAAAAAGGGACTACAGAATAAATTTGGTCAGCAATAAATTTGGGTACTTCAGCGTCAACACAGGGTCAAAGTAAATCAAATCAAAACTTTCTTTTAAATATAATATTATAAAAGATGATGCATTAAGTTAGCTTTATTAAAATTTAAAGATCATTCACAAGATTACCTATCATTAAGAAACATCTACTGGTTTGAGAGACAAAAACTTACCAATACCAGCATAGGAGGGAATGGCTGCATACGCCTGAAGTGGATCTCCGTTGGTTACTGCTGTGAAAAAAAGATAAGGTGATCAGCCAGCTGGCTCCAAACTGAGGTTTACTGATGAGAAACTTATCCTAGGTGAAGTGCAGGTTCATTGAAATGACAAAATAAAAAACATCTTGTCACTGTCAAATGCAAAGCTAAGGCCTAAGGCTCTACCACCAAATTCATGACTGTTTGATATAGGAAATTACTCTCCGGAATGTAGCAATCTTTGCCATAGGATAGAGCAAGAATTTTTCAGGTTCTGCCTGGCAGGATATCCCTTGCAAAATGCCTTTTTAAGAACCGAATTTGCCGTTCACTTAACTAATGGCAACGAATGCAGCCCCACCCCCCTGCCACTTTAAGGGACTTGTGGTAATTTTTCTGTTACTGACATAAACATCAGAGATTTTGTGGACACCCCCTCCCCCTCCTGCATTTCTTCCTGCTCTTGCCACTTCAAGCTGTGGTTCTAACCATTGCTGACCCATCTCATCATCCCTCCATCTCCACAACACTTCAGCCTGGACCTTGCAGTCCTTTGACAGTTCTCTGTGAGCCACAACCTCAGATGATAGCCCCAAACCAGACAAGTGTGGCGTACCTGTATAGTGAGGAATGCCATTGGCATAGATCTCCGCAGCTCCGTTAGTCGGTGGGACAGAGAAGGAGGCGACCGCAGTAGGGGACAGCATGCTGGGAGGACCTCCATTGATGGACGCCGGTGTGGGGGTTCCTGGGGGAGGGGGGAACGATCCTGTAAACAGTCCGTACAGGGTGGTGAATAAGAAAAAACATTGAGATGAGATACACCTACATAACTCATTTTCTTTTCTGTTATGCATGAAAATTAAATGCAGAACAGGCACAGCGAGTATCATAGTTCGGTATCACAAATGAAAATGCTAAAGTGAATATCCATATTTCGGTATGCTTGATGAAAACGATACAGTGAATATCCAGGGGTGGGTATACCTAATGACAATGTTACAGTGAATATCCATAGTTGGGTATACCTAATGAAATCGGTACAGTAAGAATATAAATGAAAAAATATGCATGGTTTGGTATACCTAATGAAAATGGTACAGTGGCTATCCATAGCTCAAGATCTGCAGATTGAGCACTGCACTGGCCAACGCAAAAACAGAAGTAAAGAAAGTGTTTAATGTAAAGATTAAGATGGCTAGCTTTTTAGACCATTGATCGTGGGCAGACCTCAAAGAGGCTCGAGAACTTACCGCTACCAAGAGATGCTGTGGTCGGTGTGATGGCTGTGGACACAAGACCATTTGGGGCAGCTGGCAGGCTGGTCAGTTGCTGAACTTGAGTGGACAGCATGCTGACTGGGTTGGCCAGGTATGGGCTCTGAGCAGCCGCCATTATGGCCGCTTGCTGCTGCATCAACTGCTGAGACTGAAGAGCAGCCGACTGTTTCGTGTAAACAGGCTGCAACAAATTAGGCCGGGGAGGTTATGATGGCGGAAAAGAACAAACCAGGCAATATATATCTGGCAATAATTCAAATAAATGCTCAAGCCAATTTTTCAACTTGCCGTCCTGAACAGGCGTGTCTTTAATCATTTCCCCATACAGATAATTCCAATATATTGGTATCATGAAAAGATGAGAACATGCTGGTTTTATTGTGAACAAATTGAATGATATTATTATGACAAGTTATATGACTTTGGCATCTTAAGGTAAACTAAATGCAGAAACAGAATGCAACGCAAAGATGTTATACAGACGAGTGACTTCAACGTTACTATTTTTGATAGAGTGGTAAGTGAAACTTTGGTTTGCACTCATGTTTCTCCCCAAAGCATAAAACAAGGCGATTTTAACACATGGGATGGTGGTGCAAGGAAAGCAAGGGTAAAGCTTCACCACAAGTAAAAATAAAAAATAATAAAATAAAAAAGATGTGTATGAGGAAGTGTAAACGTTTGCACAGGGATATCTTCTCGGGAAAAAAACCAGTCTCAGCAGAAATTGCTCAAGCATAAAACCCACGTTGATCTTCCTAGAGGCCCAAGTGTGCAATTCTTATAATTTGAGGGAAAAAATAAAAAGGTACAGGTATAGTTCATGGTATCCCAGAAATGCAACATAAGTGTAAGTCATTGGTGCAGCATGCACTAACAGCCGAAAGCCTGTATTTTGGTTTATTAATAAGTTGAGAAAGTCATTTCAAGGGCTCATGTGTAAAAGCAGTGGAGGGCAAACAGAATGAAATGAGGACAAATAAGTGTAATTAGCGGGGCTGCAAAACATAGCACACTTTACAGATTCCATCGCCAGGTGTCGCGTTTTGTGTCGGCTAGCGTGATTGAGCGTAAAAAGTTTAACTGAGTTCTTAGTTTAGAACATGCCATGTTAGAATTCCATGCCACAGTGTTACAAATCTTATCAGAAATCATGAGACTGATACAAAGTTTGGCGTGCAATCTGCCTAGAATCTGATGTTAAGATGTGTGCATTATGTCATTTCATTAGCCCTCCCTCCTCTTCCTTTAACATCTTCATGTATTGGTCAAAGTTAGGATGTTAATAACTAACGATAGCAATATAAAACAATGTAAGAGTGGTTAAAGGTTTTTCACAGCTAGTGATAGTATCATTAAACAAAGTCAGGCTGGACAAAGATAGGTTGGTCATAACTAGTGATAGAAGCATTAAACAATGTCAGGCTGGACAAAGTTAGGTTGGCCATAACAAGTGATAGAATCATTAAACAATGTCATGCTGAACAAAGTTGTAGTGGCTATAACTACTGATAGAATCATTAAACAATGTCAGGCTGGACAAAGTTAGGTAGGTCATAACTTGAGATAGAATCATTAAACAATGTCAGGCTGGACAAAGATAGGTTGGTCATAACTAGTGATAGAATCATTAAACAATGTCAGGCTGGACATGGCTAGGTTGGTCATAACTAGTGATAGAATCATTATACAATGCCAGGCTGGACATGGTTAGGTTGGTCATAACTAGTGATAGAATCATTATACAATGCCAGGCTGGACATGGTTAGGTTGGTCATAACTAGTGATAGAATTTATAAACAATGTCAGGCTGGACATAGGTTGATCATAACTAGTGATAGAATCATTAAATGTCAGGCTGGACATAGTTAGGTTGATCATAACTAGAGATAATCACCTGAGGGGCCAGAGTCTCGTAGGAGCCAACACGGGCAAGTTCATAGGGCGATTCCACCTGAGGATGGGAGGGGGAAGAGGGAGGGGCTACGTCAAGGTTTGTTCTCATTGATGGGTTAGAGTTACATCCATAACGTCTGCAGAAGGTTAGTATTAACCTAGAATCGCTCACAAATAGGGGCTAAATCGTGGAGTTGGCCGCTTCCAGGGTCCAGCGACAGACAGAGCAAAGCATTAAGATATCATAATATAGGGAGACCATCATTCTGTCAGCTCCTTCTCCACTTTGATGTTTTTGACCATACATGTAAGGTAGGGGCAAACTTATGGTTCCGTATTCTGATAAATGAATAAGACAGGGGTCTAACTATCTTAATTTTTTTTAAACTTTAAATCGTACTAGCAGGCTTTAGGCTGCTGTGCATGTTAAGTTGTACTTCTCTCGAGGTCCGGAGAGACGGTCTCTCGTGACCATCATAAACAAATCTTCAGAGCAATCACGCTAAACAGAGCAAAGTGAATTTTCTAATTTGTAACAACCTAGAAAAGTTATGTAATGACTTAAATTTGCGTAGTACAAATGACAGAATGCAATTCTAGAAAAAAAAAACAATTACCATTTCAATCGACATAATTTTGTTCATAACCAAAAAACAAGCGGGAAAAAGTCGTCATCTCTCTAAGGTCACAAAAAGAAATGGACACTTTGTGAGAAGTTGCCAAATGTCATTAATATAACTCCAGCGGATGTAGAATCTGTTACAAACAAACAGGATCAGTGTAGATAATGTGAGACCCACCATTCCCCGTTATCGTCTTACACATACGGTTCTACACGATGCCGGGTGCAAACACGCCAGAATGATTTGAGGGAGACAAAATCATTGGGACAAATTTCAATCGAACCAAATGTGTCTGTAAGGTATACTCTAGTGCGTCCTTGGCGGGTGATGTCACAAGCAGCGTCACCAAGCCAACAGAGAGCGATCATTCTCCAGGCATAAAGTGCTCTCTAGCGGCAGCCTATTATTTCAATTATTACGCTACGATCCATTGCCCTTTGGAGATGGTGAGAAACAAAAAGCCAGCTCAAAAAATCGAAGTGAGTTTCCTACGCTGTGAAGCTGCTGCCCTTTTCAGGTGAGCCATGTCAGGCCAACATCACAGCACGGATCGATTCCACGGCTAGGTTGCTCCGGGAACTATGGATGGTTTGCACACGCGACTCCCTCTTACATCACCTAGCAGGGCTGCAAGCTGAATTATTGCAGACAAAATTGACATTGATGCTAACATTATAAAACTCGACCTTACTCGAACAAAAGCAAACAAGCTGGCAGCAGCGGCCGCCACTAGTCAGATCCAATATTGTTAATTGCCGAGTTACCCAAGGACAAAAGCTTCTGTGCTCTACACGCCACACTGATTTCCAGAAAGGAAAGAAGCTCGAGCAGAAAAAAACGGGGCATCCTGAACCGGATAACATTTCCGAATTTAAGAAATAAATATTTGAAATAAAGAACCGTATGGCGGGGAGATAGGTTCCTTGTGCCCCTACCCGCAACACGACTTGTCCTTCCCCCCCCCTCTCACCCTTATTCTGTTTCAAATCGCGACTATAGAACATTTTCGTTTGTGCTCACTCACTCCCCACCTCCACCAATTACCTCATCTAGGCATGTTGCAATACTGACACTCGATGATAGTTTTAGCCAGGCCTCTCCTATTGGTTCCTTCAAATATCTCTCTGCCCGCTTCATGGCGCATGACAAACAAATCGAGCTCACTGTGGTTCTGTAACCGTGTGTATATATATTCTAACGCCATTACCTGATTACAGTAAAATTACTCAAGAAATTAAAAAAAAAAAAAAAAAAAACGGTTTACCTACAAGTTTTCGTTCCTCGATTTAGACCAAGAGCTCATAAAAGCCTCAAAACCCTTCCGGCAGCTAATAGAGTTCAAAATCATACGGTGCGCTATTCTAACAAAACTCTATCCGCCCTCTAATGGAGTTCAAAAACATACTGTGCGCTGTCCTAACAAAACTCTATCCGCCCTCTAATGGAGTTCAAAAACATACTGTGCGCTGTTCTAACAAAACTCCATCCGGCCTCGAATGGAGTTCAAAAACATATGGTACGTTTTGTCATAAAAAAATCTATGCTTCAGCAATGCCACAATACAAGAGCCGAACACAGTGCCTTGTATTTCTATTTCTTCTGTGGCAGACATTGTTATTGTTGCACAGAGTGGGCTAATCAAGTGAAAACACCAGTTGATATAAAGACATAGAGAGGGACGTTAATGCTACCGTCCAATAAGGACCGTTGTATGATTTTACACAGCACGTTCTGAGAGGGAGGGAACAAGGGAGAGAGAGAGAGAGAAAGAGAGAGAGAGAGAGAGAGAGAGAGAGAGAGAGAGAGAGAGAGAGAGAGAGAGAGAGAGAGAGAGAGAGAGAGAGAGAGAGAGAGAGAGAGAGAGAGAGAGACAGAGAGAAAACAAACGGTGCTCTTCCACATCAGGGTGTTGTATGTCTGTAGCGTGGAGCTGGTCCAGCAAGTGACGTGTCCCAGCGGCTCCCACCCTCATCAAGTAGCGTGCAAGATATAGAGCTACCGGCATGCGCCAGCATACGCCAGTAAGCTTATTAACTTCAGAGGGGCGGGGTTTCCTGTGTGCATTATTGATGCAGCCATTTAACTCCCCTCATCGATGGGAAAAATGTTATCTCTGCTCTGCTCTTTTCTCACTGAATCATGTTGAAAAAAACTAATGATCGGTTGAAAATCTCACACCCCTTGGTCATGCGCACAGGCTTATAGGCAGCCGCTCTCTAGCGGCACCATGACGTGTACGGACACTCTTCACTAGTGAGAGGAACAGCCATTTCATAATGTTCATGTTTCTACAATATGGTCTCTCTCTCTCTCTCTCTCTCTCTCTCTCTCTCTCTCTCTCTCTCTCTCTCTCTCTCTCTCTCTCTCTCTCTCTCTCTCTCTCTCTCAATTTGCCCAATACTTTGAATTCACAGATAAAGAGATGCAGCGAGATAAACTATCATGTGATCAAAACGGTCTTATTGCTCTTATGAATGAAAAATTTACCGGATTAAAGACAATACTATGAATAAATTTAGAACCAACATGATCAGCAGCAGCATCTCTCTCTCTCTCTCTCTCTCTCTCTCTCTCTCTCTCTCTCTCTCTCTCTCTCTCTCTCGCATATCTCCTCTCATTGTTGGAAATGTGTGCGACGTCCAGAGATTTTTTTTACCCAACATAATATATCACCTCGCGGCGACTAACATCCGACTGGGAGAAGACACACCACTTAGAGACTTGAAAATCTCGAATCCAAAACGTCTAATTCATTTTAGTGCACCAAACGCGTATTCAGGGAATGGGGGAGAAGTTTAATGTCTGTGTGGACTGGAAAGCCTGTGCGAGGTGAAAGTTCCCAGCCGTTCCCTCTTCTTGAGCCACTTGTCGCCATTCTACTACTATCCTTGACCCACAGGACCACAATGAAGTTAACCTCTAGAGCAGTCCCTCACTGGACCTGACAAGCCTCCGTACACGCTACACACAGAGCTGGACCTGACAAGCCTCCGTTCACGCTACACACAGAGCTGGACCTGACAAGCCTCCGTGCACGCTACACACAGAGCTGGACCTGACAAGCCTCCGTTCACGCTACACACAGAGCTGGACCTGACAAGCCTCCGTTCACGCTACACACAGAGCTGGACCTGACAAGCCTCCGTTAACGCTACACACAGAGCTGGACCTGACAAGCCTCCGTTAACGCTACACACAGAGCTGACCTGACAAGCCTCCGTTCACGCTACACACAGAGCTGGACCTGACAAGCCTCCGTTCACGCTACACACAGAGCTGGACCTGACAAGCCTCCGTTCACGCTACACACAGAGCTGGACCTGACAAGCCTCCGTTCACGCTACACACAGAACTGGACCTGACAAGCCTCCGTTAACGCTACACACAGAGCTGGACCTGACAAGCCTCCGTTCACGCTACACACAGAGCTGGACCTGACAAGCCTCCGTTCACGCTACACACAGAGCTGGACCTGACAAGCCTCCGTTCACGTTACACACAGAGCTGGACCTGGCAAGCCTCCGTTCACGCTACACACAGAGCTGGACTCACCGGAGCGTAGGCGGCGCTGTAGCCACTCAGGGCGAACGGGTTGAGCAGTCCTAGCGGGCCAGCCATCTGCTGCATGCGCCGCAGTTGTCGCTCTTTCTCGGTGTCTGCGAATTTCACTACAAGACTGGAAGAGGCGCCCTGTTGGGACGGACGAGTCTGCTTATTACATAAAGTACCACACTCTAGACACTGCTACAGACAGGTTTCTAGACACATTGTTACTGAGAACAGATGATGCTTCCAACAAGTAAAAGGGAATAGCAACACAATTTTTTTTTCTTCAAGAAAAATCTAGTTTCACTTAGAAATTAAAGAAGTGTGAAAAGAATAATATCTGACATAATTATCCAGAGTCATAAGTTCATAAGTTTTAATCGCTACTTGATTTAAAGATTCCTATTAGTGAGGTTGGCTTAATTTACAAAATACATAGAATAGCAGCATTTGGTTTACAGCCTCTCCTTGGCGAATGCTTCTGGTTATACCAATGTAGAAACTTAAAATACGTGTACATAATTACACATAAATTAAATAAAAAAAAATAAGAAAAAACCTTAACTTTTTTTTTCTCTAAAATTGACCAACATCAAACTAGAAAAAAAACGTGAGAAAAGATAGGGAAGGTAAGGACAGGAGCTGAAGTAACCAGTGCCGTGAGCAGTCCAGCGGTCAGTACCGTGACCAGTAGCCATCAAACTTACCGACATGGTCTGGCTCCCGTGAAGAGCGTTGATGGCCGACACGGCGTCCTGGTGGTTGCTGAACTTCACAAACGCACAGCCTGGACAGAGGAGAGAAACAACAGCACAGTTACACACTGACGTGGTGGGTTGGAGTTATCATACATTACGAGAATTACACATAAGTCTTTTACTACTCGTTCATGTAGACAAGGGCGAGGAAGAAAATATACTGATACCATCACAAAGTTTCTCACCATCCATCGAACAATCTGATAGCAATTTTGATAAAGAGTCTTGAAGCTTGTCTTTCTCTGTATCTAGAATCAATGTGAGACGAAGCTGGCTATTGCGCGAAAGTTTGGGCCGACAACTCTAGATCTAATCCTTTACTAGCGACAAGGATCGAATTGTTCAATTGCCAACTTTCAAGACGTCTAGAA
Organism: Elysia crispata; assembly: GCA_033675545.1. Taxonomy (NCBI): domain Eukaryota; kingdom Metazoa; phylum Mollusca; class Gastropoda; family Plakobranchidae; genus Elysia; species Elysia crispata. Next base: position 171,448 of record JAWDGP010000534.1, read on the forward strand.
GGAGAACTCGAACAAAAATCAAAAGTCCACAGCCTACATGTACCGCAGTTTTCTCATGCGAGAGGGTACTAATATTCCAAACAAAAGAACTTAAGTTCACATGCTCCATATGCCGCAATTTTTCTCCGCCGATGTAGAATTATTATTTTTAAAGTGCCATATTTATACAGCACTGTCAAAAACGTTTCCAGCGACCGGAAAAAATGCGACTGCAATTATTTTCACTTCCGCTTCTCATGCCGTCATTATAAACAAATTATCACGCCCATTATTTCTTTGAAACTTGATGGCTGCCACATCATTAACAAAATATTAAACTTCTCCAGGGTGCCATCAGACTATGTTTCCACTGATTGGCTGCCGTACCCAGGGGACATAAAGCAGCGAAGATCAACAAGAGGAGCGCAGGGGCCTGTGAGAGCTCTCCACCGTGCTGTGTGCTATGTTGGAGATGAGCATGATTGTGATAGCGGTCGGGAGGGACACATGATCCGCCATGATCCGCCCAGTCCCTGGAGAGGGCGCCACCTACTGACATTAGGGACACCGCTACAGCGGCTCTGGACGCCGATGGAAGTATCCACTTAGTGGCGTGAGCTGCAACCGTTCAAATCCCAGGTCCCTCCGGACAGAACATTTAGAGAAAGGCCATTCTAAACCCCGCCAACACGCAGGAAAGGGAGGCGGGTACTATTTATAACACGAAAAACCTATCAGAGAGTCAGAGGGCCATTGGTTGAGGGTTTCAATGATTGGCAGATTCCAGCTTACTGTCTCACCAGGGACCAACTGGCTTGCCGATGGCTGGACATGATGTTATAACGATATGGACAGTAAGGCGCCGGATTTAAAATCGAGAAGACAATCTGTATTCACTGTGGTCTCACTGTGATAAGAGCTTCAAAACCATGCAAGAGACCGTTGCGATATACAGATTCATAGTAATACTCCATGGCTTAAAAAAAACAACACCACCATAACAAAAAGTGACGATTTTACACCGTTTTTCTCCAATATTGCACACAATGAACACTGAGTAGATCCCGACTTAACGGCTGTACAATAACAAACTGCCGTTTAATTTGTGTGGCCCACCCCGAGACCTCTGAGATTTGGCGGTAACGAGAAGCTCTCTCTATGAATAACTTTGGGATCCAATTGACCTGGGGCTATCACTCGGGGGAGGGGGGGGGGGGGGGTGAGGGCACCATTGTCGATCAGTAGCTTGCCAGATCTACAGCCTGGCTTTTGGCTGGCACAAGTCATGAATAATGTCGGCCGGAATCCTCACTGTGGAAAAGCCGTCAACTACCTCTCCTGCTCTAATGGCAATTCTATTGAGGGATACGAGGAAATGTCCATGCATATATGGAGACTGGAATACTGGAATACAGCGAAAATAATGGAGGCCGAGAGGTATCGGCGCATCTCGCTCAAGGCAATGCATACATTATCATGAGGGGAAAGCAGTTTTAATGAGAAAGGCTGGGATTTGGGGGAAGGGAGAGAGGGGAGGTTTATGACGTTTCAAGAGGTGAAAGAAAAGGAACAGACTACGGGTCTATAGTTTTGGGCCGAGAGGGAAAAGACGATCTGATGTATAATACAACTATACCGTCACAGAAGAGAGAGAGAGAAAGAGAGAGAGAGAGAGAGAGAGAGAGAGAGAGAGAGAGAGAGAGAGAGAGAGAGAGAGAGAGGGAGAGGGAGGGAGGGGCAGGGTAAGAGAAGGATGGAGAGCTACAGAGATGGATAGGGATACACAGTCAGATAGTCCGACCGATCGATACTGGCAGAACGCAATACCAAAGATTGAGCTATAAAAAAGAGTGATAGAGAAAAAGAATGATGAATACATAGGCAGAGAGAGAGAGATAGAGAGAGAGAGAGAGAGAGAGAGAGAGAGAGAGAGAGAGAGAGAGAGAGAGAGAGAGAGAGAGAGAGAGAGAGAGGGAGGGGGGAGGGGGGCGCTACAATAAGCCAGGGCTAGCTATCCATGCCATCAGAAAGCCATGATGATTGGCTGGGCCGTTTCTATCTATCCCTTGTTCCGCAGCACGTAGATTCCCTGTTGAGGAGGGACCAAAGGTTAAATAGGGGATTTACGCGGGATAATGGAGCTATGAGCGGCTCTAACTTAGGAAAGAGAGAGAGAGGGAGAGGAAACGGCAAGCACCTTATGGAAGAGAAGGGTAATTACTAGACATATCCGATCGGCGTACATATTTATAACTGTAATGGAAGCAGCCGCTCCGATAAGCTACCCGTTACGTCACACGTTGGCCTCTCGACTCCAGCACGGCGGCTATGATTGGGAGTCGAGCAACAAATCGTTGGTCCACGGTCCTCATAACAAGAGCAAAGTTGAATATTCCCAAACCTACTTTCGTTTTGACAATGTGAAGCCACATTTGCAACCCACACCCGGCATGATTTATTACCATGTGGTGCTGGCCCAGTCCAAGCTGGGGAGTGGAGGCAACAAATCACTGGCCTATCCATTGCAACAGGAAACAAACGGGCGAGCATCAATTAGAGGAAATAATGTACCTTTACAATGCTGTCACATCCATCTTTGGATAGAGGCTGTGTAGCAAGAACACCCTAAGCTATTGCTTCAACTAGACCAGTTGATGCTGTGTAGCCAGAACACGCTAAGCTATTGCTTCAACCAGATCAGTTGATGCTGTGTAGCAAGAACACGCTAAGCTATTGCTTCAACCAGATCAGTTGATGCTGTGTAGCCAGAACACGCTAAGCTATTGCTTCAACCAGATCAGTTGATGCTGTGTAGCCAGAACACGCTAAGCTATTGCTTCAACCAGATCAGTTGATGCTGTGTAGCCAGAACACGCTAAGCTACTGCTTCGACCAGATCAGCTGATGCTGTGTAGCCAGAACACGCTAAGCTATTGCTGCAACCAGATCAGTTGATGCTTTTGGTGTAGAGACACAATACGGTCTGTCACATAGGACCGTTCTCCAAACACCAGGAGTCTTGCAACCAGCCAAGTGGGGAGAGACCTGAGATACCTTAGGACCTATTTGACCCCAAACCGTCACGCAAACTGGCGTGCTAGGTCACTCAGCGTGTATTAGCCTGCACTAATGAAGCACAGCTCTTTTTAATTTGAAAGCAGGCCACTTGATTTAAACTGCCAGGAGATCCAACTCAAACGATACCAGGGTACCTCACAATGACGACGATTGGGATGACGTATTAAGTGTAAACTGCGTGATGCTTCCAGATTACAATAATTATGGCGGATCCAATCACGAGGTGAACCGCGGGCTGAAGTCAGGGATCGGGGGCTCTCACTCGGCTGGAGCACTCCAGATTGTTAAGGGTAAAGAAGACAACAGGAAAATGGTCTTTAGCACAGCCTCTATCTAATCCAGCATCAAATACGATACCAAACTCTGTAACTTCGTTTCATACTTATTTATAGCGCCAGGACAATACAGGCAGGCAGCAGAAGGGCAAAACCATTTGTGGGCCAATTCGACTGTTTTGGGCAACCGGCTGCTGGCTCAGATTTCCATCGAGATCGAATCGAACCGGCCCAGTTCTGGGCTCTCAAAAATCGATAGGCTTGCGTGAGAGCCAACTCGTCAAGCAATCCTGGGGTTGAGGGGAGAAAGGAAGAGTGCAGGATGAAGACGGTGGGACAGAGAAGGGCGAAGCAACATGGAGGGAAAGGCAAGGAGGAATAAATCAGAGATTAAAGTGATTCAGACAAAGAAACTCGCGGATATAGATAAATAATAAGTGAGCGAGTGAGAAAGAAAAAGCGAACGAGAAAGAGAAATAAGAGAAGAAAAGAGCGAATGGAACTAGTGAGTCCACACTTCCGGTACCATAAAAAAATCAACTAAGCTCAGGTCGGGCGTATGTGGGATCCACAGGAGGGCCGAGAGAGCGGAGACAAGGAGGAACCAAAGGAGAGAGAGAGACAAAAAGGTTCATGGAAGATGAGGAAAAAAGTAACGAGCTAGGGCGTTAAAAGAAGAGAGAATAGCGGCAGTATTGTGCCTGGGCGTGCGCACCTAGGAAGGTGTGTTAATATGGTTAGTCGAAATTAAGTGTTTTGGAGGTGAAGTTTATATGCATCACAATCACACAGGCATTCACAATAAGATTTCAAGACGACGAATATTCATGGATTACGGCCAATTTTATTAGCTTCAAGTTACTATCGCAACAGGTCGTTCAATAATGGCAACAAAAAAAAAAAAAAATCAGCAAGCTCCAAACTTCTCCACCTTCTTCCTTCCGTGTTATGTTTCTTTCCTTAACCAGCGCTGCCTTCTCTTGCTCTTCAACGGGGACAGAGTGTTCTAGTAAATCCTTTAGTTATTTATAGAGCACACACTAACCAACAGAGTTTTCTAGTAAATCCTTTAGTTATTTATAGAGCACACACTAACCAACAGAGTTTTCTAGTAAATCCTTTAGTTATTTATAGAGCACACACTAACCAACAGAGTTTTCTAGTAAATCCTTTAGTTATTTATAGAGCACACACTAACCAGCAGAGTTTTCTAGTAAATCCTTTAGTTATTTATAGAGCACACACTAACCAACAGAGTTTTCTAGTAAATCCTTTAGTTATTTATAGAGCACACACTAACCAACAGAGTTTTCTAGTAAATCCTTTAGTTATTTATAGAGCACACACTAACCAACAAAGTTTCCTAGTAAATCCTTTAGTTATTTATCGAGCAGATAGTAACCAACAAAGTTTCCTAGTAAATCCTTTAGTTATTTATAGAGCAGATACTAACCAACAAAGTTTCCTAGTAAATCCTTTAGTTATTTATAGAGCAGACACTAACCAACAAAGTTTCCTAGTAAATCCTTTAGTTATTTATAGAGCAGACACTAACCAACAAAGTTTCCTAGTAAATCCTTTAGTTATTTATAGAGCAGACACTAACCAACAAAGTTCCCTAGTAAATCCTTTAGTCATTTATAGAGCAGACACTAACCAACAAAGTTTCCTAGTAAATCCTTTAGTTATTTATAGAGCAGACACTGACCAACAAAGTTTCCTAGTAAATCCTTTAGTTATTTATAGAGCAGACACTAACCAGCAACTCTTGGTACTAGACTGAACCAAGCGGGCATAGCGATTGCGATAAACCACTGCTGCCCTAGATAACAATCGTTTGCAACAAAAATCAAAGCCAGGAAACAAATGAACTCCTTCCAGTCAAGGTCCACACACGCGGTGAGAAGTTCATAATTTTTATTATTATTTATTATTATTGGCGAGGGAAGAGGAGAAGAACCCTAACGAGTGTGAGTCTCTTGATTCACTGAGCTTACTTAAAGACATGAAAATTCCTCAAACGTTGCGTTTAATGCAAAAGCCGACCTCTAGAAATTGAAGATGAAGCAATAGGCAACATACATTACTAAAAAAAAATTCGACAGTTTTTAACAACACACTATCACCCAAGTTATTTTCTAAGACCCGAAAGTTAATATTTAGCTTATATAGAGCTTTGTGAAAGCCATGGTGGCTGGTCGATCTCACATAAAAAGGCATCTGTTTGTTGTTTCAGATGTAGGCAGCCTGTTCGCTTCAGTCACTACGGCATGGAAATTAAGTTGAAAATGTTTCGACTGTCCCCGCCGCACTACAGTCTCCCTGTATATTGCCGTGGTCGCCCAACCAGACGCTGCGGACCAATCTGTTGGCTAGTTGGTCCAGCCTGACCGGGTCTCCACACGGCTACAGCAACCCTCTGACCAGCACTGGTCGAGACCATCGGACACTGTCCAAACAACGGCCCCAACTCGTTTCCGGAGTTGGCCACGACTGGTCCAGGCTGCTGGCCTCTTAGGTGTTTTTTCCCTCAGCATTAATTTTACTCTTCCCTTCCCCACATTGCTCTTTAATGAAGAGCTGTGGTTGGAAGCGGGGTTCCAGAAAGGAATTGCGTATGCTATCTCACAAAGAGGGTGTCAGTTTCAGGCTTACATTGGAAGCGAGTTAGATAAAAAAAAAGGAACAGAGTAGGAAAGGGAAAAAAAGGCGTGGGGTGATACAGACTACCGAAGTTAGTGAAGAAGCGTAACGAATTGAAAGGCAAAGATAGAGGTAGGTCTACAAATAGAGGTAGATATAAGACTGAGGTGGTGGAGAGAGGCGAAAATAACATACATCTGTTTAATCAGAGAGAGAGAGAGAGAGAGAGAGAGAGAGAGAGAGAGAGAGAGAGAGAGAGAGAGAGAGAGAGAGAGAGAGAGAAAGAAAGGGGGGGGGGGGTGATACAGACTACAAAAGTTAGTGAAGAAGCGTAACGAATTGAAAGGCAAAGATAGAGGTAGGTCTACAAATAGAGGTAGATATAAGACTGAGGTGGTGGAGAGAGGCGAAAATAACATACATCCTCTTAATCAGAGAGAGAGAGAGAGGGGGGGGGGGAGCAGACAGATAGAGAGTCAGATGCATTTATAATTACATTAAAAGAACGTGCATTTGTGTTATTAACCTAAGTAGAAAGTCACTTAAGAAATTAGAAGATTAAAACACTTCTGATAGTAAATGGCACATTAAGCTATTAAATTGACAAGCCCCACAAATGAAGCGCAGCCAATCGGCTCAACTCAATCAAAGAGGAAAGCTTTCATTGAGCGAGCACGTCGTCTTCCCCCCTCCCTTTCCAACTGATGTACGCGCGCCAGCACGGGCTGTCCTCGCACATGGAGAGTGCCGGAATACTGACAGATAAACGGGTTGCTGGCCGATCAGTTCATCATGTGGATCCGTTAGGTAGTCCTGGTAATGGCATTGTTAGCGAGAGAGAGAGAGAGAGAGAGAGAGAGAGAGAGAGAGAGAGAGAGAGAGAGAGAGAGAGAGAGAGAGAGAGAGAGAGAGAGAGAGGAACAGAGAGAGAAACAGAGAGAAACAAATACAGCAAATGAGAAACGTTCCCCCTATTATGGCTATAGCAAACAATATTGTTTCCCAGTGTCATTATATTTGATCTTCTAGAAAACGACCTTTCTATTTAGCAGCAGACGAAGTGTTTGAAGAATGTAGGATTTCCCAGTGTGACTCTCACCCTCCCACCCCTCCAGAGCCACTACAAAAACTCTTACAAGAAAATGACCTGTTATCTTATACCGGTGTAACGGTCAAGATTTATAGACTTCGACATTAACCATGTTTTTTTTTTGTTTTTTTTTTAATCCTCACAGACAAATCCATACTGAGGAAGACCCAGTCGGTACACCCAGCCCTGGGCCACATCCAGCACATTGACAGGCTTTGATGCTTTGTTCTCAAGTCGGATACACACCAGTCTAGCGACTAAACTAAACTCTCACCTGCGGAGGTGGAGACTTGAAACAGGTTTGTTTCTCAAAGCTTTATTGACAATCACCAGCAGCGTTCAGCATGATTGGCGTCACGAAGATTTCAGGCATAAAGACGTGGAAATCGCTTGGCATCGCACTAATTTCAATTCAATTTTTTTAAAAACTTCCAACGCTGTGTGGCAACTTCATACCAGATGCTTCACAGGGGTGATGGAAAACTCAACGGTCAAACTGAATCTGAAAGTTGTACTGCTATACCAGCTATTAAGCGGAGCTTTTGTACATCCATTACGTCAACTGTTGGTTCGCTCATTAATGTGGAAACTCTGGAGTCACATAGTGCCACGTCCGTCACCAAAGATCACAGTGAACCGAGCACAAAAACCTAGGTCGATTAAAAATCGATAACTATCAACTATGGGAGTGCCGATACAACATGTCGATAATTCTACTCTGCAGACAACGGCTAGATGTTACTTTACTCTCTGAAAGGTGCGAAAATACTACAGACGGTCTGAGCTAAAAACACTTACAGAAACTGTTAGTCCAGTGCCTGGTTTCCACACTTGATTGGACAATCAATGAAGAGCCAAATACACTGGACTGTAACAGAAAATCGAAGTGTTGGGCAGAAATGGTCTGTGAGGTCCAAACACTTAACGTCTAGTAGTTTTGAAAGTAAAATGTTTGACAAACAGGCTCAACGCCCAGGCAAACAATTATTCCAGCAAACTTTATGCTCCGACTTTAAAGTGTGAGAAAGAAAAGTATCCTGGCACTATATGGAATACACCGAAGAGCCGATGTGAAGAAACAAAACTCTAGCAAAGGCTCTCAACGCTAAAATATTTTTAATTCTCGATGCGCTGACGTCATTTTAAGAGCAGCCAGAACTTTAACTAATCCATGGTCCAACCACCTCAGAATACAAACAATGTGCAGGTTTCCGCCAGACTCGAGTTTAAGTGAGAGATATTGCGCATGTGGGTGTGGCACTTGGCTACAGGCATAATTATTTACATAACTTTTCCCTCGCCCTAATATGCGCTGTGTGTTTTGTATAACAATTCTTATGGATCTCATTACCGGAACTTACATCATGTTCACTGGCTCCACACAACTTACTGTGACAAGATGCAATTTGTGCACGAAGTTTCCAGAATACGATGAAGGGTGACAGCGATATCAATCACAAACTGAGGAGAACTCTCCCGCCATCATACATCAAACCACCACAGTGATGTTCCGATGATTGACTGCCGGAAACCACGAGACAGGTGCGAGCAAATGATGCACAAATGATGTCCGAAGAGGAAGTTAGGGAAATGTAAATGGTGTCAAAGACCGATTCCATTACGGGCATACATTTTGTTGAGAAGCGTTCCTGTTTATCAAATGAAGCTGTAGAATATTCATGCAAGAAATGGGCTCGGAGCTATGTACAAGTATGAGGCCACTCGGCCTGTCAACAGCATCAGACACCTGGGCGACGGTGGATACAAGCTGGATGTGCGCAACTAGTAAACATACAGGAAGACATGATAAGAGAACATTTTTTTTCTTATTTGAAGATAATCAAGCTCCACGGCAGAATGTTGCGGCGCCAAGTAAAATAAGAAACTGTGGAACAAAAAAAAAGACCACTAGTGACCATTAGCAGCACAAGTGTACAACTATTAAAATAATGGTCGTGTACCACAAGGAACATTAACACCGACTTGATTGAATAGGTCGGGCAGGGAGTAGGTAGACAAGTTTTTGTTGCTCTCTCACTAGCTACACTCAACACTGGCGTCAACCTTCTCCCGCCTATCACAAACATCTTCTCTCTATATAGAAACATTCAACTAAGAGTGGGTTCTCATACTAAACATAAATGTCACGACTGTTTTCTCTGGGCACTCGGCTAGTTTGTGCAGCAAGCCATGTCATGACTCTCCCGTGAGTCAGGAACAAAAAAGCCGACAGCCTCATAGTTCTATTGTATTTCACAAAATCCTCACTTGTAGCTATGTGCTTATGTGTATGTGTGTGTGGGGAGGGGGATGAAAGAAATTTATCATTAGGACATAAGCCTATTCCGTTCTACCAGAGCCCGTGTATGATTTAATGATTGTAATATCTTCGTGGTGATGTAAGCATGATAGATTTGTTTGTTTGTTTTTTTAAAGCCAAATCAAGCGATCATTTTGAGCACTGAGATATGAGAGAGAGAGAGAGAGAGAGAGAGAGAGAGAGAGAGAGAGAGAGAGAGAGAGAGAAATACAGACAGACAGAATAGGATAGAAGATAATATTTGAACTTGGCAGAGAGAATGAGTGGCGACTCTGCTACAGCGGTTTAAAAAAATTCTGATCGATTTCGAGATTTGAACCTCCCTCTGTTTCGTCTCGCGCACCGGATTTTGTGAGCAGGGTCTACACACCCTACCTCGCCTCGAAAAAAAAACCAAACAATCAAAACCAGCATAAATTCGAGAATTGAGAGCTACGGTGAGCTGTGTCTGTACACGATACTTCACCTACCAAAGATTCAATAAATACAACGCTCGTTATCACAATAAGAAATGTAACAACAAAACAGTCACATTTTCTTTAACTTTCCGATATCTCGGACAGCGTGGCTGAGGAGCTCGTGGTGCTGAGGTATTCCGATGTCTCCCGAGCCGGCACGCATGCTCGTTAGTCAGTGTGAATGCGAGGCTAAAAACTGTGAGCCACTGGTGTCTCGCTCTCTTTGTCCTTCCAGGAAAACTTCTTGGCTTCACAGCCCGACCGATCAGCGCACGCGCCCGCGCACACACAGCAGCACAGCCGGATTGGAGCAAGAAATCGATAAATTCTCTTCCATCCGCTCCTCTCCTGAGAAGATTTAGATTTGCGTCGGATTTGTTCGTATGTTCGATTTTCTGAAGAGCACCGCCCCAAATTCTATGGAAAGGGAAAGTATCTGAGAGAGAGAGAGAGAGAGAGAGAGAGAGAGAGAGAGAGAGAGAGAGAGAGAGAGAGAGAGAGAGAGAGAGAGAGAGAGAGAGAGAGAGAGAGGGAAGGTAGCATGGTGCCATGTAACAACTGAAATACATATGACTATTGATATAATTAAAAAAAAAAACACACACACACACAAATTGGAAACAAAGGACCGTCTAAAAATCAGCCTTAACACTCCACATTAACTTTGAAAACGGTATAAGGCCAGACATTTACCGGACAACTGGAGCTGTCACTTATCAGGGCGAAGGGAAATCGAGGCAAATCAAATACTACTTCCCAATTTCACTTTTCAGAAGCTCAAGAGAAACTTGTTACAGATCAGAATAGAGGAAACATTGTAGTCTACCTAGCAATGGACAGCTAGCTTAGAAAAAATATCTTGGTGAACTAATATGCTGTCTACAGGCGCGTTATGTATGACCCTGGCGGGTGACGTCATCAGGACAGCCGTGTCAATCAATCTAACAAAATATCAATCGACGGTCCTGGCCATTTCCTAGAGATGTCCTGTGGCCCTTATATCCCGCTCCTGTCCTTGAGCCCTCTGGCCATCTGGTAGAGAGGGTCATAAGCTATTGGTTCCTCCCCCCCCACACACACACACACATTTGACATTGGTAGCCCCAGGCAGATCGAGCTCAGAGAAAACCTTAGTATACAACTTACTCTACACGCTTTTCTTCTCGCTACCATTAAACACTCCGGTGGTGCCTTGGGTGATTGTCTTTTCTGACCGCTTCTGTCGATAGGAGACAGCCCGGGGTATCCGCCCTGGCCGTGAGCGGAGGGAGGGAGGGAGAGAGAGACAGAGAGAGAGAGAGAGAGAGAGAGAGAGAGAGAGAGAGAGAGAGAGAGAGAGAGAGAGAGACAGAGAGAGAGAGAGAGAGAGAGAGATGGGGGAGAGGAAATTGCGGGATGAAGGTACAGGTTATCTTGGGTATGCCAATCGACTGTGTGAACGGATTTACTTCCAAAAGCGTCAATGGGGACAGCACACGGCACACGGCCCTCAGGGCATTCGCTCGCTTCTTTCCTGGTGAAGTCTCGACTTTAGATTAGTGGAAGGTTCATCAGTCTTCAGGACTTGGTCTGAACCGCTGGCCAGGTTTCACTCAGTGGGTTAGAAGAAATCCCGACAAAAATATCAGTGGAACATAAAACAAACATAATCATTAGGATATATAACAATGGAAATCCCAAACATCTAGCCTGATTCTAAATTATGCAGATCGGAGTACTTTAGAAAACAGATACGATTCTAACTACCCATGTTTTCAAAACACAGAAAAATCGAATATTGTTATGTTCTCTTCTCAATCACTGCTACATTTACTTTCTTTAAAACCATCATTTTTATCGCATGCGTATTGCAGGCCCAAACGAATTTTTGAGTCATGATAAAGCCATGTAGAGCCTGTTTTTTTGTTTTCACTTTACTTGGAGACTTGAAGCACTTGAGCGGTATTGATCAGATTTCTCTCTCCTCACCGCACGGCGTTAGGCTCGAGAATTCTGGCCGCTAAAAAAGCTGAACACCATCATCTGGTGAACGCTTACAATAGAGCGCCGGGCCGAACTGGCGCGAAACCAAAGCTCTCCAGTAAAGAAAACACCAAACTCTCCGAGTTGCCAGGCAACTAGATCCGGTCTTTGGCTTTTCAGAAACTTGTTACATTGGCCCGCACAAAGCCAAAGCCTAACGTTTGGGTATGATGTTTTCAGTTCTAATGTGTGTCTGTGTGTATATATAATGTGAAGGGGTGTGAGAGGGAGAGACAGGCTCACAGATAGAAACAAGGACAGAGAGGGAGAGACAGGCTCACAGATAGAAACAAGGACAGAGAGGGAGAGACAGGCTCACAGATAGAAACAAGGACAGAGAGGGAGAAGGGGAAAAGCATGAAAAGAGACGTACACAGTCTTGTTTGTTCGGTTAGAGGGTTCTATAATGTTCCCTGGTGGATGAGGCCTGCCCGTCTAAGCGATTAATGGATGCCGAAGATTATCTGGCCACGAGCATTGTTGACGCTGCACTGTCGCCAGAGAAGAGAAAGAAAGAAAAAAGTTCCAGAGCTGGAAAATCAAAGCGCGGCTGTTTTGTGCTGTCGGTCGATACAGCTCGATGTTGCTTGCTGATCAACCCTTGGCCGACACAACCAATCTGCCTCGGCGTGGACCATTTGCGTTGATTGAGTCATTCTCTCAACCAGTAACCACAGCACCATGATTAATATATAGCGCAAGACAAAAATCACCTCTAGGAAACATCGTGGAGACTGAGCAAGACCAGAGTGGGACTTGGTTAGACCAACTCGGCCGGTCTCCAGGGCTGGGCAGGAGAGGAAGAGTGGGCCGCCCACTTACAACTCACACAAACCTCGAGCATATGGTGAGTGACAGGAAGAAAATCTCGAAATGTTGACATGTTCACTGAACTACTCGCTAGCATCAAAATTAGCGTTCTCATAAGAAGAAAAAAGAACTTAAATTTCCTGAAAATAATTGGGGCAGAATTGGAGATTAATCGTCACCTCCTGACGTGCGGCTGGGGGTAACTCTGATTCAGCTGTAAGACTACCCGGGAAAATTGGCCGGTGTTGTGAGATCAAATGACGGGTTCGGCGGTACTACGCGACAAGGATGTATCATCCTGCGACCAGTCATGCTACTCTAAATTATTATCGAGCTCCTGGAATCAAGCACGCAATATGCTTTCTTTCAAAGAAGCAAACAGGTACAATTGAAGCAAACCAATCAGTGGTGAGCACATTGCTAACTTCTGCGCCGGTCAGTTGGAAACACTGCTGTGCATCCAGGCAGAGGAGGGAGGGAGGAAGCGAAGAAAAACCGACAGAGCGAGAACATGAGGGAAAGGAGGGCACACAGAGATATACTGCTAGAGAAAGGTATCAAGACTAGAGAAAGAGAGAGAGAGAGAGAGAGAGAGAGAGAGAGAGAGAGAGAGAGAGAGAGAGAGAGAGAGAGAGAGAGAGAGAGAGAGAGAAAGAAGAAAAATGACTCATAATCGCCCAGAGAAAAACAACCCAGTCTCTGAAGAAGAAGAGAGAAGCACGAGAAGCAATCGAACGTCCACAGACACAATGAGCAAAGGATCAACTGATAGAGCTATTGGCTACAAATTGGGCGTGTGGTTGGAAGTGGTTCAATCAGACGAACACAATCCTTTGTCTAGCCCTCGATGGGCGCACGTGTAGATCATTGTCTCGTGGTGGCTGAGTACAGCGCATAATGCCATTATATATTAACTAAAGAATCCGCTCCCCGCGCCGGTACAAAGAAGACAGGCAATGGGCGCGATCGATGGCGGGGGGGGGGGAGTCTACAACCATGTTAAAGGGAGGGAGGGATCTACGGCAGCCAAGGGAGGCGCACGGTCTGTCGTGTTGCGGAATAGGGGACTCTAGGACACGTTAGGAACCACGCCTTCCACAAGTGTACACGGGGCAAAAAAAGGGAAATACTCGTGCGAAAAAGTTTACTAGGATTAGTACAACAGGCGAGGCACACTGTAGGATAAGGAGAATGTTGGAGGGTTCAAAACTGTAATATGTAAGAAACAGAACGAGAAGGTGTGGAAAAAAATTAATAGAACTCAAACGGGCAATTATTGTTGAACGAGATATACAAAGTCAAAGTTTATCGAGCGGAGTAAAAATAAAACATTCCTTGTTGCCACCGCAGGCATGGACATCCTTCTCTGTGAACAGATCTCCATCTGTACTGGTATGAGATGGAAAAAGTAAGAGCGGGAGAGAGCGGGAGAGAGAGAGAGAGAGAGAGAGAGAGAGAGAGAGAGAGAGAGAGAGAGAGAGAGAGAGAGAGAGAGAGAGAGAGAGAGAGAGAGAGAGAGAGTGTTCATAAAAGATTTTATGATGGTTCTATGGAAAAAAAAAAGAGGTAAAGAGGTTCCCTTCGCCGTGACCGCGGCATCAAAGAGGCAGGACAGTTGGTGTGCGGGAAACGACTCCGCCACTTGACAGTTTGCTTTCCACAGATCTCCTGGGTGAGACCCCTCGGAATATGAGCACTAATAGCAGGCTAGGCAGAGACACTGACACAGTGGGTACGAGCTGGTGAGTCATTACGTCCTCACATCTGGTCTACAAGTCGGCACTGCTGGATCTTCCTTAGCTTCTACCAGAACCATGAAAATTTACTCTTTCTTTTATCTTTCAAGTTCTTTCTTTTTATTTATAATTGTTTCCCCTCGTTTTCCTACTAGTGCTAGACTTGAGATGTTGCTCTCCCTTCTCCCTGGAGAACCCAAGAGCGCGGAAGCAAAGCTCTTTCTCCCTGTGGTAGCACGCTCCCTGTCCCACTGGCTTGCCTTCATCAAAAATTCATCCAGCTCTGACTGGGGCTGTTCTCCTGTCATAAGGTCAGAGGGCGTGCAAACTTTCACAAATGTCACTCTGGACAAGTTGCGCGGCGCTGTTACCGATCATCAATCAGAAACCATAAGGCAAGATGTACGATACAGCACACTACACAAGGGAAAAATAGAATAGCAAGCCGTTCCAATGTTAGGTGGGTTAAAAAAGGGCCTAAAACCATTATTTACTTTCTGAATTTCAAAGATTGAGAAAATAATCAAATTAGATGTAGTCTTAATGCTAGTTTGGCGCCTTTCTTGCCTCTAATTCTCCGAGAACTAAATGAATCTCGAGATTTGTGAACAGTAAAAAGAGGAGGGTAGCTCTTTCCATAACGTGTGTACAAAAATACCTCCCGCTTTGCTCTCGAGACTTATCATAATATATACACAATCTTATATAAAGCATCTGTGTCAGAGAAGCATTGCATTAACACCTCATAAACTGGTCAAGACAAAACGAGGAAGAAATAAGAAAAATAAATTTATCATCAAAAGTGTGTAGATCTGAGATCATAAGAGTAACACTATCATCAAAAGTGTCTAGATCTGAGACCATAAGAGTAACACTAGCATCAAAAGTGTCTAGATCTGAGACCATAAGAGTAACACTATCATCAAAAGTGTCTAGATCTGAGACCATAAGAGTAACACTATCATCAAAAGTATCTAGATCTGAGACCATAAGAGTAACACTATCATCAAAAGTGTCTAGATCTGAGACCAAAAGAGTAGCACTATCATCAAAAGTGTCTAGATCTGAGACCATAAGAGTAACACTATCATCAAAAGTGTCTAGATCTGAGACCATAAGAGTAACACTATCATCAAAAGTGTCTAGATCTGAGACCATAAGAGTAACACTATCATCAAAAGTGTCTAGATCTGAGACCATAAGAGTAACACTAGCATCAAAAGTGTCTAGATCTGAGACCATAAGAGTAACACTAGCATCAAAAATGTCTAGATCTGAGACCATAAGAGTAACACTATCATCAAAAGTGTCTAGATCTGAGATCATAAGAGTAACACTATTATCAAAAGTGTCTAGATCTGAGATCATAGCAACTGTCCAGCCGATTGATGTCGTCAGAACTCTTAAGGTGGGGACCACGCGTCTGAAGTTGATGCCATGAGAGACGCCACCTCCCAGCTAAAATTAAGATAGGGCTCTGCTCTCACACAGGATACAGTAAGCGGGTTGACCTCGGACACTACAGTTTATGGGTTAACCATGACAGGTCAAGTCATTGAATATATCAGATGGGTTAACAGAGCTAATTGAAACAACATGAATTGAGAGATCACATTGTAGACCGGCACTGGCCAAATCTAGTGATGGCAAAGTTGACGGCAATGATGATATGGAGATGAAATGCAGAGGGATGTGAGAAAAAGGAGATGAAAACCACCCTGCCGTTATGCCATACTTGGGAAAATCAACAAGTTCTGTGTGTGCTACAAGAGATTCCTTCAGTTAATCGGCAGACATCACTGCAGATTTGTAAAAAAAAAAACCATGACAGAGAAACAAAACCGCGGAAAACGCCAATATCTAAAACAAAATATGGTCAGGTCTAGATCTAGACAGATCAGTCCTTTAAAAATAAAAATAAAAAAAACAAACCGCGAAATCGCCTTTTATAAAATCTCCTCGCTTTGAACGTGTAACATATACCGAAAAACTAGCTTACATTTTACAACAACTATAACCAACAAACATAAAAACAACATTAACAACAAACGAAACCGAAGACTTGAAAGCTCGCAACTAAGAAACTCACAGATCCGGTAAGAATTCCAGCACGTCTGCTGCAGCACTGACTAAACAAGATAGGAGTGGCGCTGAGAGTCTCTGCACGGAGTCGGTCCCGCTCGGATGTGGGCCAGCACAGAGAATGGAATGGTCGCGCTAGGAACAGGACCAGAGGGAGCAGGCAGTGAGTAGCAATAGGGGGGAGGGGGGGGGAGGGGTGGAGACAACTGCTGCCGCTCACGGGAGAGGGGTACAGCAGTCTGGGGCGGAGGCGAGATCTAGTCGCTCTCTGTCATGACGGGACGGGGCGAGCGCGGACAGCTTGTGTTTTTTCGGGTTTGAGTTTCAGATTGAGGACGTGCGAGAGAGGGGGTGGGTTGAGGAAAGGGTGTGTGAGTCGGAAAGAGACTGGAATAGTACCAGAGAGGTGGGCAGATTAATTTGGGCCGGGTGGTGGGATGAAAGAGAGAGGGGAAAGGGGAGGGGGTGGCGGCTGGTTTCACATTATTGGGACGGTTCCAGGACATCGATGGAGTTGGGTGGGGCGTGCCTAGAGATCTGGCATCAAGGGGGCGGGGAGGAAGGAGGAGGACACAAGGAAAGCTAGAGAGTGAGTGCATACTCCCCATGTTCAGTTTTCGATATGAGGCGGGTCTCTCAGTAAATACAGCATTATCACAATGAGTCTACTTTCGTCTTTATTTTAAACAAATTTCCGTATATAAATTATCGGTTGAAAATAATTCAAAGACTAACAGAACCCTATTCATATGATTAAAGACCTGATACATTGGCGAGCGTTTGGGGAGGATATGGGGTAAAATAAGGACAAGAACACATTTAATTTTGAAGGCAGTAATCAGATACAAATCCGGGGAGGGAGGGAGGGAGAGAGAGAGAGAGAGAGAGAGAGAGAGAGAGAGAGAGAGAGAGAGAGAGAGAGAGAGAGAGAGAGAGAGAGAGAGAGAGAGAGAGAGAAAGAGAGAGAGAGAAAGAGAGAAAGAGAGAGAGATAGGGAGAGAGAGAGAGAGAGAAAGAGAGAGAGAGAGAGAGAGAGATAGAGAGAGAGAGAGAGAGAGAGAGAGAGAGAGAGAGAGAGAGAGAGAGAGAGAGAGAGAGAGAGAGAGAGAGAGAGAGAGAGAGAGAGCACGCGCGGAACAGACACAGACAACACAGAGTATCTCAGATTTTGTTTTCCAACGACATTGCATTACAATGTCCCCGGACGTCTTCATGCAAGACAAAAGTTCAGCTTTGATCCTAGTGCCGCAACGGAAAAAATCTATGAACAGAACAGAAAAAAAAAAACATGTAGGTGGAATAAGACAGTGAGACATCCAAATTGGGAGAAAAGAACCCTAGGTATAAAAATAATAGAATGATCAAGAATCCTAACGGAGTGAGACGATATAAATTATAACGAGCTGCAATGCACAACATTCCACATTTCCTCGTTCCAAATGGAGTTTGGGAGATAATTTTGATAAAAAAAAACCCTAGAACCCGGGAGTTTCTAAGATAGGAGGAACTCTCCACTAGGTCTGATGGGAGCGAGATGGATCAATGGTAATGACAAATAAGCGCGCATGCAGAAGTTAAAATACAGCTGAACGTCGACACAAACAACGCTTGAGGAAGAGATTTGAGTAATCACTAGAAAGCATAAGCTTACTCTCAAGAACAAAATAGCGTCATCCTCAGCACCTCACAGTCAAAAATTTCCGCAAATACTCTCAAACATGACTTCTAAAATGAAAAAAAATATATAAGAAAACGAAGAAATAAATAGAGGCTGGAGCCGATCTTGTCGCTTTAGTGTATATGTCGCTCTCTCTCTCTCTCTCTCTCTCTCTCTCTCTCTCTCTCTCTCTCTCTCTCTCTCTCTCTCTCTCTCTCTCTCATCATTTCAAAATTCTCACTCCTCCTCTCAGACCAATATGTTGCGTTTTAATCATCCATCACTGGGGATTTGATGGACTGGAGATCTGGGAGGAAGGAGACAGATTCTTAGAGGAATATTCTTAAACCAGAAAGTGTGTTTAGGGAAAATGTTGAGCGAGCACCGAAGTGGTACAAGTATCATCACACCACTATACCACAGCTACATACCAGGACCTCTCGGCCACAAGTAGGAGAAATCGATAGTTTAAGACGTCTCTGCCCACGAACGTTGGTTCTCCCCCTCCTAGATGCTCTCGCTGCTGCCTCTCTCTCTCTCCTTTACCATTTGTAGTAGCTCTGGTTTACGGCCCAACCAAAGCTACTTTGAAAATTAAGAAAAGACTGCTTGAGACCAGGTCACCAAGGCTCCTTAGCGGCTGGAGCCAGGTCGCAATCGTCTGAGGCAAGATGCTTTCAGTTCAGACCTGCCTCGGTATGGAGTGCGAGCTAACGACCATGAAAACATTGGACGGGAATATTGGATCAGAGTTGTTCTACAAGGATGTGCACATGACTCACGGGGCGTCATCCAGAGAGGAAGACGCCGAGATGTACAGTGAGTCACACCAGAGTCTCGAGGGATTATTCCTCACACCTGCACATGTCAGCCGATCGATATTGATTTTATTGAACACTTCAAATGGTACTACAATTCCTTAGTACACAGCCCCGCAAAAAGAATCGATTTTCTAGGTCAACCAGTTGAGATAAAGAGCCGCTCACCCACTATGTCAAGCACGTCTCTTTGTGCATGCGGTCGCAGTACCTAGAGAGTTCTCAGTCGGAATCCAAGAGTTAGGCTGACATCTTCCCCAGCAACCTCTACCATAGGATTTACACTGCCAATCGTTACTTGACAAATAGAGCTGCGCTGAGATCTCCAGCACTCCACACACAATAACTGAAGATTACGCTTGATAATTACCCTAAACTTCTCAGCTCTATCGACAGCTCGCCTCACTTCACGGCAGACAAGGCGACATGCACAGCCACACAGGCAAGAGACAAACAGGATGATTCTCTTTAACAAAGACGAAAGTCAATATCCCATCGGGGGGTTTCAACCATCGTCAGCATTAACCTAGGAACGAAGCTTTGCTGCGAATTACACTAATTATTTCTGTTACATTTTGTTCATGGACAGTTAGAAATTGAAGGCTGGTGTAGATTCTGGATCTGTGCCACTAGATGAGACAGACTGCCTCCTGTTGCCTGACGGACACCTCAATCTTGGTTAACTGTGAACACCGATAAAGGAGCAGGTATTTCATTCACAATGCTGGGAACGGCTCACAGTTAACAGCCACCTTGGTCACTGCTTGAGAGACCACCACGTAATCATACAGAGAGTGCTTTTCTTGGTAATCAGTCATGTTTTGACCAGATACTCTTAGGTTCTCCATTGCTGTCAATCTGAGGACGGTGGTCACATTTGGTGGCCAAGTGACCCGACAACCTGACAGAGAGCTACGGCTTACCGTAGGCGGCCTCAAATGCCGTGGAGTGAGAGCGACATAATGGGATCACCTGTGCCTCTGCGCATGACTGAACCAGAACAGGAAAAGAACTTCAGATTGAAATCCGAACAAGAGAAAAGTCATGAAGTTATGGAGGAAGATGCTAGCAAGGACAAAGCCACCAGTGTTTGAACTGTTCTCAGTGGCTAGCAAATAGCTGGTCCCAGAAAAAGCCACGTCTAGCATGTTTTAGGACGAGTACAGAGATGGCTAGGTCTACTGCGCCATATTGTGAACCACCCCTGGTTTAATGTAAACACATCAGTTGTGTGGATGTGCTTCGTGTTGTATTGATTGGGATGAAAGACAGCGCGCTGTTGGTGCATGCTGCATATCCCTGTGGGTGTGAGTCTGTATTCCAGCCAAGTCTCATACCCAAGCCTTGCCGATCAGATGGTAACTAATTGAACTGCGAGCTTGGTTCATAATGAGAGCAAAGAGTTTACAGAATGGGGTTGCTCATGGTGCGTCAAATAGATGTGAATGTGTGTATGTGTGAGGGGGATCTTTCAGCTTTGTGATAGCAGGCTTCAGTTTCTTTATGTCATTAGTATTAAAATGGTTACGTGGAAGAGGAGAGCGGGCGTGGTATACAAACTCACATTGAGAGAGAGAGAGAGAGAGAGAGAGAGAGAGAGAGAGAGAGAGAGAGAGAGAGAGAGAGAGAGAGAGAGAGAGAGAGAGAGAGAGTAAATTCACATGTTCGCACAATAGGGTGGTTGTAATAAAAAAAGAAGAAGAACACCATGCCTCAGCACCGTTATCCACTGCGAACAAGTGTTTCAAGCCCTGACACAAGCACAATTGAGCATACTTGTTCTCACGTATGTTTATGGCGCAGAACTCTTGGTCCTGTTACTCACAGCCTGACCACCCCTTCCAGCACAAAAAATGAACTGTTCTGAACAAAAAAGATGGGGAAAAAAACCACACCTAATCGATGCATCTCGCCGTAGCACCGAGCAAGTCCACGATCAGGAACTGGGACTTGTTTGTGCCTAAATCCTTTCATCGCTACTGATGACAGAAGTTCTAGAATTGACTGTATGCCTTGTAGAGATGAAGGTCGAGAGCCTCCACATAACGCTATCCTATTGGATACAATACCCAGAAGTTTTTCTATCTAGTTCTGTCGATATCCCAATGTAAAAAATGGGTCTCTCTCTCTCTCTCTCTCTCTCTCTCTCTCTCTCTCTCTCTCTCTCTCTCTCTCTCTCTCTCTCTCTCTCTCCCTCTCTCTCTCTCCCCCCCCCCCCTTTTTTTTTTCACGTATAACAAACATTGACAGGCCCGTCACTTTTTTTTTTCGGTCTCCTAGCCATCCAACGAGAGGAAAGGTCTACACTCTGTGTTCTGTAATCTGAAAATGTTATCACTACAAGGTCATTATGTCTTCCAGCCAACCTCCCTTCAGGAGTTCCTTAGAGCAACCTAATCGAATGTCTTTAATAAGGATATCGCACCCAACAAGTTAACTCCATCCCCCAAACCCGAGTCCACTGCTGGAGTCTTCAGGATAAATCTGGTATGAAGGGGCGAAACAGGCGCAGCCCCCCTGGGTGTTTTCAATCCACGCATGGCCATCACCCCATGAAATACAGCCGACAACACGCGCAGTAAGCTCGGGAGGAAAATAAAAAAATAAAATACAATCCAGCAAAGCAGTGAGTGGAGATAAACTGGGAGGGTTGCCCCCCCCCCCCTCCAATCCCATGAGGGAATCCTCGCAATGGACTCGCCCCTCTGCCAATATCGATCCAGGAAACGCGGCTTGCTGTGCTTGGGGGAGAACAAAGAGGAGCAACACGAAAAGATGGCTGCACAGACGACAAGAGGAAGGGAGAAAGCCATCTGATGCAGTAAAAACGGAGAATTTTTTTTAAAAGGTCCTCGAGCGCTAGTTAGGAAAGGAAGCCAGTTCGAACAGGAAGTTCAAGTGAAGGCGGCTCCGCGCATGACGAGAAAACCACGTGTTGTGTCGAGATTACGCTGTTAGCGCTATGCCTGCGCCTGTGACAGAGATAGAACTTCTGGGGTTCAAGACGGGCGCCTAGAAATTAATCCTCTCTGTGTCACATGAAGTGAGCGAAGCAATGAGTCATGATAGGGACTAGCAGAGACAATCATACTCACAAGGAAGGAGCGAAACAATGAGTCATGATAGGGACTATTAGAGACAATCATACACTCAAGGAGTGAGCGAAACAATGAGTCATGATAGGGACTATTAGAGACAATCATACTCACAAGGATGGAGCGAAACAATGAGTCATGATAGGGACTATTAGAGACAATCATACGCTCAAGGAGTGAGCGAAACAATGAGTCATGATAGGGACTAGCAGAGACAATCATACTCACAAGGAAGGAGCGAAACAATGAGTCATGATAGGGACTATTAGAGACAATCATACGCTCAAGGAGTGAGCGAAACAATGAGTCATGATAGGGACTATTAGAGACAATCATACACTCAAGGAGTGAGCGAAACAATGAGTCATGATAGGGACTATTAGAGACAATCATACACTCAAGGAGTGAGCGAAACAATGAGTCATGATAGGGACTATTAGAGACAATCATACGCTCAAGGAGTGAGCGAAACAATGAGTCATGATAGGGACTATTAGAGACAATCATACACTCAAGGAGTGAGCGAAACAATGAGTCATGATAGGGACTATTAGAGACAATCATACGCTCAAGGAGTGAGCGAAACAATGAGTCATGATAGGGACTATTAGAGACAATCATACTCACAAGGATGGAGCGAAACAATGAGTCATGATAGGGACTATCAGAGATCGAATAAAAGAGACAATCATACAACACGCGACTGGGTCGAGAAGGTTCGCTCATTAAGCTTGACTAGCGGCTTATCTCATAATCTACTATAACTGAGGCTATCAGCCTCTTATCTCATTAAAATGTATCACAAACGACTTTGTTTATACGTTCTACACCTAGCGGCGAAAAAAAAATGCATCGTGTTTTAAAAAATGCTGTTGAAGGCATCGGCAGTGATAAAATAGGCTGTTAGGATCCAACAATGATGTGGAATAGCGATAAGTAAGAGCTTTTTTCCGGGAAAAAAATCAATAAAAAATCAACAGTAAGTCTTAGATTTTTAAGCTCTTGTTATAACATGTAAAATCTAAGCTTTCATTATAACATGTAAACATCAAAAGAACCGATTTCTAGCGACTATGGCCGGACAAGTGTTAGGCCTGGCCATACACTGTAACATGGTAGACGCGGGCGCCAAGAGAGACAAGACAGCTGATTAAAATGTGATGGTTTAGACTAAGACAGAACTCCACCGCTCGGGGCACCATCTTGTAAGTGCTAAGAGAGGAACGGTAGACAGCTCCAACAGTCATTCATTCCCTGGAGGGAGCAAGAGGGGCTACCTCTCAGACTCTGGAGTAAGCCTCGCTGTCTGCACCCCCCCCCCCCCACAAGCCTAGTCAAACTACCCTAATTTCGTGGTTGTAGCTTAATAACACAAGCTTCCTTCAGGCGCTCCAAACAGCCAGTTGGTCGAGCCGGTCGAGATGGAGGCCAGTCAACCTCAGCCCTGCCCATGCTCTCTAGACAGGGTATATGTAATAAGCTTTACCTCTTTGTGGAATGTTAACTGCTCCTTGGACTATACGATAAACAACCAGTTAGTCAAGATGGTCTAAATGGAGGCCAGTCAACCTCAGCCCTGCCCCTGCTCTCTAGATAGCGTATATGTATTCAGCTTTACCTTTTTGTGGAATGTTAACTGCTACTTGGACTATACGACAAACATCCAGTTGGTCAAGCCGGTCTAGATGGAGGCCAGTCAACCTCAGCCCTGCCCCTGCTCTCTAGACAGGGTATATGTATTAAGCTTTACCTCTTTGTGGAATGGTAACTGCTCCTTGGACTATACGATAAACAACGTGGATTAGAGGAGCGGGAAGAGGGGGAAAAGGAAGTAAAGATAGAAAGAAAGAAGATAATCTTCACTTTATCTAGCAACCTAAATCCACCCCGAAGCACAACCATCGCTAGCGACAGCTCTGGGCTGAGATGTAAAACTCGCAACTCGAGAACTGTGGGAGTGTCAGCAAGTCGGCGAAGCAGTTCCGGCCAGCCCATCTCGAGGCTGGACGCGCGTCAGGGCGAGCCACTCCATGTCTGAAGCATAAAGACTCGCCATTCCCGGGCGGACCTCTTCACGTGACGGCGCCCGGCAGGATTGGCTTCAACTCATCCTTCCACTCCACGTCCTCAGCTACAGCAACAGAAAATAGACGTCACGCCATCCCCTACTTGACTTCATTTCACACACTCATGGCACTCAGTGGCCATTTTATTTTTTTTCCGCCTAATTTTTGCTTTGAACTTTGCCACCTCAGGACCGCTCAGATTTTAAATTGGTTTTTACTGTCTTTTTTGGATAACCCTGTAAATTCCTTCACATTATATACCCGGCCAGACTCTGGAAGACCTCGATAGGCTCGTCATCCCACCCAGGATTTTATACTTTCTCTTCAATTGACCTCTCTCTCTCTCTCTCTCTGTCTGTCTGTCTGTCTGTCTGTCTCTCTCTCTCTCTCTCTTTCTCTGTCTGTCTGTCTGTCTGTCTCTCTCTCTCTCTCTCTCTCTGAACTCACCTTTGCTGTTGCCACTCTGGTCCCGCAGGATGGTGCACTCCTCGATGGTACCGTAGGCCTGAAACAGCTGGCGCACATCCTCCTCTGTCTGAGACTTGTTGAGCATGCCCACAAACAGCTTGCGGTCCTCTGGCCACGGGAAACACAAATAACACACTGGCTTCAGCAATGCTATTTTGTTATAAATCAATCACTGGCCATATTTTTATAATTATTATCCCGCCCTTCAAGTTAAATCGAGAAACAAAATTAATCATGTTTGGTGAAATATCACTTAAGAGAAGGTGAAAACTCGGGAGGCTGGGTGTTGTGCTGGGACAAGAAATCCTTAGCTCTGCACGCTGAAAACTAACTGAAAATTTGGAGCACTTGACAACATAAGGCAAGCACCGTCCTTGACAGCGATGTCTGTGGCTATCTGCTCACCATGGTATGGATCTGGGGAAAATCAGAAACCTTTCCGGTGCTACAGGGGAAGCAACCGTGAAAATATGACAAGAACTGAAAAAAATATTCAGATAAGCTGATATATAATTTAACCAAAAAAAAAAATTCCTTCACTTTAAAAAAAAAAATAAAAAAGGGTCATATACCAATGGCAAAATCATAATACATTTTAAAAACCAGAAAAGTATGAAAAATTTCTAAGGGGGGGAAGGGGTGTAGGAAAGCACAGGCAAGGGAGACAAGCGTTCGATTATGAAAGCAACATTAAAAAACGTTGTTCTTTCCCTTGAGTCGGCTGCGTCACACAGTACATCATGATAATGGGTTGAATTCGCATGAAAACATAAGCTTGGTTGGAACAAACAAAACCCGCCTGTCCGGTTTGAATTCATTTGCCTACATAAATCATGTATGACAAATTTGTAATGAGCTGATCTAGTTCAGGTGATATTTACATCTGTAACCGAGTATGATATCTAGAAATTTCAAGGGAAATTTAAAAAAAAAATGAATACTTCAATACCACTTTCTTTCATTCACATACAAAACATGTATAAATGGATATGTTGCACCGTTTACATCCTAATTGATATGTATATTTAAAGATTATGACAGAAATTTAGACCAAAGTTCCTGTCCGCATAATCGTACTCACGCTACAACTACAACATCAAGGGGACGGAATTATTAGTCAGGGGCTAACAGCTTGATAAGTTGAAAGATAAGATAAGAAAAGGAGAGGCGACGCATAGCCCTGATATGGAGACATGACACATTGACAGGCTTGGTGAGGCACGGCTCGGGCATCACACACACACACACACACTCACGCTCAGTAGCATGATCTGGAAGCCCGCAGGCCTTAAGGAGTGAGTGAGAAGGAAGATGGAGAGAGAACTGATCGATAGTTGAACTGGGTCAAAGGCCTGGACGCTTGGCGCTTACAAACACACACACACTAGTAGTGTAGGGGAGAGGGATGGGGAACGCAGACAAAGAAACACACCCACACAGACAAAAAGTGTAACTGGTTGAACTAGAACGTTAAGCCTCACATTTAAAAGGGGTTGGAGGGTAGGAGAAATATATTCAGGCCTACACGAGAGAGAGAGAGAGAGAGAGAGAGAGAGAGAGAGAGAGAGAGAGAGAGAGAGAGAGAGTGAGTAATATGAGTTTCACGAGGCACAGTCACTCTAGTGAGCCCAACATCTCAATAACTACAGCTATAAGATGACAGAGACGAGTCTTTGTGCCACTCATCTGTAAGAAAGGGAGAAATTAAACAGGCTGCTCCATAAAAATCAAACATTCATGGTCGCAATATGGAAAGAAAAAAGTTATATGAAGAGAAAACAGATGTGAATGGGGTGAAACTGGTGTGTTAGTGTAAACACCAGAAGGAACTGAATCGACTAATACACATACACACACGCACACACATAAACACAAAAGGAGATATCGAACTGTACCGCATGGCGATGGTTTCAGGAGCAGCCAGAGATGTTTGAAAAATAACCAAGTTGAAAGCAAGGTTTGTGTTAGTGCAGTTATAAACCCTGGTCCTACTAATAGCGAACGAGAGTTCAGAAAATAGAGAATACCGGACCAGTCACTGTGCGTCTCTCAAAACATCGTCCCGTGTAACATCGGATTAAAAACAAATTAGATGTTTTATCCGTGATAGAATAGCCTTAAACCCGTAGCAAGGATAAAGAGATTTTTTTTCTAATTAAGAGAAAGAAGAGAAAATGTGTTGAGCGTTGCAACGGCAATGTAATAGATGAAAAGAAAGAGGAGATCTGCGTAACGATGTGCCGGCTGGAGGATGTTCGAAGAAGGGAGAAAATTGGACCGTCACCTCAAAACCAACACACGAGGGTTGAATGTTGATTTGGGGGGGAGATGACAGTGTGGGTCTTCCTATAAGTGAGGATACAATGATTAAAAAACACTTAACTCAGCTTACCACTTGTCTTTCTTTTTCCATCACA
Source organism: Elysia crispata (assembly GCA_033675545.1). NCBI lineage: Eukaryota > Metazoa > Mollusca > Gastropoda > Plakobranchidae > Elysia > Elysia crispata. The sequence continues at coordinate 198,462 of JAWDGP010000534.1, forward strand.
CATACATGTACGAGAACTGGGTATCCACTTAGAAAGCTCAGCACGGCGATCATTTTGTGAACAACGCCGATGGGAGAAGGCGATGAAACAGAAACCTTCCTAATATATATCGATATACACAGACCGAGGTTACAATCAGGATTGGGATAAAGGCGAGGACGGATAAGGAATCGAGTGGGAGTGACGTAAACTGGATGATAGAACAGGTTGACCGCATCAGGAAAAACAGGTGGTGAAACCAACGTCTGGGAGTGGGATATAGCGGACATGGCGTCACCAGGTGTGATAAACTGGGAGGCGGCTAAGGAGGGATCGGTTATAGTGGACAAACAACCAGCAAACATCCATGGTATGGTACATGTGGTCGAACCTCAAAAACTCACACTTACAACGTGATAGATATTCTTCCACTGGATCTGGCTAATTGTTTAAAAAAAAAAAAAACAGAAGTAACCAAACTGTGACAGGTTACCAACAGACACAAAGTTTCCACTGCTCTCCTTGAGATGTGAAGACAAGAAGACAACTGTCTAACCCTCAGTGCAAGCATCACATAACAACAAGTGTTGAGCATCCAAAGAATAAAGACAAGGAGAAAAAGGTTGCCTTTTCACAGCCACATCGATGCCAAATAGATTAATTCGTATTGAATTCACAAGGCCTGAAATATAGGAGAAGCAGCTTTAAAACCATGCCTAGACAATGGTGATACATGTATCCCTCGACTGTCCCTGCAGATTTTGAACTCTTCACTCCACGTCGTTACGAGCAATCAGTTTATCAGCGAAGGTTTGAGGCACCCAAGTGCGAGTATGAATCAAGTAAGTCCGTTGCCTTGGATGAAGGTAAAAAACAAGTGTAGAGAAGGACAAATAAATAACGCGTGACGGAATCACCTAGCAACTTGGGGATATCGACAGACAAGGGGATGTCCCAACCACGGCTGCCTCACGTGGAGAACTGGCCGTCTACCCCCAGACTACACAGCTCCCAACCACGGCTGTCCCACCTACCCCCAGACCACACAGCTCCCAACCACGGCTGTCCCACCTACCCCCAGACCACACAGCTCCCAACCACGGCTGTCCCACCTACCCCCAGACCACACAGCTCCCAACCACGGCTGTCCCACCTACCTCCAGACTACACAGCTCCTAACCACGGCTGTCGCACCTACCCAGAGACCACACAGCTCACATCCACGGCTGCCTCACGTGGAGAACTGGCCGTCTACCCCCAGACTACACAGCTCCCAACCACGGCTGCCCCACCTACCTCCAGACTACACAGCTCCCAACCACGGCTGTCTCACCTACCCCCAGACCACACAGCTCCCAACCACGGCTGTATCACCTACCCCCAGACCACACAGCTCCCAACCACGGCTGTATCACCTACCCCCAGACCACACAGCTCCCAACCACGGCTGTATCACCTACCCCCAGATCACACACTACCCAACCGCGGCTGTATCACCTACCCCCAGATCACACACTACCCAACCACGGCTGTCTCACCTACCCCCAGATCACACACTACCCAACCACGGCTGTCTCACCTACCCCCAGATCACACACTACCCAACCGCGGCTGTATCACCTACCCCCAGATCACACACTACCCAACCACGGCTGTCTCACCTACCCCCAGATCACACACTACCCAACCACGGCTGTCTCACCTACCCCCAGACCACACAGCTCCCAACCACGGCTGTATCACCTACCCCCAGATCACACAGCTCCCAACCACGGCTGTCTCACCTACCCCCAGATCACACAGCTCCCAACCACGGCTGTCTCACCTACCCCCAGACCACACACTACCCAACCACGGCTGTCCCACCTACCCCCAGACTACACAGCTCCTAACCACGGCTGTCGCACCTACCCCGAGACCACACAGCTCACATCCACGGCTGCCTCACGTGGAGAACTGGCCGTCTACCCCCAGACTACACAGCTCCCAACCACGGCTGTCCCACCTACCTCCAGACTACACAGCTCCCAACCACGGCTGTCTCACCTACCCCCAGACCACACAGCTCCCAACCACGGCTGTATCACCTACCCCCAGATCACACAGCTCCCAACTACGGCTGTATCACCTACCCCCAGATCACACAGCTCCCAACCACGGCTGTATCACCTACCCCCAGATCACACACTACCCAACCACGGCTGTCTCACCTACCCCCAGACCACACAGCTCCCAACCACGGCTGTCTCACCTACCCCCAGACCACACACTACCCAACCACGGCTGTCCCACCTACCCCCAGACCACACAGCTCCCAACCACGGCTGTCTCACCTACCCGCAGACCACACACTACCCAACCACGGCTGTCTCACCTTCCCCCAGACTACACAGCTCCCAACCACGGCTGTATCACCTACCCCCAGACCACACAGCTCCTAGTCACGGCTGCCTCACCTACGCCCCAGACCACACAGCTCCCATTATGTCTGTCAGCGCCTGTCATCCTCAAGTGGCTGCAGAGCAACGCAAAAGCTTCCCGTGTAAGCTCCAATGAAAAGATCCACCCTTATCACATCCTCTCAGGTCTTGGAAATGTCACACAGTGCGCAGGTATGTATCCACTTCAAAATCATGACCAAAAACACGATCTGTTCGAATAAGTGATACAGATAATTTTCATCGGTCCATGCATTGTATTTATAGAGGATCCAAATTCCAATATCCACACCGGTACACTGGATTACGTGGGTATAACGCTCGAAGTGTGAGTACATGTATAAGAGTGTAAAACTGGAGTCACTAATTTGGCTGCAGATGGGGAGGATAACAGTCCAAGCAGAGCAGGGACAGGGGCGTAGTGCATTTGACGATGTTATTAGAGTGTTACAATAAGACAAGGGAGGAAAAAAAGGAGAACAGCTCATATATAACATTTTCGTAACCTTGACCTTGTAGACAACAGATTTCAAAGAATGGACAAAGACTGAAGGCACAGTGTACAAGGTTGGCGAAAGCTTCTAACGCTCGAAATAGCGAGCGCCTAGGCCGAGAACCGAGAGCTATCGCAGATTTCAAGGCACCGTGTAAACAGACTTATCAGGTCTTCCATCAACACTGGTTATATTTAGCTTGTAGTCCGTGGGCTCCATGGAGAGCGTGTTTTCGGCTCACATCTCAGGGCAAACCAGGGGGGCGCCACAGCCTGGGCTCACATCTCAGGGCAAACCAGGGGGGCGCCACAGCCTAGGCTAGAAAGGTGCAAACTCAGGGTCTTGAACTCGCCAACATTGTTTAGGCCTGAACCATCATCGTGAAGTTGCTACATGCTCTAAAACAGTTATCTTAAAAACCAGATTGTTGTATCTGCTCCATCAGATAATGTTGAGTTCTGGCATTACCAGAGAACGAAAGATTGTTCATCGCATGTAGCGCTTCAATACGGCATCATTTCCAATAAAGTACGAGGAAGGGAAGGGTTAGTTAGGTCTTTAAATAAGAACACCAACCGAGGGTGAAGTGAGGGGTTAGTTAGTTCCTTACAGAACACCAGTCAGTGGGTCAGTCGTTACATAGCGATAGAATCACAGCAAAACCTCTCTATCTGTTATTTGAATGGCTCTAGAAATTCTATAGAATTCAAGCAGAGTGATAAAATGGTCCAAGCTAAATCTTTACATAGAAATGTTGTAAGGAGCCGCTTGTTGACAGATGGCGCTACGTGCTGTTAATGCTCAGATCTATGATCTTAACACTACCACCTCAGAGTTTTTGCTTTCTTCAAAATTACCCAGAACTGCCCATCCCGAGTGTCTCATCACTGGTCATAGGCTCTCAGCAACTGACCACTTTAGCAATATCCCACAGGCGTGTCGCCTCCAATCTCGCCTCACCCTCACAGGGCTTCCCACCAGGTCAGGTGTGGACAGGTGCCACATCAAACTGGACGCTAATTACGCCCGCGGCACGTGAGCCAGATAGACCACGGCCGCACTGAGGCATTAGCAATCACTTCATGTGGAGTACTCGGAGGATGAGCACTGCCAAAGTCAAAATTGGAAATGTGCAATAACTAGACAGGGTGTAGATAAAGAGCAACACAGGTTCCTAACAGAGGTTCAGATAATTCAAAACAGAACGTTACACGAAGATATAATGAGTAACAATATCAATCGCTTTGCCGAAAAAAAAAACCTGAAAGAAAAAGAATTTAGGGCAGGCCGATTCCCAGTAGTGCTGGTTGGTCTCCCATGTCCCGCAGCCAGGCGGAGCTGTAGGTGTGGAGATAGCACCTGGCCAGCAGGTAGTTCCCTCTAACCTGACCGCCGGCCTTCATCTAACCCAGACTCGAGGTAGGGTTTAACCCGACTTCAAACAATTTGGCAGCCCACATCTAAACACGAGACTGTAGATAAACGTCCGGCGGAAGAGAGGGAAAACAGCTCTGGCATAAACAGAGGCAAGGGCAAAGATAAATATAGGTTTGAAGCAAGATATTCAAAGGAAAGTCAGAAAATATAGAAGAGTGGCATGTTAGAGATATAAAATGGAAAAGGTGAGAGAAAAAAAAAGTAGGAGAGAATTAGGAGATGGAGAGAGTGGAGTAAGAGAGGCTGAAAACTATCACCCCTATAGTTTTATGTTAACTAAGACTTGTCTTACAAAAGTTACATGCGAAAACGAATAATTACTTTCCCAGTTGTCCCAAATTGCACAGTGAACTACAAGATAGTGTTTTTCTTCATTATAAAACAACATGCATGGAAGCAGACACTTGCTACTGGGGAAAAGGAGACCGTCAGATGTGAAAGGATCCACATCGTTATCGACAGGGACTGGCTCTACCGACCTCTAGAGATCTTAGTCCGTTGCTAAGGACGCTAACGTGTCGGTGTAAGGTAATCAGACAGACCGGTAATGAGAGAAAGATCTTGACGAGCTGAAGATCCCACCAGTCGCCAGAGGTGCGAGTCTAGCGCGCTCTCACACAGTGTTTAGTCTCCAGCGCTGCTCTGTTTAGATCCTGAGATAACAAGCTGCTTACGATGCTGTTAGTTCAACATTGGCGACCTGCGACTAGACTTCCCGGCTGGTAGATCTAGTCCTTCGCTTTATGTGGACTAGTAACACCAGCTGAGCTCGATAAACTAATGTCTGTTCATGCGGTATTTAGAGGCTGTTTCTGTTGGCAAGCCACATCCATCGAAGAAGTTGGATGGAAAAGATGATTGGGCGGGCGTGTTACACTTACAGGAGCATACCATTGTCTAAAACAAGCTGGAAGTGTAAGGTGATGGGCTGATTCAAAACACAAAGGTGAATTCTGAAGCAACATTTGCGCCTTTTCGAAGGATGCTTCTGATTCATCTCAAAAAGAGCTCCCGGCAGATGAAGATTGATAATTTTGTAACCAGCGAAACATAAAGCAAAAGTCTGAAGTCAAGGATAACGTTATGTTTATATACACCATGATTGTATGTAGCTTCTCCCACACGGCAAAGTATTGAGCTATAACACTTCTTCGTCTTGTTCACCGAATAAAAAAGACGGAAAAAATCAAAGCAGTTTAGTAAAACTTTTGTAATCAAAGGAACCTTCATGCTATTCCTGCCCACTCCAGTTCTCACAGCACCTTACGAGCGAGAGAAAGTGCGAGCACCTGTGAAGCTTGACTCACCCCACTGTACCTCTCAGTCTCATTCCATAACATCAACAAAGCTAGTTTGAGCGCGCCGCTGGAATGTCTATTGTTTTTGCTACTGCTTTGGAATTGTTGCGATGGGATATTGAATTTGATGCTCACTTTTGCTCAGTGTAGCTGGAGAACATGTGTAGGAGAGGTCCAGACCAGGAAAGGCGATTACAGCAACAGTCTGGGACTAGGGGCAGCCTGGAGCAGTAGAGGAGGCCAGCAGGGATTACAGCCAGAAACGAAACAAAGTCACGTCAGACATAACATCATCCGATATATACCGTCCTCGGGAGAGGTGGGAGGGAGTTAGAGTGAAACAACGGGAGCAAGAGAGAAGGAACCGAGGAAGTAGAAAAAACCCACAAGAGATCTAAATGAAGAGTAAAGCGGATGGATTAAGTTGCTTGGTTATGCTTAGAGTAGAGCTCTCATCAACGGGAAGGCGCGAGAATTATTAACATAAATCAGACGTTTGCTATCTGGCTCATGTGCGTGCGGGCTTTTTCTGGTTATCAACAAAGATAAGAACATTCAGGCCATGTGTAATAGTTACGAGAGAGAGAGAGAGAGAGAGAGAGAGAGAGAGAGAGAGAGAGAGAGAGAGAGAGAGAGAGAGAGAGAGAGAGAGAGAGAGAGAGAAAGAGTTAAAATAATAAGCATGTGTTGATGAATAATAGGCAAACAGAAGAGAGTAGCTGAGAGCAGACGCTGTAAAGGGCAGCCATGCTACACGAGCCAGGGATGGGTAATGAGATTTGTAAACGAAGCCTGCCAGGGATAATCCAATCCTTTAAGGCGGGTAGACTGGGCAGTTAGGAAGGTAATACTATAGGTGATGCTGATTGTGGTGGTCATCGGACACTGGTGGTAAAAGATTGATAAACAAATAGAGGGGGAGACGTTATCTCCAAGTTTCCTATGGAATGTATAACAACCACTTAGACCAACCGTAGATAAAAGAAAAAAAACTATACATAGAGATGGTGGAATAGTGAGAGTGTAAAGAAAAGGTAAAGAATTCAATGGTTACCTGGCACAAACCGGGAGGGAACTACAAGGGAGCGCAGATTTAAAAAAAAAAGAAGGGAAAGAAAAATGAAAGTTCAGAAGAAATTGCAAGACTTTCTCTTGGCGCTGAAAGCATAATATCAATTGTAGTGATAATAATAATAATAATAACAATAACAACAACAACAACAACAATAATAATAATAATAATGATGATGATGATGATAATAACTACCCACAACAATACGATGGTCTGGCCTGTCATGACCTTTTAACAAAGGTCAAACGCGGCGCGTGGAGACAGAGCGATTAATGTCCGGCTGTCCCCATTCCAACCTTGAGCAACCAGCGGGCTGCTGATTGGCGGGGACTTCAGGATCTTTCTGTTTTAACCAATCGCATGGTCACAATTATGACCAGTGTTGGGCACCAGTAACAGGAGCATGCCTGACCGGTACTTCAGTCAGTGAGAGGGGAGGAGTTTAACCGGGCCTGACTAGGGAAGACTGGCGGGAGAGGATGTTCTAACTCTGTGTGAAGACCAAGTTTGGTCCCTCAATCTCGACAGTCTATTTATACTTCTATGACATAGCAGAAAGAGTTTTTCTTGCCACATCGGCCTCTCAGAGGGAATTAACTCAGTTCAAACTCTTGCTCTTTGACAGGACCGGTGCCAGAGCAGCCTCATAAAACTGCTGCACGGCAACCACTTGAACCAGTAGATGAGCAAACATGAAACAATAGAGCCTGTGCCACAACTGGGCATGTGATGTGTTTGTGGTTATAACTTATAGCTATATCTCGACAATGACAGGCTTAACACCGGCCCTGTCAGCGAGGTGGACCATGTTCTGAAGCTCAAGCCCTTACTGTACGGTACACCGGATGTCTGCACGGAGCAGCCGCAGAGGCCCGACCTGGTGTGCTAGAGGGCGGCATCCGATGGTTGGATGGAGTCCACTGACAACACGGGTAGGAGAAGTCGATCAAACCGGATCACAGCGCACGGTAGTGCCTCTCAATTATCAGAGGAAGCAATTTGCAGGCATTAGAATTCCGCGACGATTGGGGTGCAAAACGTTCGCTTGATTTTTTTTTTCACCCCGGCACTCCAAATCAGCTCACCTGTGCTGTCTCAGGACAAGTTTTTGTACTCACAACTTTTAAGTCTTGAAGGGAGTCAGGCTCCACGAGGTCCTCACCTAACCGAGAAAAAACCCCAGAGTTTAGAAAGAGCAAGTACCCAGTAACTTTGACAGTGTAACGCTGGAAACTCAGACTCATGGAGCTATCTTACAACTTACTACATAACGACCTATATTAGCGCTCTCAATACAGGAATCCATAGCTTTAACAGACATCCTATCAGCAGATTAAAACTCCTGGACTCCAGACTGTAGAGCTGGGCTGAATCTGCAATACCTGGCAAGCATAACCTGGCGGGGTGCAGGTGTCAACAAAGATGATAAGGCGAGGGAGCAGCCAGCAGATAGCGGTGTTGCTGCTGCAGCAGTCCTGAGTGGATTACACTGTGACCTCCTAACATGTACTTTCAGTGCGGACGAGAACTCCTTTCAGACCGCTTCGAGGCATTTTGATATAAGAACAAGATACAAACGATTGTGTTCCATGGACGGTTGTGTTTGAGTTGATCTGTTCAGCAAGCAGGAGCCACTAGACAGGTGAGGCTCGAGTAGAGCTCGGCTCGGAGGGCAGCAATATGGAGATCACACGGCGGTCACACGGCCAGAGAGGAAATATACACGAGCAACATGGAGGGAAGAAACCTCCAAATCTATGTAAGGATCTGACGGATAAAAAATTCACAAGGAAGCCTTGCCAAATCCTTCCCGGACAGTGAGACAAGACTCAGGCATCTTAGTCCGAAATCTTGGATCTAGCGAGAAATAAAGTGAAGATCAGATTTTGCACAACTGTTCTCCGAGGCACGGCTCGTCTGACACAGACGTCGGTTAAACATGGAGATGTTGAAGCCAGTCAAACTACATGCGTAGTTTGATGATAGGTCATTTAGCGAAGTTTCATCGAAGTGTCTAGATCCTGCGCCAGGAGCACAGGTTCCGTCCCCTACATATCTTAGATCTTATTCTACCCAGCACCATCTCTGCTCCACGGATGCTTGCCGTATGCGAAATGGTGGATTAGTCTTGTCAGAAATTAGATCATCGCGATTTTACGGCGCATCGAAGAGACATAAATCGGCTTGAGAGAGCCGGTTGTCATGCCAAACACAGAGGTTTAAATGAAAAAAAAAAAGCCGGTCCTTTGTCATGATTGGAATTAAACAACGCAGATATCCAACAAAATATGCTTCTTAGCAACAAAATAATTCATAATCTGTTCTAGTTAAAAGTGCCATCATAAGATTATTTTCTTTTAGTCTCTTTACCCAATCATTCATTTCAGCAAGACTTTTTTCTCCGTATTTTTTTAAGTTTGTAAATTTGACCTGGTCACGTGTTAACTATACATGTACTATGGTAAGTATGCCTGGTCTCCTAGATCAGAGCGGTCGGTCTGAGCAACTGGGCCAAGATGGCGAGCCTCTTGCCTCGGGTCAGCTCTAACCCTGACAGGTGGCTGACCGTTCCAGGTCTAGAAGCTACGGTCAGTAGCCTGACCTCCCAATGGTTAAACATTCAACCCGGGCCGCGTCTAGCTCCAGATGAGATTCCTCCAACTGATGGATGTGGAAAAACTTGTGGCCAGGATAGACCCAAAAAACAAAAACTTAGCTTAGGTAGGTCTGACCCTAGATGAGCGGAGCTTAATTGTATTAGTTTTCTCTCAGACACAAGACAGAGAAGATTGTGTGATTATGGTTTTACCTCCCATACTTTTCGTACCTGCCTAACAAGTTTTTCAGTGCATCCATTTAACTCACAGCTTTACTCTTTGGGTGATGCGCTCCTCTCTCTGTTCCATTAATAAGAGTCGAGCGTCGGGTCACACCACTCGGACAAAACTTATTACACAGAACACGCCACGTGAGAAGGAAACTCATCAACTGATATCACGTTCGAGAACAGCAGAACTACATCATTCACAACGTTTCCATGTTCGATGTTTTGTTGTTTTTTGTTTTAACTATTCTGTGTGGATCCTGAAAAGCGTTTAACGTAAAACTTTCCTTACTATTTTCAAAAAAAAAAGGGGGGGGGCGGAGTTTAGGGATTTCGATTTTCACAGGAGCTGGTGGGGACTGAAGGAGGAAGAAGTGTAGGAGTCGAAGAGGAGAAGAAGAAGAAAACACGATACAGTCACTGGTCAGGCTGATTCTGTAATTGATTTCCGTGGCGAGATACCGTCAGAAGGCAGAGATGCTACTGTCATTGTGTTCTTTATTTCCTAGTGAAAGAGCTTAAAGAAATATAGATCGTAGATCACTTTGACTCAATACTATCACTATTTGGCGCCTTTAAATGATCCAAATTCTCTTGAGATAAAAGGATCAAGAGATCTAAGTAAAGCAGTAGAGTTAAGCCTATCTCGGTTCTAGACAGATATCCCACCATTCACTGATAGTGATACAGGGATTTCCATGTTTCTCTAGCACACTCATCACCCATCACACATAATCCACCCAACAACTAGCGCATTCTTATGCTCAAATCTAACCTGGCGGTGGTTGGGTTGTGTCAAGATGAAATATTTTGAAACAAGGAGGCAAATAACAGGCATGCAGCAGAGCTGGTTAGTTTTGATTGAAGCAGGGTATAAATAAAAATTGAAAACAAAGTGTAAAACAGAAATTTGTCAAGACCGTGTAAGAGATGTTCAAAGGCTAGAAAGAAACTTGCTGTATTCTTACAGCGAGTAAGTCTCAATTTCACTATTCTTGAATACAATCCAGCAAGAAACTATAAATCTTCTCTCTATAATTACAAACCAGCAAGAAACTATGAATCTTCTCTCTCTCTCTCTCTCTGAATATAAACCAGCGAGGAACTATGAATCTTCTCTTTCTCTCTCTCTGAATATAAACCAGCGAGAAACTATGAATCTTCTCTCTCTCTCTGAATATAAACCAGCGAGGAACTATGAATCTTCTCTCTCTCTGAATACCGGTACAAACCAGCAGGAAACTATGAATCTTCTCTCTCTCTGAGTACAAACCAGCAAGAAACTATGAATCCTCTCTCTCTCTCTCTCTCTCTGAATACCGGTACAAACCAGCAGGAAACTATGAATCTTCTCTCTCTCTGAATACCGGTACAAACCAGCAGGAAACTATGAATCTTCTCTCTCTCTGAGTACAAACCAGCAAGAAACTATGAATCCTCTCTCTCTCTCTCTCTCTCTCTCTCTGAATACCGGTACAAACCAGCAAGAAACTATGAATCCTCTCTCTCTCTGAATACCGGTACAAACCAGCAGGAAACTATGAATCTTCTCTCTCTCTGAGTACAAACCAGCAAGAAACTATGAATCCTCTCTCTCTCTGAGTACCGGTGCAAACCAGCAAGAAACTTTGAATCCTCTCTCTCTCTCTCTCTCTGAATACCGGTACAAACCAGCAGGAAACTATGAATCTTCTCTCTCTCTCTGAGTACAAACCAGCAAGAAACTATGAATCCTCTCTCTCTCTCTCTCTCTGAATACCGGTACAAACCAGCAAGAAACTATGAATCCTCTCTCTCTCTCTCTCTCTGAATACCGGTACAAACCAGCAGGAAACTATGAATCTTCTCTCTCTCTCTGAGTACAAACCAGCAAGAAACTATGAATCCTCTCTCTCTCTCTCTCTCTCTGAGTACCGGTACAAACCAGCAGGAAACTATGAATCTTCTCTCTCTCTCTCTCTCTGAGTACAAACCAGCAAGAAACTATGAATCCTCTCTCTCTCTCTGAATACCGGTACAAACCAGCAGGAAACTATGAATCCTCTCTCTCTCTCTCTCTCTCTGAGTACCGGTGCAAACCAGCAGGAAACTATGAATCTTCTCTCTCTCTCTGAATACCGGTACAAACCAGCAGGAAACTATGAATCCTCTCTCTCTCTCTCTCTCTCTGAGTACCGGTGCAAACCAGCAGGAAACAATGAATCCTCTCTCTCTCTCTGAATACCGGTACAAACCAGCAGGAAACTATGAATCTTCTCTCTCTCTCTCTGAGTACAAACCAGCAAGAAACTATGAATCCTCTCTCTCTCTCTCTGAATACCGGTACAAACCAGCAGGAAACTATGAATCTTCTCTCTCTCTCTCTGAGTACAAACCAGCAGGAAACTATGAATCTTCTCTCTCTCTCTCTGAGTACAAACCAGCAAGAAACTATGAATCTTCTCTCTCTCTCTCTGAGTACAAACCAGCAAGAAACTATGAATCTTCTCTCTCTCTCTCTGAGTACAAACCAGCAGGAAACTATGAATCTTCTCTCTCTCTCTCTGAGTACAAACCAGCAAGAAACTATGAATCCTCTCTCTCTCTCTGAATACCGGTACAAACCAGCAGGAAACTATGAATCTTCTCTCTCTCTCTGAGTACAAACCAGCAGGAAACTATGAATCTTCTCTCTCTCTCTGAGTACAAACCAGCAAGAAACTATGAATCCCCTCTCTTTCTCTCTCTCTGAATACCGGTACAAACCAGCAGGAAACTATGAATCTTCTCTCTCCCTCTCTCTCTGAGTACAAACCAGCAAGAAACTATGAATCCTCTCTCTCTCTGAGTACCGGTACAAACCAGCAGGAAACTATGAATCTTCTCTCTCTCTGAGTACAAACCAGCAAGAAACTATGAATCCTCTCTCTCTCTCTCTGAGTACCGGTACAAACCAGCAGGAAACTATGAATCTTCTCTCTCTCTCTGAGTACAAACCAGCAAGAAACTATGAATCCTCTCTCTCTCCCTCTCTGGCTTTCTTTTAGTTCCAGTCTTCACTCCTTTACTTAGCCTAGACCTATTGGTCTACAAAGTCATAAGTATATTTTGTAGTACTTCTATGTACTTCTAGATCTAGAATCTAGATTGCATTGTCAAGATTCATATGATTGTGAAAAGCATACCTTTTGGTGACAGGCTCCTGGCATAATCATACATGTATGTGGTGGCGATAGGCATGGTGCAGTACAGATTTCAGGTACAAGGTTCCCCTCCTTCAAATTTGTATTATCAGTTTATGGTAGACTGAGTAGGAGGTCCACAAGCACTTACTGAAGAATTCAATTGTTTTGCCTATTTCACTTTCAAGGCTAAAAGCAAATTCTTATCCTGATGTGGTTACCTTTCAAATAAATCACACATCAATGTATCAAACAGCCCCTACGTTGAGCAATAGGGAAACAACAAATAACCTACTGGTCAACGGGAGGCCCGGTAAATTTTTTAATCAAAAGCTGTTAAGAACTTACACATATGGTAACAAGAGTGAAGATAATAAAGACTATTGCACAATGTTGGTTATGTACTGCAGTATTTGAGTTTTAAATCTATAAGTAGGCCTATCGCGTGCGAGAGGAGACAGACTGATCATAAAGCGCCTGGAATGGACGTGACTAAACCCTAATCTATAACCGTGCAGTTACTAACACAGTAACAGCTGATTGGATTAAACATGCCACACAGCATATTGAATTGAAAACTCGATTTTCTGTTGAGCATCTTTTTTATGAATGAAAAAAAAATGTATATAAAAATTATGAAAGGCCTCTATTGCACATACATCTAGAATCCAGATCTACTTAACAGGTAAACTGTAGAAATCTAAATCTAGATACCTTTAGGCCTAAAGTCTAGGTCTGCGAACAAAACGTGTTAAGATTTTACCAGAAAATAAAATATACAAGCGTCCCTAGACGCCTTTATCTAGATTCTAAATCTATCCTAGAATATCTCTGGATCCAGATCTAGTCAGTGTATCAAGCTTTGATTTAGTTCATTCGAGCTCATAGATGTAGCGTAGCTAAGAATGTTACGTTGTACTTGCACTAAAATCTAGATCTAGATCTAGATCCTGAATCAAGATTTTGATTTAAAGTTATATAGATCTAATTCTCTATTTTCTACGAACACAAAATCTAGCCACGAGTTGTCGAGCAGTTCACTTCAATATGAGCACGCGGCACCTGAGAAGTTGATGGAGAAATGAAGAAAGTGAAGTTTTTTCACTCTATAACTCTCAGTCTAGATTTAGCTGCGCCAAGTGAGTCCAAGGCACAGAAAGAAACTCAAGTCTGGCGCGCTCTCTCGCTACACAACACAGGTCGCGCTGTTTGTTGTGTGTTCAATTCTTCCTGTGCCACCGATCGCGTCGTCTCGGGGTGCGCTGGATGTGTGTTACCGGCCCCGATGGCGAGAGAGTAGGAACCAAAGATGCGGGAAGGAAAAAAAAAAACAGTCTACAAAAAGAGACGGATGGGATCGGAAGACGGTAGGGTAAGGGTGGGTCCTTCTACACCTTGTAAACTTCAGAAATGCGCGGAGGAGGGGGGGGAGAGAATTTTATTTTAATCTGGGCCAGCCAGCCTCTGGCAACAGTGCAAGCCTGTCTCAGTGACCGCACCACCTGGCTCGGGCAGCAATGGATCACAAAGAGAGAGACAGAGAGAGAGGGGAAAAGGAGGGGGGGGTCACACGCAGAGAAGAAAGAGAGGAGCAATGAATGGCGAAAACGCTGTCTTTGTTCATTGCGTTTCCGGGAAAAAAATGTGGAAAGGAGGAACGATTCAAATTAAGGTAATTTTTCGCTGTGTCTTCCATAACAATATTGGACCTAACAGGGAGTTGCGACTCGAGAGAGCTGTGATATGAACATGGATGTCATTCAGATGTCATATTTCATCTTGTCATGGGCGGCTCACATCGATAAGAGAAGCGAAAATTACGCACGCAGAAGATAAGAGCGAGACTCCATGTTTTTCACTTGCTTTCATTCTTTATTACTAATCTCGGATTATCCAAGAGTTGCGAACTTGAGTCTATACGTGTCGCGTAGTGATGGGCAATATATTCCAGCCACCATTAAAAAAAACCAACCTTGTTTACCAGAAAGATAATACAACATGTACATAATATACAGCGGTTTTCGCTCAAATGATGTTCATGCTTTATCTCTCACCCGGAAAGAACAAAAACACGCACGTACACATTGTTCCACACGTTTTTTTTTAATAGTGTAACCATTTTATCAATCACCTTAGATACCATTTTATCAATTTTTTTTAATAGTGTAACCATTTTATCAATCACCTTAGATACCATTTTATCAATCACCTTAGATACCATATTATCAATCACCTTAGATACCATTTTAACAATCATCTAAGATACCATTTTATCAATCATCTTATACATGTATACCATTTTATCAATCATGTTATATACCATTTTAACAATCATCTTAGATGCCATTTTATGAATCATCTAAGATTACACAAAGTTTGGATGAGAAGAATGGATCTCTAGCTCTGTATCAAATCATGGGCTAACAAGACAGGAAACACCGAGATGCAGCGCTCTAGCTTCGTGTGTCCATCTGTAGGTTGTGGGGTGTGTGTGTGTGCGAGCTCTAGCTTCGTGTGTCCATCTGTAGGTTGTGGGGTGTGTGTGTGTGTGCGAGCTCTAGCTTCGTGTGTCCATCTGTAGGTTGTGGGGTGTGTGTGTGTGCGAGCTACTGACTATTCAGAAGTTATATAGGACACAGAATCTCGTTGACCTGTGGCCGAATATCCTGGGCTCCCCATGGGAGTCGCCTGCTCTCCGTTTCACTGGGGAACCTGCCTGGTCTGTGTGTAGCATGTAGCATGTAGCCAAAGGCACGCGAAGTGGGATCAAAGTTCTTCTAGTCTGCATAATAATTAATATATCTTGTGCACAAAGGAGTATGTTCCGTTTAGCATAATTATGTTATTCTGTAGATTGAACCAGGTAGTAAAAATATGGTTTAAATAACAAAATGTGGAAGACAATGGGGTTTAGCTGTGATTATTTGCAAACAGGTTCCAGTGTAAACCAAGAGAGGAGAAAACACAGAATTGGGCCAGGCAGGTGTGGCTGTTTTGGACATAGAGGATGGAGCAAGAGAAACAAGGGGACATAGTTACTGGAACACAATCATCAACAAAGAAACACACACAGGAAGCAGGACGAGAGAGAGCAAGAGAGAAAGTTTGTGTCACAGGGACATCGACACTGTCCGAGGTACTCGAGAGTCAAAGAGAAAAAGAGGCGGAGGACGACAGATATATGTATATGAGCAGTTTATGGTGGGGTGGAAAGAGAAAATAAGAGAGATTTCCTACCACACAAATATTAAAACCACTTGCTCAACCCGGTGGTACGTTTAATCTCTGTCTCTTTATGTGCTGTGCTAGGGCTGTTGGTCGTTTGAGACATGAAGTCAAACTAGTGGCACACATGATAATGTCTTATCCTGGAAAGTACCTGGAGGAAACACGGCTACAGTTATGGCTGGCTGATGATGCAGCCCGAGGAGGAGCAGGGATAGACAAGCAAATCCCAGATGAGTTACAAGATCGGCAACCCATTGTCTCCGGGGAACATGGCAGCAGCAGAAGCTATGTAAGGCGGTGGTGAATTGAACGTCGTGAACGATCGGGTTTGTTGCCACAGTCAAAAACAGTTTAACTGAAATAAAGGGCGGAGGTTTAAATATAATTATAATGAAAGATAGGACGTTACCAGTCTGTACTTTAGACGTAAGACGCTACAGTAAGATCTTTGATCACATTAGAAATGCGATACAATGAATTCTAATTACATGTAACAATGCTTGGATAAGGCATTTGGTAACCATACGGCGTCGTCAAAAGACAGTAACGTGTGAGATAAGATGGCAATCTAAGGTTATTCACGAATACCTGCACTAATTAACGTGGACAAGTTTAGGACAACAGGCTGTATAGTAAGGTTTGTGAGTAGAATCGGCAGCTCTCCTAGCACAACTGCTGCGGTGGTTCGCCCTCCACCAGTCAGGCTCTCTTATTCAGAAATGATTATGTTTTCGAGCACCTATACGATAACAAAAGCATCCGATTTTACGTCAATTAGCCCAAAACCATCCGGAGAATTCTAAACCCCCGAGCCATGCACCGCAACAATCGGCTCTTCTCCTTACAAGAGATATCGCCAAAGGTAAGCGCGGGATGATTCGCTCTTGATCTGACAGGGCAATCCCGGCATTCCAAGCCTGCCAGCTTCCTGAACCGGGCCAAGAACTTCCTGCACAAATAGACGACCGATTTACCACACATGCGCAAATAACGCAAATTATTTTGCATATGTGGCCTGTGATGCTCTTTGATTGACACTGTACTACAAGACTGATTAGCCATTTCTGACAACCTTATTACTGTCTTACTAAACTGTGTAAGTTGTGTCTGTAAAATACAAACTTTAAAATGAATATCAAGGAGTGTGGCTCAGGTGTGTTGTTTTGTAGATTGAAGCAGAACAAAAGGAGTGTGCATATCCCGATCTGAACTGATAAACTTCACGAAAAAAAAAAAAAAAGAGAGAAACCCAAACAAAGCTTGTTATATAACGAGAGGCATCTGTATCGCCATCATAGGAAGGAAGTTGCATAATACATGTATGTCCGATTCATCCATTTATGTTTTTCTTTGACAGCGGTAAACAAATACATATATCGGATACATCTCTCATGAGCAACTCAAGTTTATCGTTCTGTAATCCAAGCCAAATGGCCATATATATATACATCCTTATGATCCCTGCTCTCCCAGTCTTGGCGGTTGTATTGCGCGCCTGATGTCTTATCATCTCTATTAAAACGAGCACCCAATGTGAGATAGGACAAAGAGCACTACTGTAAGTTGTATTGATTCGGGGCCTAAAGATGGGCTCTAGCCTTGGGATTTAGCTATCAATAGATGAGATTATCAGTACATTGCAGTTGCTCAGCACCCGTAGTGTGACGTCATTTGCCAGGGACAGAACAAAACAATATTACTGAACTGCGGCCTATAATTGCACGAGTGTGGGCAGATGATAGTAAGAAGACGCCTGGACCGCTCCTCAGCAGATCGATATAGCGCGAGGGTCGAGGGTATCACTGGCAGTAGCACACGCCTGGATTCTCGAGGCCGCTCACTGAGCCTTGAGATGGGAGGTTAAAACTCGGAGAGTGGCCCAGCTCCTGGCATTAGGTAGATCTACAGAACACCCTCAGGCTCTCGGGCTTGGACTGCGGGGGTCTATGGTATAGCGGGCATGTCTTTGTGGCTAAAAGATTGCTGTGAGAGCGAAGGTGGTATACTAAGCAGGGAAAGATATCAAATATAACGATCACAAACACCTTATGTTCTGCGCTTTCTATGAATAAATGAGAAAAAAGGAATTGTTGTAACCAGAAAAAAAACTATTTTATACACATACAATTCACGCAATCGATTATGTTTTTCGCTGAATGGAATTTGGGCTCTTCAAAACTTAGTAGTGACGAGAAGATGAATTCCTTTCCACCAACAGAAACAGAGGAGTTGAATGGAAACAGAGATGATCAACCAAATCCTGGCTCTATCATCTAACGGTGGTCTAAAGAGAAGGACCTCGAGATGTGTGTATACCGTTCTATACGACACACAGCAACTCATACACGCTTGAAATTTACAGACCTATCTGTCCAACAAGTTAGTCAAACAAGGAAAACAAGGTTAATTCAGATGCGGTAACATATTTACTGTCCCGTCGAAGGCTGAGTTAAGGCGAAAACAAGTGATCAGATGTTGCGCTCTAAACTTTATGTAATCATGGTGACTAGCATTCGGGGCCTATGTACACATGGCAAGCACTGTAGATGCCTGTATAATTAAACATTATGAGCTGATCTTGTATGCTAAAGATTTAGAAATTAAAACATGTAATTGTTTTTGTTTTCTTTTTAATGATAAATGCTAATTAATTCAATTAATTAAATAAAAAAGCAAAGGTGTTGATTTAAACTCTCTCTCTCTCTCTCTCTCTCTCTCTCTCTCTCTCTCTCTCTCTCTCTCTCTTTCTCTCTCTCGCTCTTTTATTTTGTTACGTTTTGAGTTCGCCAACCTCTTTTGATATGTTCACCTCCCTCTTATAACTACATGTATTTGGTCACCGGTATTACTTTTCTTCTTCCTCTCTTATTTCCTCCTTGACCTGTTTCCTCCTCCTCCCACTCCCCATAACTCCCTCACTCACACCCGGTATCCAGCCACCAGCCACCTATTCCTTTTGCAACCTCTAGGCTAGCTATAATTAGAATCCTTCCAATATTGCCGGTGGCTATGCGGTTATAACGTCCGCCCAGATTTCCGCGGGGATATTAGTAGTGGGTTTGACCCTATACTCTTGGTGGATAAGTTAGGGGTCTCATCTGTTCAGCTCCAGACTGCCCAACATTAACAGAAGCTTACAAATCGCATAAAGTTAGGCAGAAGAGGCCTAAAATCACCCTGGTAAGAAAGCACTATACCAAGTAACCAAGCAACCAAACCAACAGTCAAACCATCCCCTGTCATCTCGAAGACCGAGAACTTGTAATGTTGAAGAATAGAGAGAGAAACAACTGCATTGGGAAAGTAAGGGTGAGAGACAGGATGAAAACAGGACAGACAGACAACCTCTTCCGTGCTTTCTCCCTGCCCCTCCCTCTCTCTCTTATCTCTCACTCACATACCATTATTTTGTAGTCTCGCTTTAAAATCTCTCGTTGCCTTCCCCTGTCATTCTTTATTATTTTTCTTGTCGGTCCATCTTATTTCAGTCTGTGTCTCCCTGATGCATGTGAATAAAATTACCACCATGCAATTAGACCAGAAAACTGAGACAGGGAAAAAATGACACGCCCAAGGTGGTAATAACAAGAAAACAGACAAGCCATGTAAATATGTTGGGTACAGAGTAAAATAGTGTGCAAGATAGAGATCTAAACTGAGAGAAAAAAGCCTAAATTAGCTCGGGTCCGTGAGACACATTTGGGGATCTGGTCATAGCACAATTATTTCAACACTCCACAAAATAGGTTCCCTAGATGTGCACGATAGGAAGTAAAAAATTTCAGTCCCACTGTCCAGAGTTTCAAACCCGAACAATTCCCAGTCCTCCAGCTCGGGCAACCGAGGACCAGATACAGTGCGGAAATCTACCACCACAGTATACGCTTGACCACATCATACAAGTTACAACCCTCACGGCCAGAGAGCTGCAGCTGTGACTGTGAGTGACAGCTCGCAGGTTCGCGCCTAACGCAACCTCCGCTAACATGACGTCATGCCTCATTTCTGGTGACGCTTCCACCTGCGCAATGACGCAACTGCGCAGCACGGCAGGCGTGGAAAAGACTAAAAAATGTTCATAATCTTGTTATCTGAGAGCAGTAGTCTTGATTTGATGGAAGTTTCTCATGCTAATGGAGAGAACACAAAGGAATTTAGGAGATGTTTCGACAAATGTATGTTTGGGTCTTTTTTTTAAATAATCTATATAAATTTATATTTCAGAGAAGACATCATTGGTTCCTTCTTCGAAACGAAGGCGACGGTTGTGGGGGGTCAGAAGATACCCCCTTCCCCTTCTATCTCCTCTCCTTCAACCATACGGGTATACACACACACACACACACACCGAACCTGCCACAAACTGTGGCTTGGTAACTCGCTGGCACATGTCACAGTTACATCACAGCTAATCACATCTTCTCTCCTCTCCTGACCCCTCAAAGCCCATTACATAAGGATGTCGCTACACAGGACTTCCTCCCCCGCCCCCCATATCGCAGTCTTTCGCTCTCCTCTCTATCACTCTGTCTCTGTGGGTCTACCTTTTCCTCTCTCACACTCTCCATTGCTGCTTATCCCTCTTTCTCTTCCTCAATCTGTCTATTTCCTAGACCGTGCTACACTTCGATTTTGTCTGTGTGGTTAGACTAATAGTAACACAGTTCGGTCCATTTCACTCATGATGCAATAACAGTTCTCTTACAGTCTTAGCACGCTCAGCTCAGCAGCAATAGAAACAAAACTTCGCCTAAAAAAACATGTGGCATATATGAAGCTTTTCAATAAATTCAAACAAAAAATGGAGGCACAGTATCGCTTTAAAACGTAGGCTGGGCTCTTCGTCAAATAAAACTAGGCACAATAAGGTATCTGGACATGTTGCTGAAAAACACCAGATGTGTACTTCTCTAGAGAAGTAAATCATAGCTGATAACAAGACTTGTAGTTAATAAAAGAGAGAATTCTCAACACAAGATGTGTACTTCTCTAGAGAAGTAAATCATGGCTAATAACAAGACTTGTAGTTACTAAAAGAGAGGATTCTCAACACAAGATGTGTAATTGACTAGAGAAGTAAATCATGGCTAATAACAAGACTTGTAGTTACTAAAAGAGAGGATTCTCAACACAAGATGTGTAATTGACTAGAGAAGTAAACCATAGTTGATAACAAGACTTGTAGTTACTAAAAGAGAGGATTCTCAACACAAGATGTGTAATTGACTAGAGAAGTAAACCATAGTTGATAACAAGACTTGTAGTTTCTAGAAGAGAGGATTCTCAACACAAGATGTGTAATTGACTAGAGAAGTAAACCATAGTTGATAACAAGACTTGTAGTTACTAAAAGAGAGGATTCTCAACACAAGATGTGTAATTGACTAGAGAAGTAAACCATAGTTGATAACAAGACTTGTAGTTACTAAAAGAGAGGATTCTCAACACAAGATGTGTAATTGACTAGAGAAGTAAACCATAGTTGATAACAAGACTTGTAGTTACTAAAAGAGAGGATTCTCAACACAAGATGTGTAATTGACTAGAGAAGTAAACCATAGTTGATAACAAGACTTGTAGTTTCTAGAAGAGAGGATTCTCAACACAGCAACCTTGATAGTTCTCGTCACATCGGGGACCTGGCACCAACTAATGACAAGGAGCGTTCTGGCAGTGTATGTTAATAACGCCTGACTGCGGCTTAGAGGATTTTAGTCGCATAGATAATAATAATAATAATAATAATAATAATAATAATAATAATAATAATAATAATAATAATAATAATAATAATAATATTATTATTATTATAGGTTTCAGATTTGGAGCTAAGACTTTCTTCCCCGCTCTCAGTCTCGTGGTCGAGAGACAGGCTGACGTGTGTGTGTGTACACAGTAGCTGGCGACAGAGGCTGATCTCCCCACCCTATCCCCACACAAAGCCGCACCCCCCTCCCCCCACTGTATCACTAGCTGTCCAGGCAAACAGGGAGACATACTCCTAATTAGCCGTGAGTTGGGTTCCGTGAAGTATCGAACTGCTGTAACCAACAGTAGCGCGTGCGGCCAGTGTGAGGGGCTGTATGGTCTACGCTGTAGAACACGCGTTCATTAGGGCCGAGTTCAGTCCCCTCGCTCTGCCAGTGGGGAGCGGGTTAGAGGAGGAGAAATCTGGAGGAAATTAGAGTGAGTCATAGAAGACAGAGAGAAATAGTCAGGCACCGACAAACAAGCACAGAGAGAGGGAATAGGAGGAAGCGGGTACTAGGCCGTTTAGAGAAAGCTCTTGACAGAGACAAAACAGTTACATAATGAATAAATATGTGTGTGTGTGTGTGAGAGAGAGATACACTAGACAGAGGGAAAAAAGAAAAATGAAAAGAACGAAAAGCTTGAGAGTGGTGAATTATCGAATTTGAGAAGAAAAGAAAGATGATATACAACTTGCCGTGCCCTCGTTACGTGACCTACAGCTATAACTATAATAGTATAACTTATCAAGAGTTGCTCGAAGTACAAAATGTTCTTGGATTGCATCGTCAAAGTTAGAAACTGTTCATTATATACCGCGAGGTGCCTTTATTTTGCTAGATGTAATACAAACCACATAGTCTCCATTTTACATCGATTATGTTTTCACCATTACCAAACTAGTTACCGGTCCAGAGTTCTAATCACGCTACACTTATGACCTCCATCAGACTGATCAGGGAAATAACCATCCTACACTCATGACATCCATCAGACTGATCGGGGAAATAACCATCCTACACTCATGACATCCATCAGACTGATCAGAGAAATAACCATCCTACACTGATGACCTCCATCAGACTGATCAGGGAAATAACCATCCTACACTCATGACCTCCATCAGACTGATCAGAGAAATAACCATCCTACACTGATGACCTCCATCAGACTGATCGGGGAATAACCATCCTACACTGATGGCCTTCATCAGACTGATCGGGCAAATAACCATCCTACACTCATGACCTCCATCAGACTGATCAAGGAAATAACCATCCTACACTGATGACCGTCATCAGACTGATTAAGGAAATAACCATCCTACACTCATGACATCCATCAGACTGATTAAGGAAATAACCATCCTACACTCATGACCGTCATCAGACTGATTAAGGAAATAACCATCCTACACTGATGACCGTCATCAGACTGATTAAGGAAATAACCATCCTACACTGATAACCGTCATCAGACTGTTTAAGGAAATAACCATCCTACACTCATGACATCCATCAGACTGATTAGGGAAATAACCATCCTACACTGATGACCGTCATCAGACTGATTAAGGAAATAACCATCCTACACTGATGACCGTCATCAGACTGATTAAGGAAATAACCATCCTACACTGATGACCGTCATCAGACTGATTAAGGAAATAACCATCCTACACTGATGACCGTCATCAGACTGATTAAGGAAATAACCATCCTACACTGATGACCGTCATCAGACTGATTAAGGAAATAACCATCCTACACTGATGACCGTCATCAGACTGATTAAGGAAATAACCATCCTACACTGATGACCGTCATCAGACTGATTAAGGAAATAACCATCCTACACTGATGACCGTCATCAGACTGATTAAGGAAATAACCATCCTACACTGATGACCGTCATCAGACTGATTAAGGAAATAACCATCCTACACTGATGACCGTCATCAGACTGATTAAGGAAATAACCATCCTACACTGATGACCGTCATCAGACTGATTAAGGAAATAACCATCCTACACTGATGACCGTCATCAGACTGATTAAGGAAATAACCATCCTACACTGATGACCTTCATCAGACTGATTAAGGAAATAACCATCCTACACTGATGACCGTCATCAGACTGATTAAGGAAATAACCATCCTACACTGATGACCGTCATCAGACTGATTAAGGAAATAACCATCCTACACTCATGACATCCATCAGACTGATTAGGGAAATAACCATCCTACACTGATGACCGTCATCAGACTGATTAAGGAAATAACCATCCTACACTGATGACCGTCATCAGACTGATTAAGGAAATAACCATCCTACACTGATGACCGTCATCAGACTGATTAAGGAAATAACCATCCTACACTCATGACCGTCATCAGACTGATCAGGGAAATAACCATCCTACACTGATGACCTTCATGAGACTGATCAGGGAAATAACCATCCTACACTCATGACCGTCATCACACTGATCAGGAAACAAACCATCCTACACTGATCAGGAAGCTAACCATGCTACCCTGATGACGTCCATCAAACTCACCACGCAACTAACCATGCTACTAATGCTACATTGAAGACCTTAATCAGACTGATCAAGGAACTAGCCATGCTACACCAATGACCTTCATCAGATTGACCACGGACTTAGCTATGCTACGTAAGACCTTGTATTAATAATGAAAGCAATGTACACTACAACTGAACAAGTTTGTCGGACTCGCCACAGAATCAATCATTTGTCATGAATCAACAATGTTACAATGTTTACGGTAAACATCTTTTGGCTTCGAAATTAAAAATTATTCCCCATAATGGACAAACGACGGACCTGGCATAAAAGACCTCCACACGGCCAAGGACTAGACCAATCCACTGCAACCTTCGAGTTGATGTGTAAGTTCGCTGTGTGTCTATTTGTGGGTCTGTTCCTTTGTTTGCTCCCCGGTCTGCAGGCAAATATTGACCGTGTCCATGATTATGGACAAAAGCAGTGGCAGATCTTGGAGGACAGCCACTGACTGACTGAGATGGCGACTGCAGAGACTCGTCAAATGGAACACCATGCGCTTGGTCGTTAAAAAAACATACCGCTAGACATTGCAGGCTGTTCAGTTGCCTCTTATAGAGCTTCTCCAGAAAGAGAGAAATAAATGGGAAAACAGCATTTTAGACAAATAAATGGCTATTAGTCTATTAAAAGAGTAATATATTGCAGTTGTAGACGAATTAAGAAGAGAGAACGAGAGAAAACAGAGAGAGACAGAGAGAGAGAGAGAGAGAGAGAGAGAGAGAGAGAGAGAGAGAGAGAGAGAGAGAGAGAGAGAGAGAGAGAGAGAGAGAGAGAGAGAGAGAGAGGTGGTTCAGCTTGAATATAGAGTGAGTTGGCACAACTCACTTTTCATTTTCTTTATTATCGCGTTAATCTTTTCTTGGCTCTTCCATAAAATTGGTAAAGTATGAAATATGCAACTTGCTTTATTTTCGTTTTTTTTCATGAAGCATATTCTCAAATCTTTAAAAATAAAAAGAAAAAAAAGTCTCTAATTTTATCTCCGGCCATTGCCAGCAGCTGTAGAATCTAACTCGTCTGTAACCGAGTGAACTTGTTCAGATAATCCTTCCACGTTCCAGCGAAGATTTTCAGGTGCCTCTCGAGCTGGTCTATTTTTAACATCTCTCTCTCTCTCTCTCTCTCTCTCTCTCTCTCTCTCTCTCTCTCTCTCTCTCTCTCTCTCTCTCTCTCTCTCTCTCTCATACACACACACACAGTCATGGTTTTTCCCTTGCTGAAGCTGCTGCTGTGTTATTTGACACAGCGAAGCGTGACGACTGGGTTACGGCAGGTTCCCAGTAGCTAGGAAGCCTAGGATGCCTAGATTAGATCTAGCCAAGAGGAGCGCAGCTGGCATCATTGCTTGCCTTCTAGACCTCAATTCTATTATTGATTACACAATAATAATTTCAACTATAGTGCTCTATTTGCTCTAAACACCTAAAGATTTAAAGAGGCAAAGAAACCACAAACCATTTTCATGAAAAGGCCTTGATCTAGAATAATAATCAACTCTTAAAAACCAAACCACGATTAATGGTTCTAAAAAATGAGAAAGGTAGAGAGAAATAGATGGATGGATTGATAGATAAATAGATAGATATTTTATATAGATAGATGGATGGGATAGATGATAGATAGATAGATAGATGGATAGATAGATAGATAGATAGATAGATAGATAGAGAGATAGATAGATATTTCATATCTATAGATAGATGGATGGGTGGATAGAGAGAGAGAATGAAAGAAACACGAGAGGCAGAGAGAGACGAGAGCGAGAGAGAGAGAGAGAGAGAGAGAGAGAGAGAGAGAGAGAGAGAGAGAGAGAGAGAGAGAGAGAGAGAGAGAGAGAGAGAGAGAGAGAGAGAGAGAGAGAGAGAGAATTGTACTTGCAAATTTCAAATTCAGTTAGTTTTAAGCATTGTATCTTGAACTACAACTCCAGCGACTAAAGTAGGGCGTTATAAGAACCACAGAACATGGCTAGTGTGTAAAACACTGTGTGAGTACACCGCGAAAACAGTGAAAGAAAACTGCGATGCTGATACTGTGGAACAAATTAGGGGAAAACAGAATAAAGTCTCTTTATTTTGGTTGCAAATAAAGTTGGGAAGACTCGAGCATGTGTGTGTGAGGGGTGAGGGGGTGTTTGAGGCACGAGTGTGGCAACTCTATGGATCTCTATTCTCGGGGTCAAGTCAGAGAGTGATGGACTGACAGTGAGAGAGAGAGAGAGAGAGAGAGAGAGAGAGAGAGAGAGAGAGAGAGAGAGAGAGAGAGAGAGAGAGGAGGTGGGGATGGAGTGGTCAGCTGACGTGCTTCCTATCGTCCAGGTTGAGAGTGTGTGTATGGAGGGAAAGGGGGGGGGGGGAGAGAGGAGGAGACCGGGACATACCGTAACTAAGACATCAGTAGAACATCATCAGCGCTGGACATTGTACAGGTGATGCTTTTGTGAATGAACGAGCCTTGGACTACCGGTACTAGGAGCAGGGACAGAGTCGGGTACAGGGGAAGGATGGCAACGATCGCACGGTGGCATGAATCAAAGCGATCGCCCTCGTTTTCGGGACTGTGGAGTTGACGGTGACCATCAGTACCATCTGTCTAGGTACACAGACTGGTCACCATGCAAGCGGAACAAAAAGATAGAGAGAAAGAGATTTGCACTTCTAATCCTGACCAGGTGCTATTAATACTGTACAGAGAGTGAGAGAACAAGCGACACAGCTGCTGTGTGTGGGGTAGAGCTTGAGAAAGAAACATCGAGGCAAACGAAGAGGTTTAGACCGAGTCTAATCATAACCAAGCTTGTACGAAACATGTGGCTGGCGTCACACGCAGAGATAAATCGTCAATTCGTATAAGAGAAATCAAAAGCTAATCAAAAATAGGAAGCGGACAAGGTACAGTGTTTACTTTTATAATCCAGTTTAAAGAAAAGAAAGCATAGAGAGAATGACATTGTTCACGGAGAGGAACCAATATCTAAGGCATTGAAAGAGAAAAGAGTGCAGATATATCGCATTAGTCCTAACAATACTTTACATCCTCATCTCCTACATGTTTTTCTACATTGATATCAGCTGACTGTACAAACATAAAGAGAAGAAGCAATACAAACCAATATAAACCATGCAGATTAGGTGAATTGTGAGCGCGTAGAATGAGCGCAGTGCTAGGTACTTCCCCAACTGTTCAAATCTGGGGATCCTCGACCCTGTTAGTAAGCCTGTAGAAACGGCAGCTCAGATCTGACTGGAGATCACAAACTTCCACAACCGAGGAGAAAGCGCTGAAACGACAGCTTGTAGACTGCACTACAATGGTGTGACAACAACCGCCTCATAGAGAGAGAGAGAGAGAGAGAGAGAGAGAGAGAGAGAGAGAGAGAGAGAGAGAGAGAGAGAGAGAGAGAGAGAGAGAGAGAGAGAGCGGTGGATCCCACTGGCTGCTTGCTGTCTGACTCTTTGTACTACAGCCTTGAGGAGCTCAGCGACAGATGGTGCTCTCTCTCTCTCTCTCTCTCTCTCTCTCTCTCTCTCTCTCTCTCTCTCTCTCTCTCTCTCTCTCTCTCTCTCTCTCTCTGACTTATGCTCTTCTCTTTATCTCAGTCAGAAGGCAGCGCTTTTTATTATTATTATTATTATTATTATTATTATTATTTTTATTATTATTATTATTATTATAGTATTATTAATATTAATATTATTATTATTATTATTATTATTATTATTATTATTATTATTATTATTATTATTATTATTATTATTATTATTATTATTATTATTATTATTATTATTATTATTATTATTATTATTCCTTTCCTTTGTAATAAACGAGCTAGGGACAATTAGAGATACATGTATTAAGAAAATATTATTCGTCCACAATTTCAAAGGGCTACAATTATTTTACTTTTGGGATTTCTAATTAAAAGAGAAGCAATTTGTGTTCAAACCATGAAAAAGAGACATTAAAAGACACCTCCTTAATTTGAGCACTATCTGTTCAGTAGTCGCTGAGAGCACAAGTTTAGCTAGATTAGAAATGAACACTGTAACTTCACTGAACTGTGACATCATTGCTATGTTGGATGACAGCCCGTCGTCACATCTTCTGAGCTGATGCTAACGAGATGGATACGAGCCGTCGATAAGTGGCAAAGACTAACAACAAACCCAACAATAACAGGCTCTGCTGATCTAGTCCAGGCTCCAACAGAATACATGGAGCTCGAGAGCTGAACCAAGCCGTTATGGTGAATCCTCGAGTCTGATCACATTGTCTGGAGCTCGAGAGCTGAACCAAGCCGTTATGGTGAATCCTCGAGTCTGATCACATTGTCTGGAGATCGAGAGCTGAACCAAGCCGTTATGGTGAATCCTCGAGTCTGATCACATTGTCTGGAGATCGAGAGCTGAACCAAGCCGTTATGGTGAATCCTCGAGTCTGATCACATTGTCTGGAGATCGAGAGCTGAACCAAGCCGTTATGGTGAATCCTCGAGTCTGATCACATTGTCTGGAGCTCGAGAGCTGAACCAAGCCGTTATGGTGAATCCTCGAGTCTGATCACATTGTCTGGAGCTCGAGAGCTGAACCAAGCCGTTATGGTGAATCCTCGAGTCTGATCACATTGTCTCGAGATCGAAATCTAGGGAAGTCCGTGTTGCCTTCACCGGGTTCAGGCCTCGTCACCGTGGACAGTGTGGCAGTGTGGCAGTGTATGGCAGCTGATTGAGGAGCGATGGGTTCCGACAATCAATTGATTGTTAGCTGGTAGAGAACAGGCGTAGGGGCTCTATTTCCTGGAATCCCAGGCGCCGATGGTCATCACTGTATGGTTAATTTGTTATCTATGAAGTTGAGCTGAGCAAGCTCCTAGTACTCATATATATCTCGGCTAAATAAAGAGAAAGAGAGAGAGAGAGAGAGAGAGAGAGAGAGAGAGAGAGAGAGAGAGAGAGAGAGAGAGAGAGAGAGAGAGAGAGAGAGAGAGAGAGAGAGAGAGAGAGAGAGAGAATGGCATACACAGATCTACATGTATATACATGTATCTGTGAATTGTTCCGACTCCGTGTTTTTCGAGTACCACAAGCTTGATATTCTAACCCAAACACACGGATGACCCTTGTTTAGAACCGGGTACCCAGTGGAATTGAAACATACAAGACATCCGTCGCGACTAAATCATTAGAGAAATCGCTGATACCTGTAGCCGGTAAGGTCAGAAAATTCGGATCAACGTGCAGCTGCTTCTAGAGGAAACTAGCACCAGTTGTCTTTAGTTTTGTCTTCATCAAGAGAGCGACGCTGTTCAGTGACAACATTTTTGTTGTTTGAGGAAAATTCAACTCTCTCTCTCTCTCTCTCTCTCTCTCTCTCTCTCTCTCTCTCTCTCTCTCTCTCTCTCTCTCTCTCTCTCTCTCTCTCTCTCTCTCTCTCTCTCTCTCTCTCTCTCTCTCTCTCTCTCTCTGGCCCTGGTCCCACTTCCCGACTCTCGCTATATTTCCGGCTTGCACAGACCAACGGAGAGATATAAATATCGCGAGCGGACTGAAATGGAAAATAATTCTCTTTCCCTCTGTAGAATCTCAGATTTAAAGAAAGAAAACCAGTCGGTTGCGTAATTAAAACCAGAGTAAGGAAAAATCAGTGGAGTACCTCGCCGTAAACAGGAAGTGAGGGGCTGCTCGTCCACTGTACACACTCAGGGTTGGAAACTGGGTTAAATCTGGGGAATCGACGACTCGTTACATTCAAAAACGCTCCGAGAAGTCTCCAAGGTAGTGGATCTATCTTAGGCCTCAACTTTCTGAGTTTACCTACTGTTAAATCAGACAGTGGGTCTACCTGATGCCTCAACTTTCTGAGTTTACGTATTGTTAAATGAGACAGTGGTTCTACCTGATGCTTCGACTTTCCGAGATTACCTACTCCTAAATCAGACAGTGGGTCTACCTGATACCTCGAATTTCTGAGTTTGTGACTGTTAAATCAGACAGTGGGTCTACCTGATACCTCGACTTTCTGAGTTTGTGACTGTTAAATCAGACAGTGGGTCTACCTGATACCTCGACTTTCTGAGTTTGTGACTGTTAAATCAGACAGTGGGTCTACCTTATGCCACGACTTTCTGAGTTTACGTACTGTTAAATCAGACAGTGGGTCTACCTTAGGCCTCGACTTTCTGGGTTACGTATCGTTAAGTCAGGCAGTGGGTCTACCTTAGGCCTCGGCTTTCTGGATTACGTACCGTTAAGTCAGGCAGTGGGTCTACCTAACGCCTCGGCTTTCTGGATTACGTACCGTTAAGTCAGGCAGTGGGTCTACTTAATGCCTCGACTTTCTGGCTTACGTACCGTTAAGTCAGGCAATGGTTCTTACGCCTCGAGTTTCTGGGTTACGTACCGTTAAGTCAGGCAGTGGGCCTACCTCACGTCTTGACTTTCTGAGTCAAAACGTTAATTCTTGCAGTAGGCCTACCTAACACATTTAGTCAGGCAATGGGCGCATCTAATGCCTCAACTTTCTGAGTTAAAACGTTAAGTCTTGCAGTAGGCCTACCTAAGACCTTAAGTCTTTTAGTAGACCTACCTTAAACGTTAAGTCAGACAGTTTGCCTCCACTGTGTGTGAGTTACATAGGGAAACTCTGGTCTAGTGTGAACCAACTCACCACAAAGTTCCTCCACTATGTGTGAGTTACATAGGGAAACTCTGGTCCAGGGTGAACCAACTCACCACAAAGTTCCTCCACTATGTATGAGTTACATCGGGAAACTCTTGTCTGGGGTGAACCAACTCACCACAAAGTTCCTCCACTATGCGTGAGTTACATAAGGAAACTCTGGTCTAGTGTGAACCAACTCACCACAAAGTTTCTCCACTATGTGTGAGTTACATAGGGAAACTCTGGTCCAGAGTGAACCAACTCACCACAAAGTTCCTCCACTATGTATGAGTTACATCGGGAAACTCTTGTCCGGGGTGAACCAACTCACCACAAAATCCCTCCACTATGTGTGAGTTACATAGGGAAACTCTGGTCTAATGTGAACCAACTCACCACAAAGTTCCTCCACTTTGTGTGAGTTACAAAGGGAAACTCTGGTTCGGGGTGAACCAACTCCCACAAAGTTTCTCCACTATGTGTGAGTTACATAGGGAAACTCTGGTTCAGGGTGAACCAACTCACCACAAAGTTTCTCCACTATGTGTGAGTTACACAGGGAAACTCTGGTTCGGGGTGAACCAACTCACCACAAAGTTTCTCCACTATGTGTGAGTTACACAGGGAAACTCTGGTCTAGTGTGAACCAACTCCCACAAAGTTTCTCCACTATGTGTGAGTTACATAGGGAAACTCTGGTTCAGGGTGAACCAACTCACCACAAAGTTTCTCCACTATGTGTGAGTTACACAGGGAAACTCTGGTTCGGGGTGAACCAACTCACCACAAAGTTTCTCCACTATGTGTGAGTTACACAGGGAAACTCTGGTCTAGTGTGAACCAACTCACCACAAAGTTCCTCCACTATGTGTGTGTTACACAGGGAAACTCTGGTCTAGTGTGAACCAACTCACCACAAAGTTCCTCCACTATGTGTGAGTTACATAGGGAAACTCTGGTCCGGGGTGAACCAACTCACCACAAAGTTTCTCCACTATGTGTGAGTTACACAAGGAAACTCTGGTCTAGTGTGAACCAACTCACCACAAAGTTTCTCCACTATGTGTGAGTTACACAGGGAAACTCTGGTTCGGGGTGAACCAACTCACCACAAAGTTCCTCCACTATGTGTGAGTTACACAGGGAAACTCTGGTTCGGGGTGAACCAACTCACCACAAAGTTCCTCCACTATGTGTGAGTTACACAGGGAAACTCTGGTCTAGTGTGAACCAACTCACCACAAAGTTCCTCCGCTATGTGTGAGTTACACAGGGAAACTCTGGTCCAGGGTGAACCAACTCACCACAAAGTTCCTCCACTATGTGTGAGTTACACAGGGAAACTCTGGTCTAGTGTGAACCAACTCACCACAAAGTTCCTCCGCTATGTGTGAGTTACACAGGGAAACTCTGGTCCAGGGTGAACCAACTCACCACAAAGTTCCTCCACTATGTGTGAGTTACACAGGGAAACTCTGGTCTAGTGTGAACCAACTCACCACAAAGTTCCTCCGCTATGTGTGAGTTACACAGGGAAACTCTGGTTCGGGGTGAACCAACTCACCACAAAGTTCCTCCACTATGTGTGAGTTACATAGGGAAACTCTGGTCCAGGGTGAACCAACTCACCACAAAGTTCCTCCACTATGTGTGAGTTACACAGGGAAACTCTGGTCCAGGGTGAACCAACTCACCACAAAGTTCCTCCACTATGTGTGAGTTACACAGGGAAACTCTGGTCTAGTGTCAACCAACTCACCACAAAGTTCCTCCGCTATGTGTGAGTTACACAGGGAAACTCTGGTTCGGGGTGAACCAACTCACCACAAAGTTCCTCCACTATGTGTGAGTTACATAGGGAAACTCTGGTTCGGGGTGAACCAACTCACCACAAAGTTCCTCCACTATGTGTGAGTTACACAGGGAAACTCTGGTTCGGGGTGAACCAACTCACCACAAAGTTCCTCCACTATGTGTGAGTTACATAGGGAAACTCTGGTTCGGGGTGAACCAACTCATCACAAAGTTCGGAGATTTCAGGAGATTCGTGGCAATTCTTTCATATAACATTAACAAAAAGAAATTATTCTTTTTTTTTTTTTTTGTTTGCCAATGCATAACTCTTTTCGTCGGATCAAAATAAATGTATATTGATCGATAGGAAGATACTTCCACATTGAGAGAGTTATAGAGTCATAAAGATAGACTGAACAGGTAGAAAGTTGGATTGATTAATACGTAGATATACAGCTATATATAGGTAGATAAATGGATCATCAAGTAGGGAAGTGGTGCACATCAAGTGGTGCACAGATAGATGCTAGTGCACAGAGACAGATAGATACATAAGTAGATAGATGGATAGGTAGATATTAAAGCAAATTGAACAAAATATAGGGAGAAATTTAAAACCATAAAAGGACGTGTATACAGATTAACGAAAATGGAAAAGAAGAGGGGGAACGAAGACATGTAAGAAAAATCAGTGAAGAGAGTGAAAGAAGAGTAATCAGTTTACCACCTAAGGAGGAATTCTCCCTACAGATCTGGATATACTGATAAAGCACACTGGACTGGGAGGCACAGCTGTATACAACACGCTGAGAGCGGAACACACGCAAGAGAAAGCCTTAAATAAACAAAATAAAAGATACCTCAGCTCAGAGGAAAACGAAATTTGATGGATACCTGGATTTTCCAACCATCATTTTAATTCTACAATCTCTGCTAGCTGTGTGGATGTGGTAATATTTTTGTGCTATCTAAAGTGTGTTCTTCCGTCCATGTTGCAGGGCTTAGGAGACGTCTAAATAGAAGCCATTCCTAATTGAAGCTAAAGTGATTACCTGCAGTGGCAGCCGTGCGCGATGCCTGGAGGCGAATTAGCCCAGGCTCACATCTAGCTCGGCCCAACCTGAGCTCGGAACATTCCTCAAACTTTCAACATGATGAGGGCGGGCGTCAACTCTGATGATAGTTACCAGATGGAGGGAAAAAAAAAGGGGGGGGGGGGGAGAGAGAGAGAGAGAGAGAGAGAGTGAGAGAGAGAGAGAGTGAGAGAGAGAGAGAGAGAGAGAGAGAGAGAGAGAGAGAGAGAGAGAGAGAGAGAGTGAGAGAGAGAGAGAGAGAGAGGAGATAAGGAGGGAGAGATAGAGAGAGGGTGAGAGATAGGGATGAAGAGAGAGAAATAGAGAGAGAGAGAAGGAGGGAGGGAGAGGAGATAAAGAGGCTGAGAGAGGGGTATAAAGGAAGAGCGATAGATCAAGATTGAGAGATAGGTAGAGAGCGAGAGAAACAATGCCTCTCTTTGAAATGGTCCATCAAATAGTTTACCAGTGTCCATATCGCTGCATTTAGTACTTAGCTTGGACTAAAGAGGGTCAAACGTAACAAGGAACCTCAAGTTAAAACCACATTCACTTAGTTGTGGTCATCTCACAAGCTAGCCGGTGAGGGACAGACAAATTATTCAACAGGCCCGGATGGTCAACCGGGGAATTAAAAAAAAACAGTTTGGTTTGAGTGTATATATAATATACTATGTGTGGGTGAGGGGTGAGTAAGATGTTTACTAACACAGTAACAAACGAGTTACAGAACAGATTAGAAGAGGAAGTTTGTAGTCTGGGCAGGCTGTGTGCTGTGTTGAAAATCTGGATATTGTAGTAGCAGGGGACTAGATCTAGACTAGATCATTCTAGGTTCTCAACCCAAGCCACGGAGCCAGCAGGCAGCACAAGACTTCAAGATGCAAGGGGTGTGAATTTATTTTCCCCTCGGGTTTAACCCTCTGGCAGTAGGCGGTTAAAGGAGAGACCAGGCCCAAATTTAATAAGTTGTGGAGCGCGCCTCGTGGAGAGGTAGGGGTTAACAGAGTGCGGTCTGCTGGTACAGTGGTAGGAAAACAAGAGGAAACAGGCGCATCCGTCGAGAGGTATGGGGAATGCGGCAGAGGTGAGTTGGTTACCTTGAAAAGAAGGAAAGGTAGAGAAAAAGACAAAGGGAGAGAGAGAGAGAGAGAGAGAGAGAGAGAGAGAGAGAGAGAGAGAGAGGGAGAAAGAGAGAGAGAGACAAACAAAGAGAGACAAAGAGAAAGAGAGAGAGACAAACAGAGAGAGATAGAGAGAGAGGGACAGAGAGAGACGTAGAGAGAAAGACAAAGACAGAGAGGGACAAACGGAAAGAGAAAGACAGAGAGAGATAGAGAGAAAGAGAAAGGGCAGAGAGAGAGTGAAACAGAGAGACAGAAAGAGAGAAAGAGAGAGACAAACAGAGAGAGAGACAGAGAGATACAGAGAGAGAGACAGAGAGATAGATAGAGAGACAAAGAGGGAGACAGAAAGAGACAAAGAGAGACAGAGAGAGACAGACAGCTAGACAGAGAGAGACAGGGATAGGGACAGAGAGAGACAGCGAGACAGAGAGGGACAGAGGGACAGAGAGACAGACAGAGACAAAGACAGACAGACAGAGAGAGAGAGAGACAAAGAGAGAAACAGAGGGAGTCTATCTGTCTGGTACAGAGCTTGAGCACACGGTGGATTTAGCAATGAACAGGATCAGTTTTACCTCCCCTTATCTCTTCCAAACATGAAGAATTCCTGATGAGTTTCCTGCTTCTTAGCGGGAAAAAAACAGCTTCCTCCATCATTTCCCCTCAAAACAATTCTTCTCTACAGTTGGAAGCTGCCGCTACCTCCGCCAAGACTATTATCAGCATTCAGCAACCATTAATACTCCCTAACCTTAACCCCACAGCACCCCCTCCCTTTTTTCCTTTTCGCCACCACCCTCCCCCTTAATTTATTTCTATAAAAAGAAAATTCCTTTTCTTTGTCCTAAATTAAAATTTGAACAACGGCCTGAGGACGCAGGTTTCGAATCGACCTCCCGAGCCAGGGAACACACAAACCAACTGACAGTCTTACACACACACACACACACACACACTTCCTCCTGACAGTAGCTACAGCAGCAGCTGATGTCTCTCAACGAGCGTTGGGCCACACAGCCTCCCCCGCTCCTCACAGCTGCTGGAGGAGAAGCAGGGAGAAAGGAAGCGAGCAACACGGAGGAGATTTTCTTTATTTCACGAGAGCAGCTTGAGGCCATGGGGAGGAGAATGGGCTTTTTGCGCCGAGGATGATCCCAAAGTTTCAAACTGGAGGACAGGAGAATCAACCTATCGACCCAGATCAGCAGCAGCTGCTAGCACTAGACACAAACACAGGCTGTTAGGATGGTGTGAGCTTTTACACTAAACAATCTTCGGTTATCTCAAAACTTCATTTTTTTCATTTACTGCAAATCTCATTGCACGAATGTTATTTTCCCCATAAAAAATGCTGGGTGGCTGTGGAAAAGCTAAGGTCCAGTGTTTGAGGTGTGAACACGGTGGTGTCTACAGAGATCTCGTCCTTTTATTCTTGGAGTCAGTGGCAAGAGTTGACATGAAGAGCTAGACCCACTTGCGAGTAAAAACAGTAACAGGAGCAGGTGAGTATTGAGGTTAGCACTACAGTATAGTCAAACTGTACACTAAGTGAGTGATACAGCATGACCATACCCTGAGACTGACCCACACACTCAGCACCTGGTGGCCTGTTCAGTTGTCGGTACCGGTACCCAACAATCCAGATAGCAGCACGCAGCACGTGATCACCGGCGGATGTTTACTTCACTAGTCTTGGTTGATGGTTGTTTGATATAGCCCACACAAAACAAGGTTGTTTCGCACTTCAAGCTGAGAGCAAAAGATGGAGACCCACACTCCTGGTCATACATGTTATACAGACCGCACGGGTCTCAAACCCGAGACAATATATCAATGGTGAACAGAAGTTTAGGCTCTTGCATCCTCTACCACACTATTCAAAACGAAACATACAATCCACGGTTTAATGTAGCTTATGGGACTCCAAACAAAAAAACAAAAAAACAAAAAAAAAAAAAAACCAACAAAAAATCTGATTGAAGTATAATTCACATGTACCTTATTTTAAGATCACAAGACCATGGTACAAAGCTAGGTTGAAAATGTGCCTGTGAAATCCATAGAAACCGCTGATCCGTTTACAACATTTCATCACTAGTTTCTTTTCTCTCTGTAGTCTCGCATGGTAAAGAAATAACAAAAGCAACAACAAGTACAATAAAAGAAACAACAACAACAACAACAACATAATAATAATAATAATAATAATAATAATAATAATAATAATAATAATAATAATAATAATAATAATAATAATAATTATAATAATAGTAATAATAATAATAATAATAA
Organism: Elysia crispata; assembly: GCA_033675545.1. Taxonomy (NCBI): domain Eukaryota; kingdom Metazoa; phylum Mollusca; class Gastropoda; family Plakobranchidae; genus Elysia; species Elysia crispata. Next base: position 235,684 of record JAWDGP010000534.1, read on the forward strand.
TAATTATAATAATAGTAGTAATAATAATAATAATAATAATAATAATAATAATAATAATAATAATAATAATAATAATAATAATAATAATAATAATAATAATAATAATAATAATAATAATAATAATAATAATAATAATAATAATAATAATAATAATAATAATAATAATAATAATAATACAGTATTGAAAGAGCACACGGCTCGTGCAGCTGTCACTAGTTCTCCTCCCACGTGCACCCCCAGCCACTGTAGACATGTAGGGCAATGCTAAGGTTGATGTACCTACCCCGGAGACCTCCATTACTGATGTGATACATGAAGTAATAATCCTCACAATAGGAAATCCATCACGTCAGATCATCATTGGACATCAATATACTTTCTCTTTTCTCTAATTCTCTACTCCACTTTGCACAGCTAGCTGACTTCCCTTAGCTCAATGTAGTGAGAACACTACATTACAACAATCGTTCACACGAGCTAGCATATCCATAGCGCTTCATAACGAACAAAGAGTAGGAAAAAATGTTAAAAAAAGAAAATCAAACAAAGAAAAAGCAAGAAAACAACCCATGACTTACAACATGTAATATGTGGCAAACACAAGACAAAACCAGCAGGGTTAAGTGAAGCGTGACAGAAAGCATTTTACCAAATCATTCACTTCATTCTTCATTGAGCAAAATAACAAGTTGGCATATAATTATGATATTGCTACTCCGCCACTATCAAAGGGTTTTCAAATATTGCACAGCTTTGGACTGGAGCAACTTCTGTCCGAGCTGCCTAATTTCAACACTCCTCATACCCCCCCCCCCAAAAAAAAAAAAAAACAACAAAAAAACAAAAAAAAAAAAAACAAAACAAAAAACCCCCCAAAAAACAAAAAAACAAAAAAACAACAACAACCACAACAACAAAAAAAAAAGAACAGCTTCATTGCGCACCCCCAAGCAAAGGTGAAAATGTTTGGGGTGTATCTGGGGACCACGAATACATCGACAGACATTGAGACGATGCGCGACCTCCTCTAGAATAGCTTGGGCCTCCTCTTTATTTTGGCAGAATGTCTAGACAGTAGCCAGCTACAGTAGTTTAGTGTCATAGTACTTGGTGCTACACTAGAACTATGTATAAGCCTGTTGCCCCCACGCTGCACGGATTCACTGTGCCACACGGTTACTATAATGGCTGATACATAACAAGAAGTTTGTTTTTCTGAAACAAAGTTGAAAAAAAAAATACCCAGAGCTGATTACACAAACTGAGTTGAATTATTTAATTTTTAAAGTAGAATAGACAAAATTCAAAGTGTTGCTTTTGTTGATGATGTCTTACCTCCTCCAACAGTCATGGCTACTGCTGCTGTTACTGTGTGTTTGCTGCTAAACGAACAACCAAGCGACAAGCGGGCACGGTGCAGGGTGACAGAAGCTCGTGTCGGATATGGTGATGGGAACTCAAGATAAATTCCACACTAGGCACTCCGGGTTTGGGCTCACACTCACAGTTCTAGAGCTTACAGTACCGCCAGGTTTCTAACTGTCAATAGTGATGCAAGAGACGTGCCAAATCTGCAGTGGTTATCTTCAACTGTTACTGTTAGCTTCTTGTTAGCTTCTCGCCAGGTGAGATTACTCGTCCCTAGATGTAGCTGTGAGCTCAAAGATAAGATGGCCAGACCAGCCTAGTGTCTGATCAGACTTGCCCTGGTCTCCTGCAAGCGTTTGTAAACAAAGTTGAGTGGGACAAACTGTGGCTGGCTCTGATCACTGATTGACTCTCTTTCCTACTGAGTTCAATGTCTGCCTTATGCCGTGAGCGATCCTTGGGTGCCTCTCAGTGTTTGGTCAAAGTTTTGTTTGAGTAAAAATCGTTTTTATTTTCAATAAACTTAAACATAAACAGCCTTGATGTTTACAAAAGAAACTTCCTATTGTGGACAAAAATGAGCAAAGCAAAATATTGAAGAACGTAAACTAGTTTTTGCAATTAAAGACAATAGTGCAACACCGAGACAGCTAGACACCCAGGGGTTTTCCTAGATCCTCCTCGGAGCTAATCATCACACAGGCTGATTCCAGTTAATACAGTTATATGTACGTGTACTGCGAGGAAAAAAAATACATCTTTACTTGGCAAGATCAGCAGGAACATGTAAATAACCTGATGACCTGTTAGTAATGGCGCTCACAGAAAGAGAGAATACTATAGAGGAGTTGTCTGTTTCCCTTAGTGTATCAATCTGTATCTCTGTCTACCTGTCGGTCTCCCTTAGTCTATCAATCTCTACCTCTGTCTACCTGTCTGTCTCCCTTAGTCTACCAATCTGTATCTCTGTCTACCTGTCTGTCTCCCTTAGTCTATCAATTTCTATCTCTGTCGACATGTCTGTCTCTCTTAGTCTATCATCTCTATCTCTGTCTACCTGTCTGTCTCGCCTAGTCTACCAATCTCTACCTTTGTCTACCTGTCTGTCTCTAACAGTCTGTCAATCTCTACCTTTGTCTACCTGTCTGTCTCGCCTAGTCTATCAATCTCTACCTTTGTCTGCCTGTCTGTCTCTCTTAGTCTATCAATCTCTAACTTTGTCTACTTGTCTGTCTCTAACAGCCTATCATTATTCATCCCCTGCCTAAGGCCTGGTTCCTCTTCAGTCTATCCAAGTGGTAAGATTTAGAGTTTTGATCTAGAACAACACTGAGTCCTAGTCGATCTCTGATCATCCCTCAGCCGCCCTGTGTGACACGAGAGATGTGACCCCGGCTGATCAATATCCTATGACCTGCTCTTGGACGACTGGGGAGTACTGGTGACTGGTGACTGGTGACCAGTGAGCATGCAGACTAGACAAGAGCACGGCAGCCAACTCTGTACAGACAAAGGGCGGTAGCATGTTCAAGTACAGAGTAGAGGAAAGGATTGCGTATGAGCGAGAAATACACTTTTAAGAGCCTGAAAACTGCAAAGGAAATGGATATCTATACATGTTTATCTGCGACATGGAAACCAAATGGAGATTTCTTTGGTTGCAGTTTCAAAGCGATTACATTTAAAATCATTTCCCCAGGTGAGGAATAAACGGTGAGCCCAGAGACAAGGCTGTCCAGTCAGTGTGACAGTCCTAGAGAGGACAGCTGTGGACACTGAGTGAGCTGCACCAGCAGGAACAATAAAACATGAGGAATAGCACAATGTAACGAGCTTATGTCGAACAGCGAGTGACGAGCTGAGGTTAGAATACAATAGTCAATATAGGAAAAGCCAGAGACGGTTTACAAGGGACAAGAATAGCACTGTGTGAACATCTACAAAACATCACTCGAGGTTAGTAGACAGGGGTTACTTCACGATGATACCGACGCACCATTCTCATCCCTCTATGGGGGGAGGGGGGGGGGGGGGTTACACTGCTTACTAAACACAGCAAATCTGCCTCTAGATCTTCTAACAACAAATTCTCGTAGTCGTAGCGACCAGGAGTGCGACCTGATAAAAACAATAATTGTGCAACTTTGTGCGGGTTTATCTAACAACTAAACCTAGGTAGGTCTTCACCTGCACTGCAATATTTCACAACCCTAGAAAGTCAACGTATTTTATATGAGAAGTTAAAAACAAAACTCAAAAACTTTGCAAGTAAATCTCAATAATCCATGAAGAGCTCCTTTCTTCACAGGTCTGTCCAGTCGCCGATAGTATGATCATTCTCTCGTCTCGCACTTTCGTTATGAGGCTAGGATTTAGGTCTAATCTTCTCTCCCAAAGCTTGACAAAGGCGGCGGTGTAAATGTACTGAACTGACATCTTACTTGCAGTGGAGACCTAAATATGCTATCGACGTCATGTTTTCCACCCAGGCACTTTATCTCTAGATCACTGTAACTTACTATGAACTCTAATTCGAGATTGAAATCTCTTCTGCCATCAAGGGGTAAACTAAGAACATAAAACTAGCTCTCCGACTTCGGTGAAAACATTGGAAAAACAAGGACACACAGCTACATCTATTCTAATCTAATTTTTTTATCACCTCAACATCATTGATGGTGAGTTCACAATATTAAATTTACCGGTTACTTGCAGCAAATCAAACCAGTTCCACAAGAGAAGCGTCACAAGACAATATCAAGTGAAATAATTCACTGTAACATCAACAATCGCAAATCAATAGTCATCACAGTGAAACAAAACACATTCAACTGGGGAAAAAACGGTGTAACTAAAAATGAAGACAATTCAATCGACTGAGCACACGAGCTGAAATAGAAAGAAAACGAGAGAGAAAACGAATCAGATTCTTGCTAAGCTACGCTCACACTAACTACCGCACCACAGCTCCGCTCTTCCCACAGAGGAAGCGTGAGTGAGTGGTCGCGGAGGGAGAGAGGGAGGGACAGATGCGGCTGGCGTGGTCTCCTCCCTGTTGCCTGTCTGCTTCTGGAAGCGAAGGGGGGCAGAGGGAAGCTTGCTCGCGGTTGCTGAGAAGGGAAGTATAGGAAAGATTGGAACTCCAGCCTGATTGAGACTCCCCCCCCCTTGACCCCCTTTTCTCACCTCTCACATCGACTACAGGAGGGGTATCTCGATAAAAATTTGGCGCGCGTGTGCAAGAAAAAGAAGAATTAAATCGAAGTCTTTTCATCTGATGAGGAGAAATTGTTAACCTGCGTGACAATAAGGTAATACAATAACTTCTGATGGCTTGATGTTGTGTGGTAAACATGTTTTGTTAAATTTCATTACCTTCACATGTTCTGATCTTTTAGCTGACTCTGCTGAAAATGGCACAAATTAAAGTTAGCTCGAGTCTTGTTGTTGGTTTTTACAGTAACGATCTTCTTGGCCACAAGGTCTGAGCCTGGATGTTCACTGAGCAGCGAGCGGCAAGCTCGTGCCAGCAAGTCTGAATAGACAGGAAGGTAAGGGCACGGTATCAAAACAACAACCCTAGTGGCGAGTGCTGCTGCTGCTGCTGCTGCTCGGCTGTCGGAGGGACGGTCTGAGCTGAGGTTTGAACTGAACACTGGGAGACCGACGGGTACAGGTGAAACAAGGTAAGACTTGATAAAGATGGCCGAGTTCATTATTGTGAGATATAATAAAAATACAGCAGGCAATGAAACCTTCAGCAAGATGCGAACAAGAAGCAATGTAGAGACAGACACGAAAAAGATTGTAAGACTAAGATATTTTGAGTGTGTGTGTGAGATAAAGAGAGAGAGAGAGAGAGAGAGAGAGAGAGAGAGAGAGAGAGAGAGAGAGAGAGAGAGAGAGAGAGAGAGAGAGAGAGAGAAGGAGGAATGGACGGAGAAATGGTGGAAGAAAAAAACAAAGAGTGTGTTTCTGTGATTTTGCTGCAAGCACTAATAATGAATAAGCGAGATATCCTTGAGAAGTTCCACAGGAAAACACATCTTCGCACGAGCACCCACACCATGTTCCTCCTGTCCTGAACAGAACAGAATTGTCTAGGGAGGGAAATCACATTTACAACAGGTTACTGCGTACAAAGAACTAAAGTAGAAAGGACAAAAAGGGAATGTAGCATATTGCTGTAGTGTGACAGAAAGGGAATACAGCATATTGCTGTAGTGTGACAGAAAGGAAATGTAGCATATTGCTGTAGTGTGACAGAAAGGGAATGTAGCATATTGCGTAGTGTGACAGAAAGGGAATGTAGCATATTGCTGTAGTGTGACAGAAAGGGAATGTAGCATATTGCTGTAGTGTGACAGAAAGGGAATGTAGCATATTGCTGTAGTGTGACAGAAAGGGAATGTAGCATATTGCTGTAGTGTGACAGAAAGGGAATGTAGCATATTGCGTAGTGTGACAGAAAGGGAATGTAGCATATTGCTGTTACAGAAAGGGTGAAAGACCTCGTGTAAGTCAACTTAAAGAAAAGGAATTTTAGTAAATGTTTTCTTCAAGCACAAAATCTGTAGTGGCGTTTTTTTTTCTTTGTTTTTTTCCGCTGCTAAACTGTTTTTGTTTACATGTTTTATGACATTTTTATAGGCGGACCTGCAGATTGAAGTTCGTAAAGAAGAAGAAGAAGAAGAAGAAGAAGAAGAAGAAGAAGAAGAAGAAGAAGAAGAAGAAGAAGAAGAAGAAGAAGAAGAAGAAGAAGAAGAAGAAGAAGAAGAAGAAGAAGAAGAAGAAGAAGAAGAAGAGGAGGAGGAGGAAGAATTTGATAATGATGAAGAACACCGTGAAGTGCTTTTAATAAAAGATTTTTCCCCCCATAGAAAGACAATGTGTGGCAGTACCGGAAAGGCTCATTCTACTGAGGACGGAGATATGACACTCACAGCATCGTGTGTCACGGAATGAGCACAAGCTCACGTTTACTTTATTCATCTCCGACAATGGGTACTCAGTCCCTCCCCTCTTTGATACCTATTGCTATCTCTTCTATTGTTTCTCTATTTCTCTTTCATATTGATTTCTTCCTGTTTTTTTCCCTCTCTTTCTCTTTCAATCTCCCTCGACTTCATTTTGTTAAGACCCATACATTCACTTTCACCTTCGCAAAAGAAGGAAAAGAAGAGAAAATTACTGTGCAGTAGTCAACAGCCAACTGAAATAAGTCTCCACCCCTGTCTCACAACACCCCCCCTCCCCTCCCATCCCCCAATCTCTCCCAGTCTACAGGATGGAAAGCCAGTCGGTTTGTCCGTGTCACACCAACATTCTAGGAGGAAGGCAGATGACCCAGCTGATTCCTTGTCTATTTTAAGAACAGGGCCAGCCGCTGGGAGGATCCTCTTCTGATTGGCTACCTCACTTAACAAAGAAGGAAAAAAATTTAGAGAGAGAGAGAGAGCGAGAGAGAGAGAGAGAAAGAGAGAGAGAGAGAGAGAGAGAGAGAGAGAGAGAGAGAGAGAGAGAGAGAGAGAGAGAGAGAGAGAGAGAGAGAGAGAGTTAAAAAACAAAACATAAAAAAACGCAGAGAAATTTCAAAATTAAAAACAAATAAAAAATAATTTAAAAAAAAGAGATTCCTTTGTTTATCTAATGGAATGAACTTTTTCTTTTTCCCTTTTCTTTATTTTTTTAAAGAATTAATCTCGATTTATTATATGCGCTGACTGTAGGTTAAAAAAAAAAGTTATAAATTTCAACAAGTTCATTGAAAAAAAATCCTTTTCCATTTAAAGTAAAGGACAGAAAGAAAGAGGAATGCTTCTCGAATATATCACCTCTCTAACCTGTAAAGACCACATCTACATTATTATAATCTTACTACTACTACTACTACTACTACTACTACTACTACTACTACTACTACTACTACTACTGCTGCTGCTGCTGCTGCTGTTGCTGCTGCTGCTGCTATCACCGTTACTGTCGTTGCTACTAAAACTACAAATAAAACTATTTCCCCTAATGGGCTTTCTCTGCCTCCTCTCCTTTTATCTCTCTCTATGTGCCTCACCATCTATCTGATATCTGCCTCCGTCTGTTTTTACTCGTGTATTTTGATCCGCGTGGCCTCTGGATCAAGGGAAATAATCGCAGGTTCTATTGACAGCACTGAACATGAGGCTGAGTTCAAGGGTTGCAAAATGGTTTCCTTCACTGACTTCTGGGAAATATTTTTTGGATGCTATCATAATAGTAAGATTTTGTAGTATTACATACTGATTGACGAGTTTTGTTTACTGAGTATTGTATTAGCCTTTAGGTTAAACAATGGATACAAGAGAATTGCTTTTGGGGATTAGACAGTGGAAACTTTATGATAAACACAACGATAGAGCAGAGATCTAGTTAGTACCGGAAGTTGAGCTGAAGGAATACAAAGTTATTTTAGTGGAACTTGCTGGAAGATGTACATAACCTTTCGAGATGAAGAATGCGATATTGGAGGGGAGAGCAGGGAGCAGCACCGAGAGTTGGGCTGGTCTTGCTAGAGTCGACGCTTTCCTTTCTGGTGTTTCAATTTTCATTGTGTTTGTCGAACTGAACACTTTGACCGTAGATGATAAGACCTTTGTTTCTCGCAGGATTAGACTCTGTTGATATTCCGACCCTCTGCTGCTCAGAAAGTTTCATTTGTTCTTAATCTTTATTGAGGTTCACATTTTCTTCCTGTCGCGTGTTATTTCATTTCCTGCAGTCATTAGTTGACTGCCTTGTAATTTTTTAATTGATATTGGCGAAGCAAGAGATAGATAGATAGATGAATAAATAGAGAAATAGGGGGAGAGTGAAAAAGTGAGAGGGGAACAAAGAATGTGAGAAGGATAGAGAGAGAAAATAAGAAAAAAATAGATAGATAGATAGATAGAGAGAAAGAGAGAGAGAGAGAGAGAGAGAGAGAGAGAGAGAGAGAGAGAGAGAGAGAGAGAGAGAGAGAGAGAGAGAGAGAGAGAGAGAGAGAGAGCGCCATAGGAAACAGAAAGAAAAGTAACTGTTGTGACAAGATTAACAAAGGGAAATATTGAGATATATTCATATAGCGAGAGAAAGCCTGGCAGGCGAGCAGACAGAAGGAGCGGAAACTATAACTACAGAGACATGAGAGTACAGTCCGAACTGCACTAGACAGATGTTTACAAAAAAAAGAGTAAGGCAAAAACACAAAGAGACGGGAAAACCTACCGACTGGTGAGTAGTAAGTGGAAGACAAAGAACTCGACAGAGTTTCTGACAAAGACGGTCCAGTTGGCTGGTTAGTTGGTTGGTTGGTTGGTTGATTGGTCTGGCAGTGGATGAGGGGACTGAGACAGGCACCCGCTGCTGCACCCTCTCCTCGTGCTCTCTCTCTCTCTCTCTCTCCCTCTTACACACACACACTTTCCTCCTGCAAGCAAACAAAACCTCCCTCTCTCTGTTTCTCAAAGACACAACCTTCCAGACAAGGAACTGGGTCCCAGAAACTCCATTGAGTAGCAGTTGACAGTAAGAAGGTCTGCCCATCGCTGTTACAGAGCCGTGCTGTCTCCGTGGGAAACTCGGCGTGAGACTGAGAGCTAAAGGATGGACAACTAACCCAACACCCAGACCATCAGAGACACGGAGGGACACAAACTTCACCAATTTCCTCCCGACATTCCTCTGCTTGACGCCCTAATCCTCTCTCTAGATCGCTCGGCTTTTCGTCGCCTCTGGACAGAAATAAAACCCCATGAAAAAAAAAATGTTGCCACAAGGGCACACAGTCAACCTCGCTTAGAACCGGTACTTGGATGTATCGTAAACAGTGACGTCGCTCCCGATGCATAGGTGAAAGTTCACAAAAACTTTATTTCCTTTACCACACGATCCATACACAATAAGCTTGCAATTAGCCTTTTTTTCGTCTCTTTTACCATCTCTCTCTCTGTCTGTCTCCCTCCCTCTCTCTCTCTCTCTCTCTCTCTCTCTCTCTCTCTCTCTCTCTTTGTGGAATCGATGTACAGGAGGAGGCACGTGCCTCAGCCATCTGTCAGTTGGGCCGGTACAGTGTTGGGTGCCGTCCAATCAGGTGTACACAACACAACCACCGGGCGGGGCAGAGACCAGGGCACGGCGAGTGCTGCCTCACTGCACACCTCGCCTGGAACTAGCAGGATTACGGTTATCACCCCTGGCACTAGTACTAGTATCATCATTATTTATTTCAAATTATTATTATCAATATTTTGACTACTATGTGTAGTATCTTTGTCAAGACGTTCATGATGGTCATTACCGCTATCCACACTATTCTGTTGTTGCTATTACAATCAGCAATATTGCTGCTGAGGTAAATTGTTGCCATTATATTCTTTTTAGGTTTCAAGAACAGACATGCAGAGAAAGATACAAGTGTTAGTAAAAAAAGCAGCAGAAGTAATAGTAGTAGTAGTAGTAGTAGTAGTAGTAGTAGTAGTAGTAGTAGTAGTAGTAGTAGTAGTAGTAGTAGTAGTAGTAGTAGTAGTAGTAGTAGTAGTAGTAGCAGGAGTAGTAGTGGTGGTGGTGATGGTGGTGGAGTGCCAGTTATTATAGTAGTTTTAATAGCTGTGATAGTACATGTATTAGTTGAATTAGTAGAAGTAGTACAAAAGTTTGTGGGAAGCATTACCGTATAGCGGAAGCACTGACAAGTTTTTTTTTTTTTTTTTACCGCTACTAAGATTTAACATTGAGCACTTTTAAATTGGCACTTTTTATTTTTGGACTACGACAGGATTTGTATGGCAGACTTTTGGAAACGGCTTTCAGCTCGGGCGATGTGACCAATCAGGCTTGTGAAGAATCTGCTGGGTTTTTGTTTTTTTATTCAATAAGTTAAATTTGTTTCTTCTTCTTCTTATCATCATCATTATTATTTTGCGTAATTAATTCTGACCTATTCTGAGAGTCGACACCTCTTTAGTTACTTATTGGATGATTGCTCGCTCGGTCTTTCCTTGACTAAAAATAAAATAGTGCGCCTAACAAAGAATCTAGTTTTGGAGTACGCACAGCTAACATTATTTTCAAGAACAGAAGTGAGAGGGGAGAGAGAGAGAGAGAGAGAGAGAGAGAGAGAGAGAGAGAGAGAGAGAGAGAGAGAGAGAGAGAGAGAGAGAGAGAGAGAGAGAGAGAGAGAGAGAGAGAGAGAGAGAGAGAGAGAGAGAGAGAGAGAGAGAGAGAGAGAGAGAGAGAGCCAGCCACGCGCATAATCCACCTACGAGAGAGGCGAGGCACACGACAGCGAGCGTGTGTCACCTGCTGCAAGTACGCACACCTTGATGACGTCGTCACAACTCTATCAAGAACTGAGAAGGGAAGATTCTATCCTGTTTACCTGAGGACTTAATCTAGCGTGCCTGCCGCCAACACCCCCCCCCCCCCCACACCCCCCCCCACTCCCCCTCCCTTCTCTCTCTCTCTCTCTCTCTCTCTCTCTCTCTCTCTCTCTCTCTTTCTCTCTCCTTCTCTCCCGTGACGCGTGTTGCGACACTCGTCACAGCACTAATTGGCAGCCTTGGTGCCAGTCTTCCTCTTCCCATCTGTTTGCCTCCCTAATCTCTCTCTCTCTCTTTCTCTCACTCTCCCCCCTCTCTCTGCCAAACAGAAAGAAGAAGCAGAGACTAACCCACACGCAACATATCGTTGGTAACGACTCAAGTTTCACGCGACAGGAGAATCAAGTTCCTTAGATCAGGGTCTGACATCAAATGTTCTCTTTACAAATTTTTTGACCTGCATCCGTTTTTGGTTGTTTTTCTGCATTGTGTGGATAATCTACATGTATAATGTGTTGCTTGATAAAAATGCAACTTGTGTAAAAAGTGCGTGGTTGCCCTTATGTTGATCTAGAGATAAAAACCAGGGATTAACTACAGAGACTTAAAGTTTTAACTTTAAGATGATATAGGAGGGTTGGAAGCTGATAATGAAAGCCTTTGATACCCTTTACTGTGAAACGGAAGTTGAGAGCCAGGGGACAAAGAAACGGAAAGAGAGAGGGACAAAGACTGAGAGTAATAAGGATGAATAGGGATAATTAGACGACTCAGATAGACAAACTTTTGAGAGAGAGAGAGAGAGAGAGAGAGAGAGAGAAGAGGGGCGAAGAGAAAGAGAGAGGAGGGGGGGGGGGAGGAAAGAGAAAGAGGATTAACGGAATCCATGAAAGAACAAAGAGAAGAACTGCAGTTAGATTAGTTCTCCTGACAGGCGCGATCAGACAAAATGTTTCTGATGCCAGACAACGGAGCACCGTGTTGCAGGTGGGGAAACACACACACACACACACACACAAGGGGTTAATATTGGATGAGCATCCTAATCTTCACTGTGAGACGAGAAATGGATGGTGCCCGCAGGGGAAACATTTTATGTGTGTGTGTGTATGTGGTA
>JAWDGP010000534.1:255000-272500 GCA_033675545.1 Elysia crispata
CTCATCATGACTTTATGAAATCACTTTCCATCCGGATAATTTTTTCCCTAAAGAACCATACGTGGTGTTTTACATCATCCTAAGCTAATCAAATCTAGAATGTTCTCAAAATTACAGGCGGTCGAAAAACAAGGCAAGCAATAGATTTGAAAAAAAAAAAAAAACCCAACGAAAGAAAAACCACTGAAACTTTCACTAAATGTGAAATATGATACACCCTCCAAGATTTGTAACTGATAGCCACGATGTTCTGTACCGTGATCTGGAGCCAGTGTTTCGATCCGAAATACTAGTTCATAGGATGGCCTGAGATATACAGTCCTAATCCTTATTGTAGACAATTGTTTGGAAAAAAAATTAAAATGAATGGCTGAATACTTTCCCCAGCGCTCCCAACATTTCAAATGTTGAGTGCTTTTTTTCCACTCCTCCCAGAAGCACAGATCGTTGGAACTGCTGGGTTCTCGCAGAACCTGAATTTAAGAGAACATGACAGATATGCTCGGTTTTCGCAGAGCCTGAATTCAAGAGAACATGACAGAAATGCTGGGTTCTCGCAGAACCTGAATTCAAGAGAACATGACAGACATGCTGGGTTCTTGCAGAACCTGAATTCAAGAGAACATGACAAATATGCTGCACAAGCCAGACCCAAGCTGCCACGAAAGAATATTAAGCAAGTACATTTTTTCAGTCCCGAAAAGCTAAGGTCTGTTTTGTCAGTTTACCAGTGTATTCATGTCCTGACGTGGCGCACGTCATGATCTCTGGTTTTCTCGGAGACTGGTGACTGAAATGCGAGTTCTACACCAGCTATAATCACGGGACACAGTAAGCAGATCAATAGATCCCTTATCTTATGTAATTCAGAAACACCCGAGACAATGATATTCTCTTTACAACAATTTTAAACAATAATACGGACTGTAACCTCTCTCATGACAAACATATCTGGGCATGACCATAAGCAAAGGAAGAAAAAAAAAATAGAAAAAAAAAGGAAAGAAACGATCTGTGACATACAAACATCTAACCCTCTCCATAAACGGAATGGTGTCTGTGTTAAGCTTCTGGCTCCAGCAAAGACATCAACTTTAGCTCCAGCGTTCTGAGTGAAGGCCGGAGCTCTATCCCCGAACCACTGCACTCACCCTTGCTGAACAAGACTGACATAAGAAAAGTGTCTTTCTATTTTGTCTATAAGCTCAAGCTTCACATATTCCTTGCCTCACTCATTTACAAAATTCTCTCCATTTTGATACGATAACGTCATTCAATATTTTGGTGATAACAGTTAAAAGTAAGGAGGTAGGGAGAAAGCTACAGTAGATAGAAGGAAGGAGGGAGCAACGTGGTGAGACAGAAAGACAGAAAGAGACAGAGTAAATGCTGTTAGCCAGCCAAAGAATTTGATGAACTCCCCGCCAGGCAGGCTAGAATCTCATTAGGTGTGGCTATTTCCTCAGCTACAGGTGGCCCTGATAGGATTCTACAGCACAAAAAAGATCTGGTGACCGAAACAGCACCGTGAAACTAGTAAACATGACCCAACAGCTTCCTGGCTTACAAGCACCATGAAACTAGTAAACATGACACAACAGCTTCCTGGCTTACAAGCACCGTGAAACTAGTAAACATGACACAACAGCTTCCTGGCTTACAAGCACCGTGAAACTAGTAAACATGACACAACAGCTTCCTGGCTTACAAGCACCATGAAACTAGTAAACATGACACAACAGCTTCCTGGCTTACAAGCACCGTGAAACTAGTAAACATGACACAACAGCTTCCTGGCTTACAAGCACCATGAAACTAGTAAACATGACACAACAGCTTCCTGGCTTACAAGCACCGTGAAACTAGTAAACATGACCGAACAGCTTCCTGGCTTACAAGCACCGTGAAACTAGTAAACATGACCCAACAGCTTCCTGGCTTACAAGCACCATGAAACTAGTAAACATGACCCAACAGCTTCCTGGCTTACAAGCACCATGAAACTAGTAAACATGACCCAACAGCTTCCTGGCTTACAAGCACCATGAAACTAGTAAACATGACCCAACAGCTTCCTGGCTTACAAGCACCATGAAACTAGTAAACATGACCCAACAGCTTCCTGGCTTACAAGCACCATGAAACTAGTAAACATGACCCAACAGCTTCCTGGCTTACAAGCACCATGAAACTAGTAAACATGACCCAACAGTTTCCTGGCTTACAAGCACCGTGAAACTAGTAAACATGACCGAACAGCTTCCTGGCTTACAAGCACCATGAAACTAGTAATCATGACCCAACAGCTTCCTGGCTTACAAGCACCGTGAAACTAGTAAACATGACCGAACAGCTTCCTGGCTTACAAGCACCGTGAAACTAGTAAACATGACCGAACAGCTTCCTGGCTTACAAGCACCGTGAAACTAGTAAACATGACCCAACAGTTTCCTGGCTTACAAGCACCGTGAAACTAGTAAACATGACCCAACAGTTTCCTGGCTTACAAGCACCGTGAAACTAGTAAACATGACCCAACAGCTTCCTGGCTTACAAGCACCATGAAACTAGTAAACATGACCCAACAGTTTCCTGGCTTACAAGCACCGTGAAACTAGTAAACATGACCCAACAGTTTCCTGGCTTACAAGCACCGTGAAACTAGTAATCATGACCCAACAGTTTCCTGGCTTACAAGCACCGTGAAACTAGTAATCATGACCCAACAGTTTCCTGGCTTACAAGCACCGTGAAACTAGTAATCATGACCCAACAGTTTCCTGGCTTACAAGCACCGTGAAACTAGTAATCATGACCCAACAGTTTCCTGGCTTACAAGCACCGTGAAACTAGTAATCATGACCCAACAGTTTCCTGGCTTACAAGCACCGTGAAACTAGTAATCATGACCCAACAGTTTCCTGGCTTACAAGCACCGTGAAACTAGTAATCATGACCCAACAGTTTCCTGGCTTACAAGCACCGTGAAACTAGTAAACATGACCCAACAGCTTCCTGGCTTACAAGCACCGTGAAACTAGTAATCATGACCCAACAGTTTCCTGGCTTACAAGCATGCGACTTCCGTAGAGGGGGCTAGTCATGTGATAAAAGGAGAATTGTGAGAAAACAAATTGCTTTTTATCTTTATTATGATCTTGGAGGGACAGGAGGTCACGTTTCCTCTTTGTAGGATTTATAAATGCAAGATCAAATATATGCATGTATTTTCTTTATTTGGAGGATGTTTAACATTAAGATAAATCGAAATCTTATTTTATTCACAAGTTGTGCGTTGTTTGACCACTGTCCAACAGGGCAGCTAATGATTCACTTGTGACACTTCACAGGTTTTAACTATATCATAGGACCCAGAGAGAGAGAGAGAAAGAGAAAGAGAGAGAAAAAGAGAGAGAGAAAGAGAGAGAGTGAGAAAGAGAGAAAGAGAGAGAGAGAGAGAACGTGTCTTCAACAAGTGCTTATTGTGGCACCAACTCAGCCATGACCGAGACGACCGAAACTTAGCACCCACCACCATCTCTTTCTTTGGTGTCCCGGTTCAGAACAGTTAAGTAGTAATACACCAACCGTACTAATCTACCACCGGCATTCAGCGGGGCCATTCAATACATGATCCGTTTCAGAGAGTAACAAACAGTTCACATATGATGCATGCAATGCAGTGCTAGTCGCAACAGCTTGTCCCTATATAAATGGGACGAGTAACGCTGTGGAACCAATTCTTTTTAGACACAACAGGAAGCACCAATTAAATATCATCTATTAGGATGTTGAGAAGTAGGATTTCGGGGGACATCTCAAAAGATGACTCCCATTTCTACAGGCAATCCAGGGTAAACAGATAGGACTGGATTTCAGCCTTCGAATCATAACACATAGAACTCTCATTGTTTACCACATCAAAACTTTGAGCAGCCTAGATTCAGTTGATCTTTATTCATTTTTTAAACTACTTTGGATCTGGAAATTACATAAGCAATAGAACCTTCATGTAAAGTTTCGATACATGTCTAGGGATCCCACTGCGGGGAAAGCAATCTAAGCTCCAGTCATGTGGCCGCTCTATCGCCTGAGCCACTGTAAATTCCTGAGCATCTTAAGTGAAGCCAGTGAGAACCGCTGAATGAAGCGTCCTTCCGCCCACAGGGTCACTCAGTGGGAGCGCGCCGCGCGAGCTGGGCAGCCGTATTGATTGAGTGCTGGTCAATACGGTAGCTCGGTAGCTCGGTAGCTCGGTAGCTCGGTAGCCCTTTCTTCGCGGGTTCCCAGCTCGTTTCACCAGCGACCAACAGGCCTTCGGAAGCTCCTTTCTCACAATGACATGGACTCTGGGGCCAGGGACTGAACAGTTCCATTCTGAACATCTTACGGCTCGGATAAGCGCACAACAACAACAAAAACAACAACAACAACAACAACAACAACAACAACAACAACAACCTAACCTCGAGTTGTAACAGGTAGTATAGGAAAAATAATAAAAAAAAAAAACCCTCATTGTCTCTTGGATTGTGTTTAAAGAAAACAAAATTCTCGGAATCAGGCATTTGTTAGAGAAGAAACCATGCTACACAAATCTTGCAGAAGCATCAAATTTCCTGTAAATATTGTCGCCAGGCTAGCCTGACAGACAGGTAGACTCAGTCTAGTCAGCAGCGTGTCAAAAGTTTAACCATTGCGCAACTAGTGAACCACTTCCACGAAAATTATAGTGATTGGCAAAACCGTAGAAAAATGATGAAGTTTGGATCTGTTCAGAAGACGTGACACCGCGTCATCTACCAGGTTAAGCTTATCAGAGAGGACGGGCTCGGAGTGGAGCACAGACTGGACCGGGGGAGGGGGGTGGCGGGCACACACAGGGGCAAAAATTCGGGAGGTGATGATAAATTTAGCACAGGAGAGAGAGAGAGAGAGAGAGAGAGAGAGAGAGAGAGAGAGAGAGAGAGAGAGAGAGATAAATAGATAAAGAGAGATAAATAGATAAAGAGAGATAGAAAGAGAGAGAAGGAGAGATAGAACGGAGAGAGAACAAGAGAGAAGAGAGAGAGTAATAGACAGCAAATGAGAAAGAGGAAAGAGAGAGAAAGGGAGAGAAAGAAAGAGAGAGAGAGAGAGAGAGAGAGAGAGAGAGAGAGAGAGAGAGAGAGAGAGAGAGAGAGAGAGAGAGAGAGAGAGAGAGAGAGAGAGAGAATATCCGAGAAGAAACAATGTGAAAAATAAAGAGAAAGATGCACAAATAAATGGTATATTTTGCTTTATTTCTTATCAAGAAAATAAATTAAGTTGCTCAAACACAACAGAAAATGAAAGACACTGAAAGATTGGTAGGAAGAGACAGGCACAAGACTTAGGAAGAGAGACAGCATAAGATAGAAAGACATATACAGAGAAAGACAGAGAAAGAGCGATAGAGGGAATGAGAAAGCGAGTCGTAGAAAAAGAACAAGACGAAGGAAGAGGAGAAGGAGAGGAAGAGGATAGTTTCCAAAACACAGAGCGTCTTCAAGAAGTACCACGGAAGCAAAGCACGGCAGGGATGATGCTCGTGTCAAAACACCCGCGCACCATTCAGTTGATTTCGTTCTGTGTAAGAAAGCCAGAAGTCAGGAGTCAAAACAGAGTAGACAGATGAGATCTGGCGAAATAAACCTACTGTAACTGGTTCGACCAGATGGCTTAAATTGTGCGCGCATCACATCACACACATACTTCAATATTAACTTGTCTATTTCGAATGCTGCAGAGGAAATAATATAAAAGAAAAGATTCTCGTCCTTTACTGATTTCTATATTAAAGAGGGAGACACCTATAAAAAAAAAAGAACGATTCAGATTGGGACAAGTGATAGAAAACCTAGAATTCACAAAACAATCCATAACTGAAAAAGAAAGCCCTATAAAAAATATATCACATATGTAACAGGTAAAATTATATCTAAAGAGGAAAACTTAATCTTAATAAAGCAATTTGTTTTTTTAGTCTTGTGCACCCTTGCAGGTCCAGATAAATCATTAAGTTGATGTGAACTTTCCAAGAAAATAATTCCCTGGATGACTGTAGGATGGCGATGTTACGCAAGGAAGTCACATGCAAATTATCCCAAACTTGAAGCCTAACTGTGTTTGTAACCTCGATACAGTCTCGACGTGACAAATGGTGGGAAGGTGATGATAGACATGTTCCATTCCATTAATAAGGTGAAAGTGGCAATGGAACAGCGAGACAATTTTTTTGGTGAAATCATGGGTATCTACAGATAATAAACTACGCTCTCACTTCGCTGGGTTTGATAGCACACTCATAGGAGACAACAGCATCTAGAGCATGGCTCTTTTCTAGATCTAGCTCACACAGACTACTTTTAGCTCTTTCTCTGTCTATAAAGAAAATGTTCTCTAACTTTAAGCACCCATGTGTCTGTAATACCAAAGGAAGATAACTCTGTTATAATCCATTAAATACCTATGTTGTGCTAAACATGCCCTGATTAAGGGGCTCTAACTCTTACACCAGTAAAGTATAGACAGACTCCGTAGTGTGCCTGACTTGACAGTATAGTATAGACAGACTGCGTAGTGTGCCTGTCTCGACAGTATAGTATAGACAGACTGCGTAGTGTGCCTGTCTCGACAGTATAGTATAGACAGACTGCGTAGTGTGCCTGTCTCGACAGCATAGTATAGACATACTGCGTAGTGTGCCTGGCTCGACAGTATAGTATAGACAGACTGCGTAGTGTGCCTGGCTCGACAGTATAGTATAGACAGACTGCGTAGTGTGCCTGTCTCGACAGTATAGTATAGACAGACTGCGTAGTGTGCCTGTCTCGACAGTATAGTATAGACAGACTGCGTAGTGTGCCTGTCTCGACAGTATAGTATAGACAGACTGCGTAGTGTGCCTGTCTCGACAGTATAGTATAGACAGACTGCGTAGTGTGCCTGTCTCGACAGTATAGTATAGAGATACTGCGTAGTGTGCCTGGCTCGACAGTATAGTATAGAGATACTGCGTAGTGTGCCTGGCTCGACAGTATAGTATAGAGATACTGCGTAGTGTGCCTGTCTCGACAGTATAGTATAGACAGACTGCATAGTGTGCCTTTCTCGACAGTATAGTATAGACATACTGCGTAGTGTGCCTGGCTCGACAGTATAGTATAGACAGACTGCGTAGTGTGTCTGTCTCGACAGTATAGTATAGACAGACTGCGTAGTGTGCCTGGCTCGACAGTATAGTATAGACAGACTGCGTAGTGTGCCTGTCTCGACAGTATAGTATAGACAGACTGCGTAGTGTGCCTGTCTCGACAGTATAGTATAGACAGACTGCGTAGTGTGCCTGGCTCGACAGTATAGTATAGACAGACTGCGTAGTGTGCCTGTCTCGACAGTATAGTATAGACAGACTGCGTAGTGTGCCTGTCTCGACAGTATAGTATAGACAGACTGCGTAGTGTGCCTGTCTCGACAGTATAGTATAGACAGACTGCGTAGTGTGCCTGGCTCGACAGTATAGTATAGACAGACTGCTTAGTGTGCCTGTCTCGACAGTATAGTATAGACAGACTGCGTAGTGTGCCTGTCTCGACAGTATAGTATAGAGATACTGCGTAGTGTGCCTGGCTCGACAGTATAGTATAGAGATACTGCGTAGTGTGCCTGGCTCGACAGTATAGTATAGAGATACTGCGTAGTGTGCCTGTCTCGACAGTATAGTCTAGACAGACTGCATAGTGTGCCTTTCTCGACAGTATAGTATAGACATACTGCGTAGTGTGCCTGGCTCGACAGTATAGTCTAGACAGACTGCATAGTGTGTCTGTCTCGACAGTATAGTATAGACATACTGCGTAGTGTGCCTGGCTCGACAGTATAGTCTAGACAGACTGCATAGTGTGTCTGTCTCGACAGTAAAGTATAGACAGACTGCGTAGTGTGTCTGTCTCGACAGTATAGTATAGACAGACTGCGTAGTGTGCCTGTCTCGACAGTATAGTATAGAGATACTGCGTAGTGTGCCTGGCTCGACAGTATAGTATAGACAGACTGCGTAGTGTGCCTGGCTCGACAGTATAGTATAGAAATACTGCGTAGTGTGCCTGTCTCGACAGTATAGTCTAGACAGACTGCATAGTGTGCCTTTCTCGACAGTATAGTATAGACATACTGCGCAGTGTGCCTGGCTCGACAGTATAGTATAGACAGACTGCGTAGTGTGCCTGGCTCGACAGTATAGTCTAGACAGACTGCATAGTGTGCCTGGATCATTGATACAATGGTGAGTCTAGCTTCACCAGAATTTGAACCCTTACGCTACTAGGATCTCAAGACCAAAGCCAAAACAATGCATTGATTAATATTTTCTCCCCTGGGACACCAAGACAGCTCTATATAACCCTTGAGATATAGACATTCCATTGGCCGTCTATTATCCATTAGGCCTGTATACATAGGGGGATGCGTCTGAGTTGCGACGATTTTGACTCTGCGTTTTGGACTGGCTTTAGACCATGTGACTATCCGTGAGAGCTTCCACTCGACACCCATTACCAGAACACACATTCTACACACGACTGATCGGAAACAGTTCCTTTCACTTCAACCATATCTGTGCTAACTTTACCATCAGTTGGCATCATTCTACCATGATATGAAAACAGAACATCTTAGATTTTAGGCTCGATCTACCCTGGTCACTGGCCTGTTTGAGGGGTCACGCTATCTCGTGATTTGGTCAGTCTGTATGTCAGAATCATTCTATTGACAGAGGCTTTTGAGATAAAGCTAGAGACAATGAGAGCTTCAAGAAATAATACTTTAACGCTGAGATTTAGAATTCAAATAAAACTTTTAAAAAGAGAAGTCTTTCACGCGACAAAATAATGACGTGGTCGTAACAAATTCGTAACATAATACTCTGGCCTCCGCATTCACGCGTGACATCCTAGGGTAGAATGGGTGACACCAGCAACTGTCGCATACACCAACATGTCTCGTGTCCCGATTCCAATACACTGAAAGAACAGCAACAGCAACATACACACATTTACCACCAACAGCAGCAACAACTTGCACAGCAACAAAAACAGATTTTAATCGGTATAATATTGTCCTACCTTTATCGTTTGTCGGAGATTTAGGCCTCACTGCTACAACTCGCCTTACGACCGCCGCCATCTTGCAAGACTTTTCCCCCCGCTCACTTCTTCTCATATGCCCTTTTTCCTTCTCTTCTTTCTTAGTCCGCTCTATTTTTTTCTCCTCTCCTTCTCTCTTCTCTCTGACCCTTCGCGAGTCTCTCTCTCTCTCTCTCTCTCTCTCTCTCTCTCTCTCTCTCTCTCTCTCTCTCTTCTCTCTCTCGCCTCTCTGATCTGAGACGAGGATGACAGGAATGCGATGCCAGCCTCTCGAGTCCAGCAACACTGCGCGAGACTTCCAGAAATTTCAACCAATGGAAGTGCAGATTTGGCGGCGACAGCCCGCTATCTAGGCGCACCTAGCACTGTTGGACTTACTTCCATTTTACCCCGAGAGGCTCAAACTCTTCCAAATTATCGATCTGCCATCTTGCTCGCCTTGTAAGACACTACCAGAAGACTTAGGGGACGTTCAAGAACTGAGAGCCATCTACCAGTTGAGCCCTCCTTTCCCTCACTCCCCCTCCATGTAGAGACGGTGAAGAGGCCAAGCCCACAGACTAGATGTGGAACTGGCTGCATCACTGCCACCAGCCTGGAACCTCGTCTTCCAGTTTTCAACTCACACACGATGTTAAAGCCGACCGTCAGAAATTGATTGTTCTGTCACTGAGAAAGTTCCTCTCCAGGCTCGCTCTGTCTCAACAAGATACGATTGGAGGGAGACCAGGGTGATCTGATTAGAGGACACCTTACTCTCCTCACAGGAGGAAAACAAACCAGATAAGATGGGCGAGGAGAAGGGACACGGTGAAGAGAATCTAATGTACTGGTAATCTAGAGAGATAGGGTACAGATGAAAAAAAACAACAAAAAAAAAAAAAAACAAGGGAGAGAGGCCAAGCGGTATAGAGGGGGAAGAGGATAAACTAAACAGAAGAAAAGAAGCAAATCAAGAGCACCCTTCAAAATCTTCTAAGCGACGCAACCTTTGAATCTGAATCGTAAGCTCGAGTTAGTTCTGTGTCTGTGGTTCTCTATCAGCTGGACATCTCTGTGGTCCCCTGGTGCAGGGAGAGAGAGAGAGAGAGATAGATAGATAGATAGATAGATAGAGAGAGAGAGAGAGAGAGAGAGAGAGAGAGAGAGAGAGAGAGAGAGAGAGAGAGAGAGAGAGAGAGAGAGAGAGAGAGACAGAAAAAAAAAACGCGCGAGAGAGAGAAAGAAAGATAGAGAAAGAGAGATAGAAAGATAGAGAGAGAGAGAGAGAGAGAGAGAGAGAGAGAGAGAGAGAGAGAGAGAGAGATGGAGGGAGGGAGGGAGAAAGAGACAGTGCACGTGTGCTGGTGACAGCATTAAACACAGCCCAAACTCTGGCGCAGGATTCATGACTCACCTGGACTTGATACAAGTGAACAAAATAGAGTGAGCGGAGGGAACAAACGTACAGGGTTTTGGTAACATCCAGATAGGTGGGGCGAAGATAAATAGAAAAGAGACACACAGAGAGATAAAGAAAAAGACAAGTATGGGGACAAATAGTGAGAGAAAGAAAGATAACAAAGAAAAGAAAAACAATTTTAGATTGATCGACAGCACGAACCGAGAGGGAGAAAGAAGAGACAGATAGATAGATAAATAGATGAATAAAAACTTAGATAGATGTATGAATAGAGAAAAATAGGAAGAAAGTAGCCAAATTTTATATGACAAAAGGGAGAGGGAGAGAGAGAGAGAGAGAGAGAGAGAGAGAGAGAGAGAGAGAGAGAGAGAGAGAGAGAGTGACAGACAGAGAGACAGAGACAGAGAGACAGACAGAGACAGAGACAGAGAGAGATATATAGAGAGACGTCTAGTGCGGGAAAAGCCAGTAAAAGACCTGGAATGTAAGAGAAGCCAGTAAAAGACCTGGAATGTAAGAGAAGCCAGTAAAAGACCTCGAGTGTAGCGGAAGGCAGTAAAAGACCTCGAATGTAAGAGAAGCCGGTAAAAGATATCGAATGTAAGAGTAGCTAATACGAGAAAAGCCAATTGCAGATCTCGAGTGAGAGAGAAGCAAGTAAAAGAACTTGAGTGTAAGAGAAGCCAGTAAAGATCTCGACTTCATTTTACAGGTCCAAAAAATTTCTTTTTAAACTGAAAGAAAGCAAATGCAGGGACATCCAAGTCACGAACTACATCCAGTTGTTGGTTTGAGATACGTCCAGTTGTTGACTGGAGCTGGGAGTACACCCAGATTTGGTTGGAGCTACAGTCAATTGTTCGCTAGAGCTGGAGCTATGCCTATTTGTTGATTGGAGCTTCGTTCTGTTGTTGGCTGGAGTTACATCCAGTTGTTGGCTGGAGCTGGAGCTACATCCAGTTGTTGGCTGGAGCTACATCTAGTTGATGGAAGGAGCTGGAGCTACATCCAGTTGTTGGCTGGAGGTAGATCCTATTGTTGGCTGGAGCTATGCCTATTTGTTGATTGGAGCTTCGTTCTGTTGTTGGCTGGAGTTAGATCTAGTTGATGGAAGGAGCTGGAGCTACATCCAGTTGTTGGCTGGAGTTAGATCCAGTTGTTGGCTGGAGTTAGATCCAGTTGTTGGCTGGAGCTACATCTAGTTGATGGAAGGAGCTGGAGCTACATCCAGTTGTTGGCTGGAGCTACATCTAGTTGATGGAAGGAGCTGGAGTTACATCCAGTTGTTGGCTGGAGTTAGATCTAGTTGATGGAAGGAGCTGGAGCTACATCCAGTTGTTGGCTGGAGCTACATCTAGTTGATGGAAGGAGCTGGAGCTACATCCAGTTGTTGGCTGGAGTTAGATCTAGTTGATGGAAGGAGCTGGAGCTACATCCAGTTGTTGGCTGGAGCTACATCTAGTTGATGGAAGGAGCTGGAGCTACATCCAGTTGTTGGCTGGAGTTAGATCTAGTTGATGGAAGGAGCTGGAGCTACATCCAGTTGTTGGCTGGAGCTACATCTAGTTGATGGAAGGAGCTGGAGCTACATCCAGTTGTTGGCTGGAGTTAGATCTAGTTGATGGAAGGAGCTGGAGCTACATCCAGTTGTTGACTGGAGCTACATCTAGTTGATGGAAGGAGCTGGAGCTACATCCAGTTGTTGGCTGGAGGTAGATCCTATTGTTGGCTGGAGCTACATGCATTTGATGGCTGGAATTACATCCAGTTATTGTTGGAGGTATATCCTGTAGCTCGCTGAAACTTCAGTCATTCGCTGGCTGGAGCTAAGTCTAGTT
This sequence comes from Elysia crispata, assembly GCA_033675545.1. Classification (NCBI taxonomy): domain Eukaryota; kingdom Metazoa; phylum Mollusca; class Gastropoda; family Plakobranchidae; genus Elysia; species Elysia crispata. The sequence continues at coordinate 267,405 of JAWDGP010000534.1, forward strand.
GTTGCGTGGAGCTGGAGCTTCAACAAATTGTTGACTGGCGATACATCCAGTTGTTGGTTGGAGCTGAAACCACGTTAAATAACAGTCGTTGGCTAGAGCTAGGGACGCATTACGGTTGTTGGCTGGAGCTAAACCCAGTTGTTGACTAGAGCTACAAAGAGTTGTAGGTTGAGTCGTAGCTACATCCAATTTTTAGCTGGAGCGACACCCAGTTGTTTGCTGTAGCTGCATTCAGTTGTTGGCTGGAGCTGCATCCAGCTGTTGGCTGGAACTACATCCAGTTGTTGGCTGGAGCTACATACAGTTGTTGGTTAGAGCCGTAGCTACATCCAATTTTTAGCTGGAGCGACACCCAGTTGTTTGCTGTAGCTGCATTCAGTTGTTGGCCGGAGCTGCATCCAGCTGTTGGCTGGAACTACATCCAGTTGTTGGCTGGAGCTACATACAGTTGCTGGTTAGAGCCGTAGCTTCATCCAGTTTTTAGCTGGAGTTGGAGCTACATTCTGTAGTTGGCTGGGGCTGGACCTATATCCTGTTCTTGGCTGGAGCTACATCATTTAGTTGGCTGGAACTTCGGCCAGTTGTTAGCTAGAGCTAATCTAGTTGTTGGCTGGAGCTGGAGCTACATCCAATTGTTGGTATGTGCTACATCCATTTGTTGACTTGAGCTATATACAGTTGCTGGTTGGAGCCGTAGCTACATCCAGTTTTTAGCTGGAGCTGGAGTCAAGTTCCATAACAGTTGTTAACTGGAGCTGGAGCTACATCCAGTTGTTGGTTGGAGCTGGAGCTACATCAAGCTCTTCGTTGGAGCCGGTGCTACATCCAGTTGTTGGTTGGAGCTGGAGCTACATCAAGCTCTTCGTTGGAGCCGGTGCTACATCCAGTTGTTGAGCTGGAGCTGGAGCTACATCCAGTTGTTGGCTAGGGCGGAAGATACACTTGGTTGTTTGAATGAGCTGGAGCTACCTTCAGTAACAGTTTTTGGTTGGAGCTGGCTCATTTCAACATCTGTTAAAGCTTACTGATTCCACCCAATGTTTTGACCGAGCTTTATCTTACACGGCTGTCTAGATTCTTCATTTCCTTATGTAAAATGTGTATGCTGGCTGAAGTGTTTACATTATTTTTTTGATCGCCACTTCAATTCTCCTGGCCTTCTCAAGGCGGGCTCTCAAAGCGATTTGCTAATAACCCCTGGAATTTTTGCAAGTTTGACACCCACTTAAAACGTTCTAAGATGGACAAACAATCAATAAAGCGGTTGCTCTCCCTGATCCCCATCCTCATTCTTCGCCTTAATACCTCTAATTGTAAGGATATCCCAATACACGCCCCCCCCCCCTCCCCCCAAACACACACCCACCCTGGCCTCCCCTCCCCAACCCTAACCGCATTTCACCCGTACTTTCTTTGTTGTTACTCCCCCAACCAATGACACTTTTGTTGGTTGTGGTAACGTCTCAGTATGTTCTGAGATCATGGTGTGTCTTGGCGAGCCCGTTCCATCCCTTGGAGACCATTAGCTACCAGAGAAGAACCAGCGATTGGTTATTTTAGCGATCACTCCGGCACATGTAACACTATAGAGAAACAGACGTGTATATACCTCTCTAATAACTGAGAGATTGGTTGATGGGATGGACAGAGTAGTTACAAGGATTTATATAGACAGATCTTCCTTTATAAGCATGAAACAGTGCTCAATACTTGCATGTCATGAGAATATGATATATAGATAGATAGAAAGATAGGGTAGGATAGCTTTGAGGGATGGGTCGATAGAAGATAAAGATGTAGAGAGAAAAATATAACCGTGACTGGAGAGAGAAAAAGAGAGTGAAAGAGAGATAGAGAAAGAGAGAGAGAAAAAGAGAGAGAGAAAAAGAGACAGAAAGAGAGAAAGAAAGAAAGAGAGTGATAAAAAGAGAGAGAAAGAGAAGAAGTGAAAGAGAGAGAGAAAGAAAGAAAGAGAAAGAGAGAGAGAGATAAAGAGAGAGAGAGAGAGAGAGAGAGAGAGAGAGAGAGAGAGAGAGAGAGAAAGAGAAACAGAGAGAGAGAGAGAGAGAGAGAGAGAGAGAGAGAGAGAGAGAGAGAGAGAGAGAGAGAGAGAGAGAGAGAGAGAGAGAGAGAGAGAGAGAGAGAGAAAAACTGTGGCATGAAAACTTCATGATGAACCTTTTCATCCAGGATAATAGAACCTAATGCATAACAAAGCTTTAGATAATAAAAGAATGACAAAATCCTAATCTAGTTTTAATTATGAATTATGTGGATTATTTTTGTTAAGTTCTCTGCCTTTGGAGTGTCACACCCTAGCGCGCCAAGATAACACTTAGTTTCAGAGATGGCGCATACATCTTGAGTGACGTGAACAGAAGCTAGCTGAAGGATCTAAACCAAATGTAATGTAAGAGATGAAACTCAATTTTCGCTCTACAGAAATAATAATTTACTCTGTCAGCAAAAAAAGCCACAGGTTCAGAGCAATAGTATGAGGTGAATTCTCGTAACAGAAACCAAGTATTTGACTGTAAACACCGCTTTTTAGTACGAATTAATCAGAGTTTAAATTTTTACAACTATTTAAAATAGGGATATAGAATACTGAAGATATCTTATTTTGTTATAAGTGAGATTCAAAAGCGCCAAGTTATTAGGCATTTAGATGTAGATTTTGATATAAAGACTGCAATGTTAGTCAACAATCAGTAAAAGCTTGTGGGCAACACAATGGCATGTTCCTAGAACTGATAAAACTTTCTAATTTTTCCTTATAGAAGTGTGAGCAACACAATAGCATGTTCCTAGGACAGTTAAAACTTTCAGATTTGTCCTCATAGTGTGAGCAACACAATGGCATGTTCCTATGATTATTAAACTTTCTGATTTGTCCTCATAGTTTGAGCAACACAATGACATGTTCCTATGATTATTAAATATTTTGATTTGTCTTCAAAGTGTGAGCAACACAATGGCATGTTCCTATGATTATTAAAACTTCTGATTTGTCACCATAGTGTGACCACCACAGTGGCATTTCGTATGATTGTTAAAACTTCCTGATATGTCCTCATAGTGTGAGCAACACAATATAATGTTCCTATGATTGTTAAAACTTTCTGATTTGTCGTCATAGTGTGAGCAACACAACGGCACATTCCTATGATTGTTCAACTTTCTGATATGCCCTCATAGTTTGAGCAATACAATATAATGTTCCTATGATTATTAAAACTTTCTGATTTGTCGTCATAGTGTGAGGAACAAAATGGCATGTTCCTGTGATTATTAAATTTTCTGATTTGCCTTTATAGTGTGACCAATATAATGGCATGTTCCTATAATTATAAAAACTTTCTAATTTGTCGCCATAGTGTCAACAACACAGTCCTATGATTATTAAAACTTTCCGAACTGTAGCCATGGTGATAGTAAACAAAACAGACACATGTTTCTAGGACTATTTAAACTTTCTGACTAGTCCTCATAGTGTGAGCAACATAATGACATGTTCCTATGATTGTTAAACTTTTTGATTTGTCCTTATAGTGTGATCAACACAATGCCATGTTCCTATGATTGTTAAAACTTTCTGATTTGTCGCCATAGTGTGAGCAACGCAATGGCATGTTCCTATGATTATTAAAAATTTCTGATTTGTCGCCATTGTATTAGCAAAACGAAAATCCTATGATTATTAAAACTTTCTCATTTCTCACCATAGCGTGAGAAACACAATCCTCTGAATATTAAAGTTTCTGATTTGTCCTCTTAGTGTGTACAACACAATGGCATGTTCCTATGATTATTAAACTTTATGATTAGTCGCCATAGTGTGAACAACACAATATCACGACTTATCATCAATGTTTTGTCTTCTTATCTCCTTTAGTTCGATAGCATGTAGTTATCAGCCATCGAGCTACCATACTCCTGAATGTTGCAGCCTCCCAGCGATTTCTCCCTGTAGCAGTTCTTCCTAGAGCTCTACCCACTTGTACAAGTAGTTTAGACCATGGGTTTAGCTGGCTCGTAGAAACTAGAAGAGTGAAGGTGCAGTGGTCGAAACCTCCCAGGTTGTAGGAAGGTCATTGGAGCCTGTAGATACAAGCGGTGCATCGCTTGGACACACTGACCTGGGAGGATTCAGACAGTAGTGCTGGACTCACAGATAACATGGTCTTTCCGTGACCAGGCGACGGAAAGTTTTGATAGGATGTGTACCATTCTGACTCACACTGAAAAAAAACGTTCTTGATACGCACAAAAACCACCTAGCTAAGACAGATGTTAGACAAAGCCATACAACAAAACGTGTGAATGATCAAAAGAAGAGAAGGTCAGCAAGCAAAGAGAAAAGTATGATATTAAGAGGTAGCCGAACATATAAAGAGACCGATACACAGTAAGTCAGCTTTACAGCTGCACTGGCAGACAGAACCAGGAATAAAGAGATTGATTCAGAAATAGAGACACCTCAAGACAAAGAGAGAAGTAAGGCTGTGCGCTAAAGACATGTGGAGCTAGGCACAAGCTCAGGCTGTGTGAGCAGGCTCCAGTACTGTAATATCATTAACTTGCCTCTCACACCCACACGCCAGTGTCTACACACCGAGCTCTATACACGACACAAAGCGCTACACATCTTTCATTTAGAGAGAAACAATATGCTGAGCAGACTTCCTGTTGTATGGAAGGATCATTATTCTGTTCAGTCTTTGTCTCAAAATGAAGGGATGAAGCTTGACTAGTTGCTAGAGATTTAAGCCGACAATCTGCTGAAGACATCTAAATTGAAAAGTAAGCGACTTAACTTTTGGAATGATTGACATTTCACACCTTCATCCCAAGCTTCTGTTTTGTGGACAGACATTACTCTGGTTTTTTGCCCCACGACAAAGGACGCTTGTAACCGGGCGGCCTAATCCCTGAGGGCTGATGGCTATCACATCTCTAGTGTCTAGGCTTTGTCTCTGCCAGTGCTGATGCCTTTCACATCTCTAGTGTCTAGGCTTTGTCTCTGCCAGTGCTGATGCCTCACTTCTACGAGGTGCTGGAATGGCTGAGCTCGACTATTTGGAGGAGGGCAAGAT
>JAWDGP010000534.1:277500-307500 GCA_033675545.1 Elysia crispata
CTACGAGCCTGACTCTCACTATGGGTGCTACCAGCCCGACTCTAACTATGGGTACTTACCAGCCCGATTTTCACTATGGGTGCTGCCAGCTCGACTCTAACTATGGGTACTCACCAGCCCGACTTTCACTATCCGCTGGTTTCACTTGTATAGGACGGTTCATCTGGACAAGAAAACAAACAAACAAACACATCAACATTTTTCATATTAAATGATAGAAAAGTGAAACAAAATTACATACTTATATGGATAATTTTTCTTTAAATATATTTTAAACAAGACAGCCGAAACCTTTCACTTTTAAAATCCGCTGAAATCCAGCGAGTAAGACAACTCGTACTGGAATGAAATATCCTCTGTTAGCTTATAAACTTATATGATTCAGATGTATCAGCTGTCAACTGTCATGTATTAATTCCTGTTAAAACTAGTCACTTCAAACTATTTCCTAGTATATATATATATATATATATATATTGAACATCAATTGCGGGGTAGACAGCACGGATCTCTGACCAAACTAACACACACAGCAACATCATCCCGAAATAACAATAGCACCAAAATCAGTAGGGCACTGGAAAAGCTTTACAGTATGTAGCTGTATCTCATGGAAGGTTTTTTTTTTTATTTTGTTTGTTTTTCTTTTTATCCTCGTCCTCCATAACATCCCATTTCTTCTTCTTCTTCTTCTTCTTCTTCTTCTTCTTCTTCTTCTTCTTCTTCTTCTTCTTCTTCTTCTTCTTCTTCTTCTTCTTCTTCTTCTTCTTCTTCTTCTTCTTCTTCTTCTTCTTCTTCTTTTTCTACTTTCTGTTCTTGTTCTTGTTTTTATTGTTGTTCTTCTTCTCTTCCTCCTCCTCCACGTTCTGCTGCTACTGCTGCCGTTTCTTACACTCTTTTTTCCCTACATTGTTCAGGTCAGACAGATGCCCCTAACACTGTCCGCAGCTTCCACAAGCCGTCTAATTAACAACATCCTCTGGCTTACAGGCTCTCTCTCTCTCTCTCTCTCTCTCTCTCTCTCTCTCTCTCTCTCTCTCTCTCTCTCTCTCTCTCCCTTCCTCACTCTCCCTGTGTCTCTTTCTCTCTCAATCTCTTTTTCACTCTCTCTCTTTCTCACTCTTCTTTCTTTCTGTTACTCTCTTTTTTTCTCTCTTTCTTCCTCTCTCCATCTATTCCTTTCTCTCTTTTTCATTTTTTCTCTTACCTTCTTCCAACATACTCTTTCTCTTTATCTGTCCATTTCTCTAAAATTTATATTTGTATTTCTCCCCCTAGCTCTCTTTATGTGTGTTTCTCTTTCAATATCTTTCTCCTACTTATTGGCTCCTCTCTCTCTCTCTCTCTCTCTCTCTCTCTCTCTCTCTCTCTCTCTCTCTCCCTGACTCTCTCTCTCTGCTTTTCTCTCCACCTCCCTCTCTCCCTCTAGAAATATTCCCGTAAGAGCAACAAGTTTATCTCAGCACCTCTCCTGAATCGATCGATTTCGAGAGGAAAATCTGAGCTAAACATGGCTACAAATAATTTCATTTGCTAGTTGATGTGGTTACCATGGCAATGCCGCTGTCACCTTCTCCCATTCTTTCCTAAACACATACACCTTCGAAACACTGACTTTATTCAAGTTTAAAAGCGTGGTTTTTGTTTCTTTGACTTTCTATGAAAATAGATAGACAAGGAGGAATTGTTTTTGTTAATCCAATTCTACTGACAACAACTTTTGGTGACAGTGCATCTCCAACATTCGCATAGGTGAAATTGTATCTTTTTCTACTTTAAATTCTCCACATCATTATCATATAACAATGACCATCATTAAAAAAAAATGTATATTATTACTAATTTCATCCTCATCATTATTTTTCCTTACCATCATCCTTGACAGCATCTTTTTTTTTAACATAACTGCCATCATCATCATCATCACCATCGATCATCATCATCATCATCGATCATTGATCATCGTCATTATCGGCATCATCATCATCATAATAATGACCATCGAACATCATCCTCCTCCTCCTCCTCATCATCATCATCATCATCGATCATCATCATATATCATCATCATCGATCACCATCATCGATCATCATCTTCATCACCATCATCATCATCATCGATCGTCATCATTGTCATCATCTTCATCACCATCATCATCATCGATCGTCATTATTGTCATCGATCATCACCATCATCATCATCGATCGTCATCATTGTCATCATCTTCATCACCATCATGATCATCGATCGTCATCATTGTCATCAATCATCATCATCATCATCATCGATCATCATCGATCATCATCAGTCGTCATCAATCATCATCATCATCATCGATCACCACCACCATCATCATCATCATCATCATCATCATCGATCGTCATCATTATCATCGATCGTCATCATCATCATCATCATGACGCTCGCAAATGTTCTCCTCTTCGTCTTTATCGAAAATAGTTATGCGGCTATAGCCTACCTCAAATTCCCAAAAAGCTACACTTGGTATGGTACTCGAATGCCTTCTATACAAGATTCCCCCCCTTTTTCTTCCTCTCCTTATAGCTCCCTCTCCGCCTCTCTCTTTTTCTACAAATAAAGAAAGCAGTCAAATATATTATATATTTCTATTTTGAAAATATGTTTTTCGATCAAATGTGCATCTTTCTAAGATCCGTTAGACGCTAGTTCGTTGATGTCCTGTAAAAAATATGGACTTGATCGTTTTTAGCAATTCAATTTCTTGGTCTATTCAAGCCAGCATGAAAGTCACCGTTCCTGAAGCATCTACTTTTGTAGATATGGATAGCTCAGTGGTTGAGTGCCTGGTCTTGTCTCGGCAAGCCGATTCATGTCGTATCGAGGCCATCTGTCCTTATGTTTTCACGTCTTTCATCTCATTGGTCGGCCTCGAGCTAGATTTAGATTTGTGGTTGGTTTTTCTATACTGTTTCTCTCTCTCTCTCTCTCTCTCTCTCTCTCTCTCTCTCTCTCTCTCTCTCTCTCTCTCTCTCTCTTTCTGCCTCTGTTTCTGTCTCTCGCTCACTCTCTCAAAATCTCACTCAAGCTTCATTTAAAAACCTTGAGCAAATTTCAAACGGTTCCTAGAGTCTCGCGCCCCATCTCTGAAAACGTTTTGTGCATGGCTCCAGTCTTGGAACTTGCATCCAACTGCACATTTTCCCACATTAGAAGCGATCAATAACCCGGAGCTTTTAAATCCTGCGTATCAAAACGTATTACTGCTTGAACCCGGGGAAAGGCATTTAAAGAAAATGATCGATATAGTTCTTCAATGAAAAGAAATGAACAAGGGAGAGCAATCCGACGAAATGATTTGTGCAAATTAACATGCCTAAAAATACACACTGAAAACGCCTAACACAATGCTGAGAATCTTTTTAAAATTAAAAAAAAATTTTTTTTCTTGCTATCCTATATACTAATCAAGCGTGGCAAGATTTGAAAACGTTGTATTTCTTGGTCTTTTCTTGTCTGCCTAACCAAATTACCTTTTAAAATTATCTTCTTTGAAACATATAAAATGCAGATTACATAACAAGTGGGGGAGGATTGCTCGAGATTAAAGGGAAGACAATCTCAGTTCCTCTCTCTCATGTGATTATCTTCGCATGCTACTTTCAAATAATGAGCTGCAATATTCAGGATGGTAGTTGCGCTGGATTTACCACTTTATCTCTTTCTCTCTCTCTCTCTCTCTCTCTCTCTCTCTGTGTCTCTGTCTCTCTCTCTCTTTTCTCTTTCACTGTCTTTCTCCTTTTCTGTTCACTTTTAACCTCGCTCCTCTCTCATTTTCTCCCTAGTTCTCTTCTCCTCTCTCTCTCTCTCTCTCTCTCTCTCTCTCTCTCTCTCTCTCTCTCTTTCTCATCTTCTTCTTCTTCCCGCTGCCTCTCCCTCTCTCAATTTTCCTTCCTGTCTCCGAGGCTCTACCTGTCCTCTAGCGATTTTGGCTTGTTTCCCTCTAGTCCTTTTTGACTATGCTTTTTCAAAATGAGACCAAAGAAAGACCAGCACATAGATTAGAAAAGGACGCCCTGCATCTCTTGGCACGGTGGATCGAGAGATACTACATGGGTGGGGAGTCAGCCACGGCAGGCAGAAACTAAACAATTTCTCTAAAGTAAGCAAAATGATCCAAAAAAAAAAAAATAAAATAAATAAATAAAAACAGCGACTAAGTTTGGTGTGTTCTTTGCCTTAAGAATGTCTACCCCTGCCCCCCCCCCCTCCCCCCCTCCCACCACACACACACCCCATGTATATTTAATATATTTAATTATTTAATTCCATCTAAAACGCCCAGTAGAAGAGATGATAAAATCATTCAATGTCGGGAAAAAACAAGAGGAGCATTTCGAAATCCGCAGGCAACAACAACCTAATTGTGGAGACATTATATTCTGCTTAGATTCTGAGGAGCGGCCCTGTAGCTTTAAAACAACCACTTGATTCCCGTCTGGCTAGCAGTGCCTCTCCTTGTCTGTCTCAATGTCTTTATTTGTCTACATGTCGGTCTCTCCATTTTTTTCTTGGTTCGTCTGCCTGTGGGTATGGCAATTTGTCTGTCCGCCTCCCTCCTGTCATTCTCCATATCTCCCAAACCTTCATCTGTTCTTGTTTCTCTGTAACAATGGGCTGACTGGCCCTTTGTTGTTGTTTTCTCCTCAAAGAAAGTGATTTACCTAGGATGTCATTACGGCTTCCAGAGTTATAAAGATGTGAAGGTGATGAAATACACAGTAGAACGCCATTACAGCCTCTTCTAGAACCCGATTATAGCACTTTCCCTTATGGTATCTTTATTTTTTAGTCCATTCCAAACTCTTCACATTTTCAAGCGATTTTCTCATATTTTCCCCTCTTTACCTCTGCTCTTTGCTCTTGCTCTGGTTATTTCTTTACATTTTCATCTTTGTTTCCTCATCGCGACCTCCAGGGGAACAATAAATCAACATGGGCTTCACCTTTTTACAGGCAGTCAGCACAAACAACTTAATATGGGCATTGAAAACAGAAAGACAAAGAAAAGAAGAGAATCTGAGACGTAGTTAGAGCAAGATCAATACTGAAAGAAGAGACTGGTACCAGAGAGAATGTGAACAATATCACCGGCAGGTCGAGAGAGCCAACGTTTCCCTGCCAGTTGACTATCATAGACTCCACTCCATCAGAGATAAACAACAATGGAGCCGTCCACTCCAGGTACTCGGGCTCCACGCAAAAATCGATCAGTTCAACATAACAGTTACTGCACGCACAAACAGTTAACCCGTGCCCTGCCACACACACACACATACACAACTGAATACACTTAAACACATTTAAACACATGGTTTAGTCGCGAACGATGGACAAATCGATTCTTGAAAGATGAAAAAAAAAAAACAACCTCTCCGAGTGTCGATGTGTGAGAGGCGACACAGCTAGTACCGTGTGGCTGGAGCCTCGCATCACCGCTGGTCAGGCTGATGCTGATCAACATCACAGTCTGGCGAGACGTGACAGGGACGGAAGGCGCTTCATCAGACACACTAAGACAGAGACTGAGACACATAGACAGAGACTGAGACACATAGAGACAGAGACAAAGACACAAACACATAGAGACAGAGACTGAGACACATAGAGACAGAGACAGAGACATAGACTGATAGAGCAACAGAGCCCAAAACTTTGTAAGACACGAACCACGCTGATAATCTTAAACAATAATCAAATTTTGTCAAATGAAAATGGCGGAATTGATGATGAAGAAGATGATGTTTCTGCTGTTTCGGAAGATGAAGATGATGATGATAATCATGCCAACATTCTTTACTGGTTATATAGTGGCTGCTAATGATGATCTGGTGGCGGAGGAGGAGGTGGAGGGGGATGATGATGATGATGATGATGTTCTTAGTGGTTATATAGTGGCTGCTAATGATGATCTGGTGGCGGAGGAGGAGGTGGAGGGGAATGATGATGATGATGATGTTCTTAGTGGTTATATAGTGGCTGCTAATGATGATCTGGTGGCGGAGGAGGAGGTGGAGGGGAATGATGATGATGATGATGTTCTTAGTGGTTATATAGTGGCTGCTAATGATGATCTGGTGGCGGAGGAGGAGGTGGAAGGGAATGATAATGATGATGATGTTCTTAGTGGTTATATAGTGGCTGCTAATGATGATCTGGTGGCGGAGGAGGAGGTGGAAGGGAATGATAATGATGATGTTCTTAGTGGTTATATAGTGGCTGCTAATGATGATCTGGTGGAGGGGATGATGATGATGTTCTTAGTGGTTATATAGTGGCTGCTAATGATGATCTGGTGGCGGAGGAGGAGGTGGAAGGGAATGATAATGATGATGTTCTTAGTGGTTATATAGTGGCTGCTAATGATGATCTGGTGGCGGAGGAGGAGGTGGAAGGGAATGATGATGATGATGATGTTCTTAGTGGTTATATAGTGGCTGCTAATGATGATCTGGTGGCGGAGGAGGAGGTGGAAGGGAATGATGATGATGATGATGTTCTTAGTGGTTATATAGTGGCTGCTAATGATGATCTGGTGGCGGAGGAGGAGGTGGAAGGGAATGATGATGATGTTCTTAGTGGTTATATAGTGGCTGCTAATGATGATCTGGTGGCGGAGGAGGAGGTGGAAGGGAATGATGATGATGATGATGTTCTTAGTGGTTATATAGTGGCTGCTAATGATGATCTGGTGGCGGAGGAGGAGGTGGAAGGGAATGATGATGATGATGATGTTCTTAGTGGTTATATAGTGGCTGCTAATGATGATCTGGTGGCGGAGGAGGAGGTGGAAGGGAATGATGATGATGATGATGATGTTCTTAGTGGTTATATAGTGGCTGCTAATGATGATCTGGTGGCGGAGGAGGAGGTGGAAGGGAATGATGATGATGATGATGATGATGTTCTTAGTGGTTATATAGTGGCTGCTAATGATGATCTGGTGGCGGAGGAGGAGGTGGAAGGGAATGATAATGATGATGATGATGATGATGATGATGTTCTTAGTGGTTATATAGTGGCTGCTAATGATGATCTGGTGGCGGAGGAGGAGGTGGAAGGGAATGATGATGATGATGATGTTCTTAGTGGTTATATAGTGGCTGCTAATGATGATCTGGTGGCGGAGGAGGAGGTGGAGGGGGATGATGATGATGATGATGTTCTTAGTGGTTATATAGTGGCTGCTAATGATGATCTGGTGGCGGAGGAGGAGGTGGAAGGGAATGATGATGATGATGATGTTCTTAGTGGTTATATAGTGGCTGCTAATGATGATCTGGTGGCGGAGGAGGAGGTGGAGGGGGATGATGATGATGATGATGATGTTCTTAGTGGTTATATAGTGGCTGCTAATGATGATCTGGTGGCGGAGGAGGAGGTGGAGGGGGATAATGGTGATGATGATGATGTTCTTAGTGGTTATATAGTGGCTGCTAATGATGATCTGGTGGCGGAGGAGGAGGTGGAGGGGGATGATGATGATGATGATGTTCTTAGTGGTTATATAGTGGCTGCTAATGATGATCTGGTGGCGGAGGAGGAGGTGGAGGGGGATAATGGTGATGATGATGATGATGTTCTTAGTGGTTATATAGTGGCTGCTAATGATGATCTGGTGGCGGAGGAGGAGGTGGAGGGGGATGATGATGATGATGATGATGATGATGATGTTCTTAGTGGTTATATAGTGGCTGCTAATGATGATCTGGTGGCGGAGGAGGAGGTGGAGGGGGATGATGATGATGATGATGATGATGATGTTCTTAGTGGTTATATAGTGGCTGCTAATGATGATCTGGTGGCGGAGGAGGAGGTGGAGGGGGATGATGATGATGATGATGATGATGTTCTTAGTGGTTATATAGTGGCTGCTAATGATGATCTGGTGGCGGAGGAGGAGGTGGAGGGGGATAATGGTGATGATGATGATGATGATGTTCTTAGTGGTTATATAGTGGCTGCTAATGATGATCTGGTGGCGGAGGAGGAGGTGGAGGGGGATGATGATGATGATGATGAGGATGATGATGTTCTTAGTGGTTATAAAGTGGCTGCTAATGATGATCAGGTGGAGGGGATGATGATGATGATGATAGGATGATAATAATGATGACGTTCTTAGTGGTTATATAGTGGCTGCTAATGATGATCTGGTGGCGGAGGAGGAGGTGGAGGGGATGATGATGATGATGATGAGGATGATAATGATGATGACGTTCTTAGTGGTTATATAGTGGCTGCTAATGATGATCTGGTGGAGGGGATGATGATGATGATGATGAGGATGATAATGATGATGACGTTCTTAGCGGTTATATAGTGGCTGCTAATGATGATCACGTGGAGGGGATGATGATGATGATGACGTTCTTAGTGGTTATATAGTGGCTGCTAATGATGATCTGGTGGAGGGGATGATGATGATGATGATGAGGATGATAATGATGATGACGTTCTTAGTGGTTATATAGTGGCTGCTAATGATGATCTGGTGGAGGGGATGATGATGATGATGATGAGGATGATGATGATGATGACGTTCTTAGTGGTTATATAGTGGCTGCTAATGATGATCTGGTGGAGGTGATGATGATGATGATGATGATGAGGATGATAATGATGATGACGTTCTTAGTGGTTATATAGTGGCTGCTAATGATGATCTGGTGGAGGGGATGATGATGATGATGATGAGGATGATAATGATGATGACGTTCTTAGTGGTTATATAGTGGCTGCTAATGATGATCTGGTGGCGGAGGAGGAGGTGGAAGGGAATGATAATGATGATGATGTTCTTAGTGGTTATATAGTGGCTGCTAATGATGATCAGGTGGAGGGGATGATGATGATGATAATGATGATGACGTTCTTAGTGGTTATATAGTGGCTGCTAATGATGATCTGGTGGCGGAGGAGGAGGTGGAGGGGATGATGATGATGATGATGATGACGTTCTTAGCGGTTACATAGTGGCTGCTAATGATGATCACGTGGAGGGGATGATGATGATGATGACGTTCTTAGTGGTTATATAGTGGCTGCTAATGATGATCTGGTGGAGGGGATGATGATGATGATGATGAGGATGATAATGATGATGACGTTCTTAGTGGTTATATAGTGGCTGCTAATGATGATCTGGTGGAGGGGATGATGATGATGATGATGAGGATGATAATGATGATGACGTTCTTAGTGGTTATATAGTGGCTGCTAATGATGATCTGGTGGAGGGGATGATGATGATGATGATGAGGATGATAATGATGATGACGTTCTTAGTGGTTATATAGTGGCTGCTAATGATGATCAGGTGGAGGGGATGATGATGATGATGATGAGGATGATAATGATGATGACGTTCTTAGTGGTTATATAGTGGCTGCTAATGATGATCTGGTGGAGGGGATGATGATGATGATGATGATGAGGATGATAATGATGATGACGTTCTTAGTGGTTATATAGTGGCTGCTAATGATGATCAGGTGGAGGGGATGATGATGATGATGATGAGGATGATAATGATGATGACGTTCTTAGTGGTTATATAGTGGCTGCTAATGATGATCTGGTGGCGGAGGAGGAGGTGGAGGGGATGATGATGATGATGATGAGGATGATAATGATGATGACGTTCTTAGTGGTTATATAGTGGCTGCTAATGATGATCTGGTGGAGGGGATGATGATGATGATGATGAGGATGATAATGATGATGACGTTCTTAGTGGTTATATAGTGGCTGCTAATGATGATCTGGTGGAGGGGATGATGATGATGATGATGAGGATGATAATGATGATGACGTTCTTAGTGGTTATATAGTGGCTGCTAATGATGATCTGGTGGAGGGGATGATGATGATGATGATGATGAGGATGATAATGATGATGACGTTCTTAGTGGTTATATAGTGGCTGCTAATGATGATCAGGTGGAGGGGATGATGATGATGATGATGAGGATGATAATGATGATGACGTTCTTAGTGGTTATATAGTGGCTGCTAATGATGATCTGGTGGCGGAGGAGGAGGTGGAGGGGGATGATGATGATGATGATGAGGATGATAATGATGATGACGTTCTTAGTGGTTATATAGTGGCTGCTAATGATGATCTGGTGGAGGGGATGATGATGATGATGATGAGGATGATAATGATGATGACGTTCTTAGTGGTTATATAGTGGCTGCTAATGATGATCTGGTGGAGGGGATGATGATGATGATGATGAGGATGATAATGATGATGACGTTCTTAGTGGTTATATAGTGGCTGCTAATGATGATCTGGTGGAGGGGATGATGATGATGATGATGAGGATGATAATGATGATGACGTTCTTAGTGGTTATATAGTGGCTGCTAATGATGATCTGGTGGAGGGGATGATGATGATGATGATGAGGATGATAATGATGATGACGTTCTTAGTGGTTATATAGTGGCTGCTAATGATGATCAGGTGGAGGGGATGATGATGATGATGATGAGGATGATAATGATGATGACGATCTTAGTGGTTATATAGTGGCTGCTAATGATGATCTGGTGGAGGGGATGATGATGATGAGGATGATAATGATGATGACGATCTTAGTGGTTATATAGTGGCTGCTAATGATGATCTGGTGGAGGGGATGATGATGATGAGGATGATAATGATGATGACGATCTTAGTGGTTATATAGTGGCTGCTAATGATGATCTGGTGGAGGGGATGATGATGATGAGGATGATAATGATTATATAGTGGCTGCTAATGATGATCAGGTGGCTGAGGAGGAGTGTGATTGATGCGGAATGTGATGGTGTTGTTACGGTGACTGTGTCGCTCCTGTGGTTATATTGGCTGCAGTTAGTCACATGTCCATATAGGTGATGAGGGCCCTACCGTTCAATATAAGTCCAACATTGGCCCGGAAACTGCCACCACACTGTTGCTATGGGAGACTAAAAATTTTTACACTTTAACAAGCGGATGTCACGGGTTGTGCTCATGTACTTCTCGTTGCCATAACAACATTGAGTGGCCATGTTTGATTATAATGACACCACCAGCTTTGCTGCCAGGCGTCTTGTTGGACTCAACACCAGTGGTAGTTACTGAGGCCACCGCGCTTGTTAGAAATTTGTTGGTTATCCAGCTGGACATCGCATAGTGGCATTAGTCTCAGGGAGCTGTGGACACCGCTCGACCAGGTCTGCTAAACACGCTTTATGTGTGCGAAGACATGGGGTATAATTATAATACTCATCATTTTTGATTAGTCCGTGTTGCAAGGAGAGGTGTCTGAAAAAGTGGGGTGCGGATCTTAGGGATG
Organism: Elysia crispata; assembly: GCA_033675545.1. Taxonomy (NCBI): domain Eukaryota; kingdom Metazoa; phylum Mollusca; class Gastropoda; family Plakobranchidae; genus Elysia; species Elysia crispata. The sequence goes on from JAWDGP010000534.1 coordinate 288,874, forward strand.
GAGGGGGCGCGGGAGGGGAAGCTCACAATACAAGATTTACTTACATAAGAAGGTGAGCGACATCCGACGATCAAAGAAGAAACACCGTGTTGGTAAAAAAGAAAGATAGATAGATATAAAGGGATAGATAAAGGGACGGTAATTCGCTAAATAATATAAACAATCTAATGCTTTTATGTCTTGTCACGAGAAAGTGAGAGAGAGAGAGAGAGAGAGAGAGAGAGAGAGAGAGAGAGAGAGAGAAAGAGAAAGAGAGAGAGATAGACAAAGAGAGAGAGAGAGACAAAGAGAGAGAAAGAGAAGAAGAGAGATTAAGAGATCATATAGAGAGAAAAGGAGAGATAGAGAGACAGATAGACATAAAAAGAGGATAAAATACTTAAAGTCTTCAGACACATTCCAATCCTGAATCTCCCCCTCCCCCCTCTCCTAAGAATAGAAAAAGAAAACAAGTTTCAGCCACATAATTTTGTATGTTGCTGTTAGTACAATGCGCTAGTTATAGTAATCATTACACGGTTTGTTTTTTCCTCGCCTACCGCCACACGAGCCTAGAGGCTAACACTTCTCGGATGCTCTGGTTGTGCTGACGTCACTGGCCAGCAGAAGATAGTCAGCGAGTCATGTCCTGCAGCCGTTACAGTACTCGGCTCGCTGTCCTAGATCCTCATCAAAATCCTTGATAATGTGAGGGTGAAAAAAAAAAAAAAAACTCAACCAAAAAAATTAAGAATTCTGAGCAAGAATATTTTAATGAAAGTGTGTGGGAAGAGAGACAACTCAATGAAATATAATTCATTGTGAGTGCAAAAATTGCTCTTCAAAAATATTTTTTTTAGCTCAAGGGAAACAAATGCATTAAAGATGTATTGTGGCAAGCTTTAACGAGTTAGTTCCCTTAAATATGCTTGTATTCCTTCAACCCAGCCAGTTATCCGCATTTTTATTTCCAGTTTAGCATCAAACATTTTGTTTGACCGTCTGGAGAAAAAGCACCTTTTCTTAATCGCTTCACCTGTATCTGCCATAATTGTTTAAAGAAAGATCACTCCATTATCTCCAATTTGAACATCAATGGCGAGCAACAAACATACAGCATCTTCCCCCTCAGGGTGAGATCTACACTACGAGCGTAGATGGAAGGTGAAACAGAGAAAAGATACGTTTTGGATGATCATCATGGTTTTTACTGACTCCCTCGCACGCATTGTTGTTGTTGTTGTTGTTGATTTTGTTGTTGATTTTGTTGCACTTTGTAACAATCATGTGTTCAGTAACCTCTCTTTTGTTTTAAAACAGGAACATTTGTAAAACTTCGGTTGTTTCCCTTTGACAACTTGTGGAGAGTTATGAATTATTTTTATTTCCCTAAAGGTCTGTGTCTTCATCTTAATCTCTATTTTTGATTCACTTTCTCTTAATTCTTTTCCTTCTGCCTGTATTATTTTATTGTTTGCTAATTTCTTACTTTCTTTTATGGTTAGCCCATCTCTATCGCTATGAGCTGAAAAAAAATAGTTAGGAGATCATTCGTAGAATAATTCTTATTTGGAAGTGTTGTCGTTTAATTTTTACTTGAACTCTTTGCTTACCTTTGAAAACATTTTTTTCTCTAATTTTCTCTCCTCTCTCTATGCTCTGTCTCTCTTCTTTCGCTTTCCCTTTTTCCTACTCCCTCCATCGCCTCTGTCTCTTCCCCCTACTTCATTTTTACTCTCTCTCTACCTTTTTTGTTTGTTTGTCTCTCTGTCTGTCTATCTGTCTATCTGTCTACCTGTCTGTCTGTCTATCTTTCTCTTTGTCTCTCTTTATCTGTCTCTGTCTCTGTCTCTGTCTGTCTGTCTGTCTCTCTCTCTCTCTGTCTCTCTGTCTGTCTGTCTGTCTGTCTGTATCTCTCTCTGTCTGTCTGTCTGTCTGTCTGTCTGTCTGTCTGTCTGTCTGTCTGTCTGTCTGTCTGTCTCTCTCTCTCTCTCTCTCTCTCTCTCTCTCTCTCTCTCTCTCTCTCTCTCTCTCTCTCTCTTATCTCTAGCTCTTACCAGCTTTTTGTAGACTTTATCTGTACTGCCTTTCTTCTTTGAAGGTGAATAAAATCTGTCTTCAAGTCTATCTCATGGACACCCCCTCCTATATGTGCCACGAATTTTTTCTTAAAGATACACAGCGCCAAGTGTAATCAGCTATGCTGGTAGGATCAGCTTAAATTGACGTGAAGCTCTTTGAATAAACGCTCTTCAAAGAGTTGTTAACTAACTTCAGAGATTGCGTTTCAGTGGTAAAGAGGGTCCGCCATTGCTGCGGGTTCTTAGAGTTATTCCTTCGAACTGTGCTGCCACAATATGGAGCTTGCTGTAACATCTCCTGGCATGGTATAATGAACTTTGACACGTCCTGCAGTCCGACACAATACCGTTAGAACAATTGTGTGTTTACAACCCAGTCCATCGAATGGAGACCGTATTCACTGAGTAAGAGACAAGAGACGGATGCTACAGCGATGGTAGATAACATAAAAACAGGAGGAAATCTAAAGATAAATAGCGCGTACTTCAAGAGGGTGAAGGAGAGATAATAATAAGAAAGACTTGTTGCGTGAGATAGGAAAGATGCTACTTTGTGAAGCATCAATATTTCTCATGTAAAAAAAACCCCACCAACTTCGGCACGCTAGACTTGAGAAGAGGAAGCCAAGAACCATGAACCATGAACAATAAGCCAGAGTGAAAGCAAGTTAGGATCTGCTGCTATCTTATCAGTGTGTGGACATGTCGCCTGATCGATTGGGTAAATATCAGCTGTTATCAGCATTAATCCTCTCGCGATGAAAGGACAAGCCAAATACGTTTGTCATGGGGCAAGACTCACCCAAACCTCCCACGGTAACAACACCCAACTGACCAGCGGCCGGATGGACCCCATGGAGGAAAGCAAGAAGATGCTATGTCGACTGGAGAGGTTATTGTGATCCGCACTCTATACGTCTTATTTTACTTTTATTTTGTTTGATACTTTGCTTTCAACTTCTTAACTAAGGCCCTACTGGAGGAGGAATATAACGATTGTATATTCTCGTAAAAGATATGCAGAAAGATGACTGCTGTTAGAATTATAACAATTGTACCATACAGCTTGATAGTTACTCAAAGAAAATCCTTTCAGATTGAATATAATATCAGCTTCTCAAATATTTACAGCAAAACAACAACCTCTGTTTTAAAAATCCAGCCCGTCTCCATTGCTACCACTTTCAAATCAATATTTATTTATCTATCGGCTAATAGTGTCCGCTATTAAAAATCTCACCAGTGGAATATAAAAACATGATCTGAAATCAAGGAGTCGTGACACAGAAGGCCATATTTTCAAATTAATCCAATTCAAGTCATTAGAAAACCATCCTGCACAAGTACACACAAACGCTATTCCGTTTGCCCTTTTCCCAGTCACCCGCAATAATAATAAGAAATTTACCTCCGTACCCAGCCCACATTTTCCACTCATTTGTCTATCTTGTAAATAGAAACTCTGCTATTTCTGCTCATCAAACTACTCCCGCTGACGATTGAAGCCCTATCCTCCTGCTCTGTTACTCAATCAACCGGTCTCTCATTTCACCAAGTCTTGCAGAAGCTGTTTTCACTTCTCAGCCTCTCCCGTGCACACAGCAAACATTTAGCCCTTGTCTCAGATCTTGTCTTAGTCCTTGTCTCAGATCTTGTCTTAGTCCTTGTCTCAGATCTTGTCTTAGTCCTTGTCTCAGATCTTGTCTTAGTCCTTGTCTCAGATCTTGTCTTAGTCCTTGTCTCAGATCTTGTCTTAGTCCTTGTCTCAGATCTTGTCTTAGTCCTTGTCTCAGATCTTGTCTTAGTCCTTGTCTCAGATCTTGTCTTAGTCCTTGTCTCAGATCTTGTCTTAGTCCTTGTCTCAGATCTTGTCTTAGTCCTTGTCTCAGATCTTGTCTTAGTCCTTGTCTCAGATCTTGTCTTAGTCCTTGTCTCAGATCTTGGCTCATATCTTGTCTCAGATTTTGTCTTAGCCTTTGTCTCAGATCTTTTCTCAGATCTTGTTTTAGCACTTGTCTCAGATCTTGTCTCAGATCTTGTCTTAGATCTTGTCTCAGATCTTGTCTCAGATCTTGTCTTAGCCCTTGTCTCAGATCTTGTCCACTAAACTAAACCACTTCACCCTCCGGGAAAAGTTTCACCTCTAGTCCCCCTATTACACCGTTTCCTCCCTGTATCCTGCAGAATCTAGCATTCTTCCCTGTATCTTATAGAATCAAGCTTTCCTCCCTGTATCCTATAGAATCTAGCTTTGCTCCCTGTATCTTATAGAATCTAGCATTTCTTCCTGAATCCTATAGAATCTAGCATTCCCCCCTGTATGATTTCCTCCTTGTTTCCTATAGAATCTAGCATTTCTCAGATCTTCTCTCAGACCTTGTCTCAGATCCTGTCCTAGCCCTTGTCTCAGATCTTCTCTTAACATTTCTCAGATCTTGTCTCAGATCTTGTCCACCAAACTGAACCTCCTTCACCTTCCAGGTAAAGTTTCACCTTTAGTCCCCCCTTTTACACCGTTTCCTCCTTGTATCCTATAGAATCTAACATTCCTCACTGTATCCTATAGGATCTAGTTTTCCTCCCTTTATCTTATAGAAACTAGCAATCCCCGCTGTATCCTACAGAATCTAGCATTCTTCCCTGTATTTTACAGAATCTTCCTTTATCCTTTAGAATCTAGCTTTTTTTTCATCCTCAGGTCTTGTCTCAGATCTTGTCCACCAAACTAAACCTCCTTCAACCTCCATGACAAGTTTCACCTCTAGTCCCCCTATTTCACCGTTTCCTCCCAGTATTCTGTAGAATCAGACTTTCCTAGATGTATCTTATAGAATCTAACATTCCTTATTGTATCCTGTAGAATCTAGCATACCTCCCTGTATCCTACAGAATCTAGCATTCTTCCCTGTATCCTTTACTCCCCCTAGCACATCGTTTCTTCCCTGTTTCTTATAGAATCAAGCTTCCCTCCCTGTATCCTATAGAATCAAGCTTTCCTGCCTGTATCCTATGACATCTAGGATTTCCCGCTGAATCCTGTAGAATCTAGCATTCCTCCCTGAATCTTATAGAGTCTAGCATTCCTCCCTGTATCCTCCTGATCTAGCTTTCCTTCATGTATCTTATAGAATCAAACTTTCCGAGATGTATCCTATAGAGCCTAGCATTCCTCACTGTATCTTCCTGATCTAGCTTTCCTTCATGTATCCTATAGAATCTAGCATTCCTCACTGTATCCTACAGGATTCAGCATTCCTTCTTTTATCTTATAGAACCTAGCATTCCACCCTGTATCCTACAGAATCTAGCATTCTTCCCTGTATCCTGTACTTCCCCCTATTACACCCTTTCCTCCCTGTATCTTATAGAATCAAGCTTTCATCCCTGTATCCTATAGAATCAAGCTTTCCTGCCTTTATCCTATAACATCTAGGATTTCTCTATGAATCCTATAGAATCTAGCATTCCTCCCTGTATCTTACAGAATGTTGCATTCCCCCTGGTATCCTATAGAATCTAGTATTTTTTCCAGTATCCTATAGAACTTAGCTTTCCTCCCTGTATCCTATAGGAACTAGCATTATTCCCTGTATCCTGTACTCCCGCTATTACACCGTTTCCTCACTGTATGTTATAGAATCAAGGTTTCCTCCCTGTATCATATAGAATTTAGCTTTCCTTACTGTATCCTATAGGAATTAGCATTCCTCCCTGTATCCTACAGAATCGAACATTATTCCCTGTATCCTATACCCCCCCACCATTACACCGTTTCCTCCCTGTATCCTACAGAATCCAGCTATCATCCCTGCATCCTATAGAATATAGCATTTCTCCCTGAATCCTACAGAATCTAGCTTTTTTCACCTGTATCCTTTAAAATCTAGCTTAGCTCCCCCCTCAGCTAGTTTATTTTGAGGAAAGCGTGCCTCGCCTCCAGATCAGCCCATCCACTCCGTTTCTCTCCTTTTACTTTCTTGGTACAAAAAGTTAGAACCCCCTTGTGATAGGAGAGGCTGCTCCTCTTAGCGGATAGAAACAGGTTTAGCTTTGAGATAAACTCCTTTATGTCTTCTTTTTTTCTCCTTTTTTTATTCTATCCAAACAGCGTATGTCTGAATAAGAACTTTCTGGAACCATAAGGGAAAATGAACTTTTCAAGGTAGATTTAAAGAACGAGACTGGAAAGGGTTGAGCTTTCCATCATTTAGGAAATGTACAAGATGAACCACATTTGAAAAACGCTAATCACACGTCGACTCGATTACACTAAAAGCGAGAACAGCAGCTGACAATACCTCCCCCCCTCCCCCTCCCCAGCATCTCTGGCCAGGCCGTGCTCCAGCAGCGGGCGGCTGGCCAGGCTATGTTTAGACCAGGCAGATTGCGTGTTTCCGGCGTTTAGCCTGTCTGAGAATAGAATCGACCAGTCGATCTGTCAGTAGTCGGCCAGGAAAGCAATTCATTTGTCGCAATGGTGGTACAGAAGACTGGCAATAGCACTGGAACACAAACACATTTTTCATAGGGGGGAGCACACGACATTGGAGAGGAATACAGAATCGAAAACAAAAAATGTAAAGATAGAGAGATATGGAATGATAGACGGACAGATAAGAAACAACGAGAAAGTGAAAGCAGACTGCTGGCGAGGTCTAATGAGAAAGGAAGAGGATGGAGAAGGGACGTCGCACCCACCTTTTTTGTTTTGGTTCTGTTTTTTTTGTCAACCTTTTTTATTATTACAATATCTCTTTGAACTGTCCTTCTGTCACAATGTCCTGTAATTACAGTTCCTTATTTCCATATAAACTCATATTTTCCGTCTTTCTTTCTGCTTCTAACAGTCTGTCTGTCTGTCTGTCTGTCTGCCTCTCTCTCTCTCTCTCTCTCTCTCTCTCTCTCTCTCTCTCTCTCTCTCTCTCTCTCTCTCTTGGCACTTCTCCTGTGCTATATCAATAATTTTTTTCAAATCATCTGTTTGTCTGCCTATGCTCTTTCTTTTCCTGAATTATTCCATTATATTTTTTTCTTTTACTCTCTTCTTTCTGATGTCTTCGACTGCTTCCTGCCGTTTGTGGCCCCCCCCCCCCCCCCCTTTTCCCTCCCCCCTGTCCACTGTCGTTCTTCAAACAATCTTTCTCGAATACTAATTCACCAGGGTCCAGTAAAGCAATGTCATTGTCGCCAATTGCGTGGAAGCATTTCTCACATCAATAGTTCCATCAAAACTGGAGACAGGGTCACAAGTCTCGGCGGGGGAGGGGTGGGGAGAGAGAGAGAGAGAGAGAGAGAGAGAGAGAGAGAGAGAGAGAGAGAGAGAGAGAGAGAGAGAGAGAGAGAGAGAGAGAGAGAGAGACAGAGACAGACAGACAGACAGACAGACAGAGACAGACAGACAGATGAAAAATTAAAAGAAAGAAATCGATACACAGGGAGATGAAGAGGCAGAGATAGGCAGTAAGACAGCAAGATAGACAGAGAAACAAACATATGAACAGAAAGATGGAGGAATTGGGAAGGAAGTTAAGAAATTCAAAACAATAGTGGGAGACAGAGAAACAGAGAAATAGAGGAAAATGGTGTTAACAAGTGGAGCGAGAGAGAGAGAGAGAGAGAGAGAGAGAGAGAGAGAGAGAGAGAGAGAGAGAGAGAGAGAGAGAGAGAGAGAGAGAGAGAGAGACAGAGACAGAGAAAGACAGAGAGACAGAGAGAGAGAAAGAGAGAGAGAGACAGAGACAGAGAGAGAGAAAGAGAGAGAGAGAGAGAGAGAGAGAGAGAGAGAGAGAGAGAGAGAGAGAGAGAGAGAGACAGAGACAGAGAAAGACAGAGAGACAGAGAGAGAGAGAGTTGTAATACGATTATTGTTGATAGTTTTTGAGCACTTAGTTGAGAGAGAGACAATTTCATCGCCTTACTGGAGTCTGGGCTGATGCGAGCAGCGACTGGCCGCCTCCAGTGTCTGCAGCGATCTGCAGCTCTTTGGCAAGGGAAGGAGTGGCGGCTGGTGATCACGATAGCCTATCATTATGAGAAGAATAAATGGAGTATAAGATTTCGGAGAACAGCAAAGAAAAAATAGAAAGCAAAGATAAGTACGAGTAGGAAAAAAAAAAAACTCACGGAGGAATGGCCAAAAAAAAATAAAAAAAAAAAAATCCAAAAGGCGCAAATCCCAGGATAAAAAACAAACAAAGAATGAAAGAAGGCAAGAAAGAGCAGCTCCCCAATTTAATTCGGACACAAATGTAATTACAGACGTTTTACAGGAACGAAGAGCGCCCTGCCCAAACCGGAAAAGGTCGCCATTACCATAGCAACTGTGGTCACAGCCACAGGTTGACGCTATCTGTGCCATCACCTGTACCTTACTGACATGCGCAGTTCCATCAAACTTGGGGGTTTATCTCACTGCAATAAGGTCCAGCCACAAGGCCCCGTCATGCTCTCCTGGTGTTAGGAAGATGGCCAGCTTTCATTGCTCCAGAATCTCAGGGGTCCAGCCAGGCCGGGAAGCATCTGCCAACATGGTCTGCCCAGGGTTAGGAGTTGTTCACAAAGAAAACAACTCCAAGCGGACCACAACTTCATGTCAACCATATATATATATATATATATATATATATATATATATACATAGAGAGAGAGAGAGAGAGAGAGAGAGAGAGAGAGAGAGAGAGAGAGAGAGAGAGAGAGAGAGAGAGAGAGAGAGAGAGAGAGAGAGAGAGAGAGAGAGAGAGAGAGAGAGAGAGAGAGTAACAGCCGATTCTACAGGTAAGACGAAAAACCCTCTGAACTTCGCACTGGCTCGCTGTCGCGGGGAGACGACATTTCTCTCACAATGAGGTCACCATGCGCTAGGTAGTGAGATTGGGACCTTCTCACTGCAGGCAACCAGCTGCAACCAAGTGTGGTGGGCCACAACAGTGAGTCTAAATACCATAATACTCATATTTGTCATGGTCACCATCGGTGTTCTATCATCCCTATCAACCTCCCCATTACCACCACCACCACCACTACAACCACCACTACAACCACCAAGACAGCCACCTTGTCAACTAGCAGCATCCAGCATGCTAGTGTCTATATTTCCATCAGGTGGCAGCACGCGACATCAATCTAGTCCGTGGAACAGCTCACACACACTCACACACACTCGCGTCTCGCGGCAAAAATCAATAGCGGAGGCCAGCAGTTGGCCGCGCTGCTTCTCAAATCGTTTATGACACCTGGTCAGAGGCGAGCGATTATCTGAAATGGATTCTGTTCTGGGTGCGATTCGGTGTGTGTGTGTGTAGGTGTGTCTGTTGGTGCGCGTGTTTTGTATAAACAGGCTGTAAACTGTGTGCCGAAGTTTGTTTTGTGCATAATCTTATGACTGTGACAAGACAGCTTGAATGTTTGAAGTCGTTGGGACTCCACGACAGGTACATACAAGACAGATTCATAGATAATAGCATTTATAAGAATAGATAAATGAACATAGATAGATAGATTGAGAGATAAATAGTTAAAAAGATAGATGGATAGATCTACAGATGAATGCATGTTCACAGATTACCTTTAAATAGATCGGTAACCTGACAGATATATTAATGGAAATATCGACACATGAGTTTAAAGAAGGATGTATTATGTATTAATCAGAAGATGAAAAAAAAAAACATCAATACGTGTATTGATTGCTAGATTAATCGTCCAAGTTCTACAGACATCTAGACTGATCGTGGTGAGAACAAGTTTGATTGGTTGGACGCGGACGAGGAAAGATGCCATCAACCTCCAAGCGGTGCGCTATGATGGAACTAATCCGTGTGAGCTGTCCGTCTTGCGGGCTACCCACCGGGCCCGTGAGAAACTATAGGTTCAGCAAGTCTTCAACGGTTTTCTGATTTTTTTTGTAACAACCAGGTCGTACGCAGCTTCAACACGACCATCGAACCCTCAGTAATTTGGCTGACATTATAATTCTGCTTCCCCTCGACCCTTTTTTTTCTCTCTTTTAGACACACACACTCACACACAGTCAAACTCATTTTGGTAAAGCCATATGCAGTGAAGATAACTGCTATCTTATACTCCTCCCTCCACCCCCCCCCCCCCGCCTTCCTTCTCCTCACCCAACCTACCTCATATCCCCAGTCCCTCCTCCTCATACACACGCACACACCAGCATTACGCATCATTTTTCTTGTCTCCTCCTCTCTTCCCCTTCCCCTCCTCCCCCAGACACACATACTTACACAAACTTTTTTTTTTTGAGTCTTACAGCTACGTCTGACATCACATTTTCTTGCGCGTGATCCAAGCAGTGAAAAACAAGGGGGAGATAATAAATCCAGGCAGTCAGTCGTCAAGGCAACTTGGTTGACTGCAGTAACGCGATCTCCCCCGCGGAGCCGTGCGACACAGGTGCCTTTTGCTGGTGTACAAACACTAGGGCCACGTGAGCTGGCCTTAACAAAGTTAGCTCGTATAATACCTCACAGAGCAGGCTGGCAATTGAGCAACAGAGAGAGAGAGAGAGAGAGAGAGAGAGAGAGAGAGAGAGAGAGAGAGAGAGAGAGAGAGAGAGAGACAGACAGACAGACAGACAGACAGACATACACAGAGAGAGAGACAGACAGACAGAGAGACAGACAGAGAGAGAGACAGAGAGACAGACAGACAGAAAGACATACAGACAAACAGAAAGAGAGAAAGAGACAGAGAGAGAGAGACAGACAGACAGACAGAGAGAAGAGAGAATAAGGTAAGAAAAATAAAGAGAGTCCGAGTGAGTGAGTTAAAAGGAAGGAGAGGAAAAGGCTGAGAGGGAGTGAAAAAGAGAAAGCTCTGTAAAATATTTAGTTTCCATTCTCTGGGAACACTTCTTCCCTTCCACTGCATTATTTGTCCAACTCTCTCTCATGATTGTTATGTGACTTCTATTCCTGTGAGTGTGCTTGAATGTCTGCTCCAAGTGCTCAGTCCTCTGATGTACTCTTATCTTACCGTCCCGACGTATCATCTTTGAAAGTTATCTCCGTTTGGGTTATCTCTCACTGTTCTATTTCCTATTGTCATTGATTAAATAGCTGCATCTTCTCTGAAACCCTACCTTTTCCCTCCTAAAAAAATCTGCCTCCCTGTCTGTCTGTTTGTCCAACTCTGTCTTTATGTGTGTCTGCCTTTTTCTCGCTCGCTCTCTATTTTCGCTTTCATAAAATTAATGAAAAAGTGAAATCTAAGAAAATGAATATCAATTCCACTTTTATCTTTCAAAAGTTTGCACATGCATCTTTATCTTCTCCGCAACTAATTTATCTTTAATTTTTGTTAGGTAATGTTTTCCTCTTTTGCAAGATATTGAACGCCCCTCACCCCCTCCCACCTCCACCCTACCCCCATGAAGATAGGTGGAGCGCCCTTCTCATTAATGAGTGCACCTGAGCCTAGATCTTGTCACGCATGTACAGCAATAAAAAAAGTAGAGAATATAATTATAATAACGTCAATGCTTGCTCAGACCAAAGTTAGGAGACCAACAAGTCTAGATCTGTGTACAGTATTTGAGAAATACGTCATCAATCCATCTGAGTTGTTTGATTCTAGATCTAACCTAGCCCCAAACAATATCAGCAGGTTTAGGCATCTTTTGAATAAATGTATCCTCTGAATGTAATTATTAACCTATACGTTATTCGGTTCTAAGTCTAGCTGCCAGGAGATAATCTCTAGTACATAACACAAGTTCACCAAAAGGCCTTTTTGAAACTGTGCTCCCCTGTACCGTGCTCTCCGCTCCTTCCAGACAGCGGCCACGCCACGCCACTCCTCCCCAGGACAGAGCGGACTATGTAGTGTTGTGTGACACACACCAAACACTCTTCATGTCCAGCTTATTGATTTTTATATGAAAAGAAAGACACCGATAATCAGTGTGGAATACAGTGTATTAAGAGTATATGTTTCCATTTGTATTCTTTTCTTTATTCTTTTTTTAAAATACGATAACAATTATTATATATGTCAAGCTAAGCGCTTAGGTAAGCATTATCTACCAGGGGAAAAAAAACACACCCCCCCTCCCCCCACAAAGTTGGCAGTTACCGAATAATAAACCAAAAGAATTATAATATCGTTGCATAGCTATCACAAGACACATGAAAGTTTTATCTCTCAAGAAAACAATTATAAACATCTAAGACGCCTACGTTATAAGTGCTTTTTTGGTTATAGAGGAGAGTGTCTAATTTTTGGGTACTTGCCAAAAAGATACACTAAACCCAAAGCGGCAGTGCCAGCTGATCTACGTTTGGGAGACGATTAAGCATATCGCAATGTCTGACCGAAAGGACGGTCAGAAAACAAAGAAAAACAACTGAAAATTGCTGAACCAGGCATAATTAGGAAATCACAAAAATTCTCAACTATTTACGATTGAGAGTCAAACTAAACCTCAAGCTAAGTGGGACACAGTCGGACATTTATAGCTGTCCAAGCAATGCACAGACAACAGCCGACCGTGTGTCGGAGGTTTTATAGATATCCATGCCATACCCAGAGTAGCCGAGTGTCAGAGGTTAATAACTGTCCATGCCTTCACAGACAGCAGCTAATCGAGTGTCATAGGCTAATAGCTGTCCATGTCATAAAAAAGCAACAGATAATCGAGATTCGGAGGTTTATAACTTTCCATGCCAACCACAGACAGCAGCAAACTGAGTGTCCAAGGTTTCCGGTTTTCCATGCCAAAAACAAACAGAAGCTGGCCTAGTCAGTTGGTTGCACAGCTCGCAGCCTGCAGCGGAATAATGTTGGGTTGTGACTTTATCATAATGGGGATCAAAAGTCTTCCGCACTCAGCAATAAGCTTGGAGTTCGACACTGTCTTGGTTGGATAAGACGCCGACCTTTTGATCTTTCTCGTACACGTTGCAGATGGTACTTTCAGAAGATGAAGGTTGCATACTTATATGTAAATACTGTGCGAAAATCTCTTTTTTCGCGCTCTTCTACTTTGTATCCATATTCCGTTTCTCATTTCAAGTGTAATGAAAGCTTGACAACTACCTGTAGCCTTGAGAGGTTGTAAAGTCAATCATCTGGACAAATCAAAAACTGCCTGCATCAAAGCTTGACAGATAGCCATGATAATTCTTTATTATAGCAGCAGGGGAGTATGCGTGAGGTATGATAGCAACACACACGAACTGGTTGCATGTCAAACAACAATAATCATAACAAACAAACTGGCTTACACATTGGCAGCTGCAAACTGCTACAACTGGAAGGTGCACCATCAAATATCAGTTTGGAAGAATCAATACGACTGAGTTTTGAACAAAGATAATAAGAATAATCTTCTCCAGCCCATACAACAGAATAAAAGTGAGATTATCACAATGTCACATCATCAGAATTGCTTCACGTGCACAGCAAATATATCCATATTGACAACACTATTTCCGAAAACAAGCAAAGTATTTACATATTTTCATTAAAAAAAAAAAAGAATCAGAAAGTTATCGGTTAGGGAAAAAACCCCAGATTGCCCTAAAGCTTTGGAATGATCCAGAATGACATGCCATGTGTACCCGATTTTGTTTTATTTCAACAGATTTGGATCCTGCGTGCACTGAATATATGTCACGTATTTTGTGAAAAACACAATGTTTTGTAATATTTTCTTGATATTGATTATCATTCTGTCAACACTGTGAAAATTCGGTTAACTTTCAAACACTGTAGAATATAACGGTGCAGATTGAAATAGAATGTGAAAACATTGAAAATGTGGTCAGAACAACAAAACAATTAATTTTCTGAGAAATGTAATGTCAAAAATAAAAGAGAGTTTAAAACTTGGGAATATGAACAATAAATCTTTCTGCATCTTTGTAAAGATCCAAACCTATTTATACGATTTGCCACCTTAGCTCTATTGTATCATTCTTAAAAACTTTTGCACTCTGATTTAATGTGATAACAGAGTGAGCTTGCTGGTGTCGACATACACACAAAAAAAAAAAACATGCCAATTGGCAGGACATTTTTAGTCCATGATACTTTAAACATTGTTAATTTGATCTTTGTAAAAAAACATGCGAAGACATTAAGACTTTAACAAAGGTCGTCTTTCTTAGAACTTCACCCTAAATATAGAAAATGAGAAACATGGACTAAAAGATTAAAAAAAAAAATGAATTTACATAGCTTTACACTACTTGATCCTTTACACTACCTGATCCTTTACACTACCTGATCCTTTACACTATCTGATCCTTTACACTACTTGATCCTTTACACTACTTGATCCTTTACACTACCTGATCCTTTACACTATCTGATCCTTTACACTATCTGATCCTTTACACTACTTGATCCTTTACACTACTTGATCCTTTACACTACCTGATCCTTTACACTACTTGATCCTTTACACTACCTGATCCTTTACACTACCTGATCCTTTACACTATCTGATCCTTCACGCTGTCTGAGACTGAACGGGTTGCTCGTTCTGCCTTAAAAATTGCAATATTTTTTTTTTTTAATGGGGGGGGGGGGGGGGGCGTAATTTGATTAAATCTGGCAGATTTTAAAAAAAGGATTTTAATGTTCTTCAAATGCACTTAATGAACTTTGACACTTAAAGAAGCATTTTTAAAGGATCGGTTTTACTTTCATTTTGTTTTACTTCAAATATTGCTTGATATTTCTTTCACCAAGAAAATTTGAATTCTTATTCAACTCTTACTAAACAGATTTTTAAAACTTTCACGAAATCATTACCCCCTAAACGAAGAAACGGGGAAAAAATTGATTTTAAATAAAATTAATTGCTCTCTACCTTTGTAATTATTGTGCATGTTAAACCTCCTCATCACTAATTAGGTAACTTCAAAATCTGATTTATTACATTACAAGAAAATATTTAGAAGACTTGTAAAAATATCTATCTTATTTATCCTGGAAAAAATTATTTGATCTGAGGTGATAACAGTAAAATCTTAATTTACCATACTTTAAACATATTTCAGCTTTAAAATAAAAAACCAAACAAAAAGCACATAAATATTACCAAAACTTTTCAAAATAAAGATTTAGAAACAATATAACCCACAAAATATTAATGGAGAAAAATGAGTTTTAGAAAATAAATAGCTCTATAACTTTTCCTTTATCTCAACATATATGCTATCTATGAATTAAGACATCCTTGCTGCACTTTTAAAAATTCATAATATGATTATTTTTATAGGACAAAATTCTTGAAGAACAGCTTTTATTAATTTTTTTTGCTACTCATGATGTAATACAGTAATCTCCCTTTAAAACCATTTTTTCTCAGTTTCCGTCTTCTCGGTGCGAAAATCTTTGAAAACCTTTTTTTCCTAATTTAAAAAAGAAATTCACATATTTCCACATTTACTTTTATTGTCATACCTATCAAGTTCTTACATATACTAAAGGTTTACCACTGTAGAAGTTGTAGGATATAATTTGCTAAAGCTTCTCACAAAAATGGTTATAGGGTCTAGCTTGCATTTTTGAAAAATCACTGATAATGTTTATCTCTAATGATTTTAAGATTTAACGATATTTTATCACAGATGCTTAATATTAATTTTGTACGACTGGCTTTAGCGTACGACGTTCTGATATTCGAAACGTTCACAGAAAAAGGGCTTGATTTCTGTTCTCTTATGAGATGTTACTTTATTAAAAAGTTAAGAACAATAACTCAGACGTAATGCAAGCCTAAATCTTCAGTCGACCAGGGCGCTTGCAAGGATTTTTTGGGGAAAAAAATATTTCCACATTGAAATATTAACTAAAGATGGTGATCACTGGATGAAGGTAGTGGTGAATGATGAATGATGATGATGATGATGATGATGATGATGATGATGATGATGATGATGATGATGATGATGATGATGATGATCATTGTGATACTGATGATGTTTACAGTTATGTTGTTTTTTTTAAACCATTCCGAACTAATACCCCAAATCGCGTACCTCATACAGATCTAGCCATGGAAAATCAACTCTGGGCCACCTAACTGGTGATTATCCGGCTCAGGTGCAGTTGGCCATCATGACGTTGTGATACTCAACCCCGCCACTAGAATTAGCAGCTTTCTACCCCTTCCTAAACACATACAGAAAGCTTTCATTCGGTATATTATGCAAGAAGACATCGGGTGTGAAACCTAATCTGATGGCAAAACTACATTAGCATTCATACGTATAATAGGAGGCAATCAACACAGTGTAGGGTGAACAACACCCAAGTTGAAATTACAGTCATGTATTAACTGTGATGACTGATAGAAAGACCACCCTATTTCATGTTTCAGTGCTTTGAGTAGTATTGACACATACAGAACACGTCCATTTGTAAATTGTACAAGCTCCTAGGGCCGGCTTTCGTGATACATTCCTTGAAATGGGTCAAACTAGTGTCAGCAAACCCTGAAATACCAACAGTGATCATGAGAGGAGATCTTTGGTTCCTATGATAGTACACATGACTTCAAATCGTCACGTTAAGTGGGTAAGATCCTTGATTCCGGGTCACTGTTTCTATCCCGTGATAGTACAGAACACTTCACGTTGTGTAAGTGAGGAGATCTTTGGTTCCGATGATAGTACATATGACTTCAAATCGTCACGTTAAGTGGGTGATTCCGGGCCGCTGTTTCTATCCCGTGATAGTACAGAACACTTCACGTTGTGTAAGTGAGGAGATCTTTGGTTCCGATTACTGTTTCTATCTCATGATAGTACACAGCTCGTCATGTCTTTTGAGTGAGTGGATGTTTGATTCCGGTCACTGTTTCTATCCTATGATTGTACATATGACTTTATGTATACACTTCGTGTAAGTGAGATCTTTGATTTCGGTCTCTGTTTCTATCCCATGATAGTACACATGACTTAACGTTGAGCGATTGAGGAGATTTATGGTTCCCGTCACTGTTTCTATTACGCGATAGTACACATGACATCATGCCATCACGTCGTGTGTGTGCGGAGATCTTTGGTTCCGGTCTATGTTTTTATGCCATGATAGTACAAGCTTTTAACGTCGTGTGAGTGAAGAAATCTTTGGTTCCGGTCTATGTTTTTATGCCATGATAGTACAGAGCTTTTAACGTCGTGTGAGTGATGAGATCTTTGTTTCTATCCCATGGTAGTACACAGCTCGTCAAGTCTTGTGAGTGAGAAGATCTTTGGTTTCCGTCACTGTTTCTTTTCGATGAAAGTACACAGAACATCACGTCGTATGGTTATGACGCATGTCTTGTCACGTGTTCCAACTCTGCAACCGAGTTAGGCGGACAGAATCGATTCTGAGAATCATAGAATCACGTCGACAATTCTGTGATTCACGACTCCAATTCTCCGATACCGATTCTGATTCTGAGCGAATCTGGGACGCTTGCTCGGGCTTAAAAGCAAAGTAGGCAAGGTGGAGAAAGCGACACACGCAACGTCATTGAGAAGTTAGAAAGGGGGAGTGAGAAAGGAGGAGGGTAGCAGGTTTGACCTCGCTTGTTACCGGTACTATGTGGAAGGAGAGGGTATAGTGAACAGAACTTCTTCCATCAGGTCGGGGGATTAGTAAAGGAAGGGGGCTTAGTTATGACTGACTGTTGGAGACAGGAAATAAAAGATGCCCAGCTTTAGTTGTTATCGATGGCTTTTAGGTCTTTCATACCCTCTGGGGCAAGACTAAACTCCATTTTGGCTTTTGATGCGGAACAACGAGTGTCTATCTTATTTTTCTCGATTACTTTGTACTTCTACTCTCGCGAACTTTGTGTCTGGCCAGTGAAAGATCTCGGTGTTTGAGAGAGAAATGGCGAAAATCACCAGTAGAGGAAGCGTCGCTTGGAGATTGTTATAAAAAGACAACTAAGAAAGTCAAGCAATCCTGCATGGGCCATGGCGCCCTTTAAGAATTCTGAACAAATAAAGGGAGGCAATCAATGTGCAATGTTGATTTCACAGTCACCGTTCCTTTCAAGAATTAGAATCGGAATCGGTGTGGAACTCTGCTCATAGTGGACGGGTCAAGCTTGACGGACATATCTTAAGATTTAGAAAAGAACACGAAAAAGCCTACACGCGGCTCTTCCCATTTGTATTGCACCAAATATTTTAGCATGTAGCGGGCCTTTCTCCCCCGTCGGTTCTCGCCCAGTGAAAGGCCTACTGGTCCAGCTCCAGCCGGTCTGTGTCTGCCTTCCATCTGGGCCGTTCGAGGTAGTAAGGTGGTAAGGGGCGAAGCACTAGAGATTGATTAGAACCTGCTAGTTTACCTTGCTGAGGCCTACTGTTCTTACTTCCTTCCGATAGATTGCTGTTCAGATCCTAAATTTACTACAGAAAGTTCGAAAACTCAGAAGAGAAAAGTGTGAGACACGTGTTGCTGGGCAACCTTTTTTATGGTGTCCAAGATGGCATCGTATGAAGGCCAGGGGCCATAGCAGTCAGTGTAGCGTCCTGGTACACTTCAGCCCAATAGAGTGTATAGAGAGTACTATGTTCGGGAGAATGGCATGCAG
>JAWDGP010000534.1:310000-312500 GCA_033675545.1 Elysia crispata
CTTCCCACACTTTCCATTGTTTATCTCATGTCTTCAATAAATGAGCTCAGAAATCACACAAAGATTAATAAAAGAAAAAAAAAATAAAGGCAATAATAAACAATTTTGCCACACGAATTCAAACACATACATTGCTTTCTCTAACTTTTTCTATGCAAAGATAACTGATATAAATGCCAATAACAAGTTAAAAAAAAATTATAGAAAGATTGGAGGAAAGATGTAAATTTGTCCAAGAAACACGGACATTCCCTCTCTCTCTTTCTCTCTCTCTCTCTCTCTCTCTCTCTCTCTCTCTCTCTCTCTCTCTCTCTCTCTCTTTCTCTTGCTCTCCATTTTTGCGTGAAAGTAACCATTGTTCCTCCAAACAAGCGGCTGACTACTCATCTTCCGTCCATCTTTCTTTCCAGTTTCAAGGGTTAAGAAGTTGTATACATTTCTAGTTTTCTTTCTTCCTTTGTTTTCTTTTTTTTACTGTCTACCGGGCTGCCCATTTGTATTACTCTCTTACTATGTTTGCCTGCCTATCTCTATGTCTTTCTGTCTCTGCCGATCTGTTTGTTTATCTGCTTGTCTGTCTGCCTTTCTGTTCGTCTCTTTTCGTCTGTCTGTCTGTCAGTCTGTCTGCCGGTCTCTCTCTCTCTCTCTCTCTCTCTCTCTCTCTCTCTGGAGCTCGCGCACTTTGGACTGAAACTGATACCGATTTGATGAAGATGAGCTGAATTAATCCCCTTCTGTTTCTCTCTTCCTCCACGGTAACCTTTTGTCTGCCTAATCGTATGAGATTCTCTCTAGCCTTTTAACCATTATATCACTCACTCCTCCTTCTCTCTCTCTCTGTCTTTCTCTCTTACTTCCTTTCTTGATTTTTTTGTTTATTAATATATGAACATTAGGTATATTTTTTATCACTTTACTTTGAACTTCCAAAGTACACAATTATGTCCTATTTCCTGTTAAGAATCCTGTGTTACAGCAAATAGACATCTATTTGTTGCAGGAAAAAGTCCCTTTCTTCAGTCACAGGGAGTTCAGCCCTCTCAACACCTTAATTATCGAGTCTTAATTATTCTCTCCGCTAAAGTCAAGCCCCTCTACCCCTCTCCTTTCCCCGGCCTTTCTACGTTCCTCCTCCTCCCCACTTTCTCTCTCTCTCTCCCTCTCTCTCATCTTTCCCTCTCCGTCCCTTCTCTATCTCTCTCTCTCTCTCTCTCTCTCTCTCTCTCTCTCTGCCCTTTTTAACGGCTTTATTCCCTGACAATACGCTCGTTTAAATGAGGAAATGCCTCAAGCCATGTGTCTATTTTCCGTGTATGATTCTCCAGTGATTTCTGACCCATTCCTTCTTCCATCTCCCCCCCTCCTCTTCTCTCTCTCTCTCTCTCTCTCTCTCTCTCTCTCTCTCTCTCTCCCTCTCTCTGCGTCTCAGTCTCTTTTATGTATCTGTATCTCTCTCCTTCTCTTTATATGCGGTTCAGTTAGCTGAAAGAATCCGGCCCCCGTACTAATCTGCCTAAAAGCCCTCTCAACATCCTCTTTCTTTTTATCCTTTTTTCTTTTAGCGTGTCCTTTGTCGACCATGTTCTTTGTTTATAGTTTTTAACTTGTATTCATGAAACTAAGCTAAGAAAGGGAGGGAGGGAGAGAGAGAGAGAGAGAGAGAGAGAGAGAGAGAGAGAGAGAGAGAGAGAGAGAGAGAGAGAGAGAGAGTGTGGGAGAGAGAGACTATGAGAAGTTGTAATGTGCAAACCGAAATGTAGACTGATACCTTTATAAATTGATACTGATATATAGAGAGATAGAAGGCCAAATGAGAGATCACGTAAAACACCTGATTACGTTCATACAAACATATACACATAATTATTATGAGTAAAATAGATTAAAGTATGCTTATTGTACTGTTCACTATAGATAATTTTAAGAGCGTGTGTGTGTCTCTGTTCCTTGAGTCCATATAAAGAGAAAGCTGTTGTGGGAGGTATAGATGGGATTTCCTAATCCCGTTTATTTTTGACTTCAGAGCCAACCAATGGAGAGAAACAAAAGGAAAAAAATAATACAACAGAATAATATCCAATGATATCGGAACCGTTTGCGGTGATAACATATTCGATTATGTGAAGTGCCTCAAAATATTGTGGAATAGAAACCTACAGCAGCTAGGTGAGACACAGCAGCGTTCAGAGGAGCGGTTTACTAAGCCCAAACTATCAAGTTTTGAGATTTCAGCCAATGGCAGCCGAGCCAGAATTACACACTCCAGCGCCGTGAAATGAAACCGGATGAGAAAAGTTCCCCGAGAAAATTTACAGCCAATCAAAAGCTGTTACGTGACATGTGTAAATTCCCGCCGGATGCCAATTTACAACCAATCGTGAACTACCGAGAAAACATGTTCCGAGCCATCGAGCAAAACCCGGTGTCTAACAAAAGGTAACAGAGCACAAACTGATGTTCATCATTGGAGTCATTTCCTAATCTCCATCGATCCTACGCT
>JAWDGP010000534.1:317500-376652 GCA_033675545.1 Elysia crispata
TTTCATAGCTAACCTAGACTTATTGATTTGATCCAAATAGATTGAACCAAATGTTTAAAATAAGAATTTTATGACTACCCTAGATTTATTGATTTGATCCCGATAAACTGAATCTAATGTTTAAAGTAAGGTTTTCATGACTACCCTAGATTAATTGATCTGATCCCGATAAATTGAACCAAATGGTTAAGGTAAGGTTTTCATGACTACCCTAGATTTATTGATCTGATCCCGATAAATTGAACCAAATGGTTAAGGTAAGGTTTTCATGACTACCCTAGATTTATTGATCTGATCCCGATAAATTGAACCAAATGGTTAAGGTAAGGATTTCATAGCGACCCTTGAGAACAGGCCAACACCAAGCCTTTCAAGGCAACAACATTGTTGCAGAACTTGACCGTACTTCGTGCCGGAAGTTTACATTGCATTTTGCAATCAATCCCATTGAGTCACGGCCTTTGCACCTTTATAAAATAAAACGATTTTATCCTCCACTTTGGTAAGAGGAAAAAAATGAAAACAAACCAACGTGATTTCTGGAACTTTTTACCAGACTGCTGTGTCAGTACTGGACTAGCATATGGAAAGCCTTCAAGCTAACCAAGTATCAGTAACGACTCCATCGGGTTCAATACTACAAACCTAAACTCGCCTAACCTTAGTCTATTTTCCTATTTAGATGTTCTCAATTTTACAGTAAAACTGAAAATTGTCTGACGGTTAAGTGGCAAGACTAATTTTAGTAATACACAATGGCAAGCTTGGTACCTGCCACTGCTAGGGTCGATAAAAAAACTTTTACAGTGGTTTGTAGCTTCTGATAGGGAAAACAGACTAAATCAGGACCTCAACAAACTGCACGATGAATAGAACTATTACGGAAAATAAGATCATAGATAAATAGATAGAAAGCTAGCTATAGATAGATATACAAAGAGTAATAATAATAATAATAATAATAATAATAATAATAATAATAATAATAATAATAATAATAATAGTAATGATAATAATAATAATAATAATAATAATAATAATAATAATAATAATAATAATAATAATAATAATAATAATAATAATAATAATAATAATAATATAGAGAGACAGATGAAAATGGTAAGGGAAAAAGAGAGAGAGAGGCAGAGGCAGATGGAGAGAGAGAAGAGAGAGAGAGAAAGAGAGAGAGAGAGAGAGAGAGAGAGAGAGAGAGAGAGAGAGAGAGAGAGAGAGAGAGAGAGAGAGAGAGAGAGAGAGAGAGAGAGAGAGAGAGAGAGAGAGAGAGAGAGAGAGAGAGAGAGAGAGAGAGAGAGAGAGAGAGAGACAGAGACAGAGGGACAGAGAGACAAAATTTCCATGGACTGATGACAATTCTTTCTATGATCCAAGTAAAGGCAAGCAGCCCCCACCACTGACAGGCTCGTCTATCCAGTTGACACAAGAGCTTTCAGCTTGCGTCTTGAGTGGGTTTTACAAGCCTGTCGGAGAGTCAAGGACACCGTGTGAGGGACGGCTCACCGCGCCAGAGCGGTATCCATGGGGACTTCTTCCTCTCTGGGGTGGACTTACAAATACCTTAAACATAATGCTTCATTCCGCTGGGACTTTCGTTATTAATTTTGTTTGCAGTGCTTTGATGGATATCCGCTTTGGCCTAAAAAATTGTTTCTTTTGTTTACTCCCTTTCTCCCAATCTATTCATATTTTTTTTTATCTTTCATTAGTGTCCCTATTTTTCTTTTTGCGCTTTTTGTTAAAGCTTCCCCCCCCCCCCCCTCCCCCCCTCAAAATGTTTACCTTTCTATGTTCTCTTCTATATAACGTTTTCCCTTCTATACCTTTTTCCTTCACTCTATCTTATCCGTTTTACTTTATCAATATTTTAGCCTGTAGCTAAAGCTTGCGTGGAATAAAACAGTTTCTCATGAAGACAAAATGGTCCATTAGTAATGAAATCTCTCAAGTCCACATTGCACATGTACAGCTGCACATACCAACCAGAGACGTAGGGCTTCGAACCGTTCGTAAGATTAAGGATAGTAATTAAATTCATTGACTACTCTCTCTCTCTCTCTCTCTCTCAGACATATACATATATATATATATGTATATTTCTGTCTAACTATCTATCTATCTCCTTCTTCCTCACCGTCTTTATTGTTATTATCCTTTTTTAATTTTGTACCTTATCTTAACAAGCCCATCGCCTTAACCTGAACATATAACCTTCCTCACTAAAGTCATTTGAATACTGGGACTACTGCTACCACAACTATCACCACTGCTGCCACTACTGCTACGACCACCACTACTATCACAACTGCTGCTGCTACGAACACCACTACTATCACCACTGCTGCTAGACCAACAATACTATCACAACTGCTGATGCTACGACCACAACTACTATCACAACTGCTACCACTACCGCTACGACCACCACTACTATACCCACTGCTGCCACCACTGCTACGACCACCACTACCATCACCACTGCTGCCACTACCGTTACGACCACCACTACTATCACCACTGCTGCCACTACCGTTACGACCACCACTACTATCACCACTGCTGCCACTACCGTTACGACCACCACTACTATCACCACTGCTGCCACTACCGTTACGACCACCACTACTATCACCACTGCTGCCACTACCGTTACGACCACCACTACTATCACCACTGCTGCCACTACCGTTACGACCACCACTACTATCACCACTGCTGCCACTACCGTTACGACCACCACTACTATCACCACTGCTGCCACTACCGTTACGACCACCACTACTATCACCACTGCTGCCACTACCGTTACGACCACCACTACTATCACCACTGCTGCCACTACCGTTACGACCACCACTACTATCAGCACTGCTGCCACTACCGTTACGACCACCACTACTATCACCACTGCTGCCACTACCGTTACGACCACCACTACTATCACCACTGCTGCCACTACCGTTACGACCACCACTACTATCACCACTGCTGCCACTACCGTTACGACCACCACTACTATCACCACTGCTGCCACTACCGTTACGACCACCACTACTATCACCACTGCTGCCACTACCGTTACGACCACCACTACTCTCACCACTACTGCCACTACCGTTGCCACCACTACTACTATCACCACTGCTACCATTACCGCTACGACCACCACTACTATCACCACTGATGCCACCACTACCGCTACGACCACCACCACTATCACCACTACTGCCATTCCTACTACTACTACTACTACTACTACTACTACTACTACTACTACTACTACTACTACTACTACTACTACTACTAGTTTAAATCTAGAGGAGGCAAACCACTGGGTTAATTAACCCATCAATAGTTTATATCTAAACTTGAAACTACTATATATTTGAGGCATACATATTGTTATCATTTTTCCTAGATGTTTGTGCGGCCAATTGCAAGTGTGGTGCTTCCGGAATCTATGGTTGCTTTGGTGCGATTTGGACTTTTCCAATCAAGATTGCAAGTCACTCAGGGAGGCTTAATAAATACCTTCGCCATGAAACTCTTTTTTTAGGGAGAGTAGTGGCGTCTTGGTATAAGCTATGTTATCTTTGAGTGGCAAGGCGATGGGTGCCCAAGCATCTATAACTCGATGGTTCTAATCCCACATTTCAAGCATTTTCGTTCATTTTCACTTAAAACTTTATCCTAACCACTGCTGAGCACTACCTAACATTTCTAGCTCTTATAATTCTTACTATTGCTACTACTACTACTACTACTACTACTACTACTACTACTACTACTACTACTACTACTACTACTACTACTACTACTACTACTACTACTACTACTACTACTACTACTACTACTACTACTACTACTACTACTACTACTACTACTACTACTACTACTACTACTACTGCTGCTGCTGCTGCTGCTGCTGCTGCTGCTGCTGATAGTATTTTTTTTTGTAAAATTTCAAAGCCTGATTTTCTATAGTATCATAAATGAAACTTGTAATGAGAAAAACTTTACAAATAGCTTAAAGCTTATAAATATCTTATCATTTTCATCTTCCCACACAAAGATAAGGCACTGTAGAATTAAGCAAACTAATTGCACAAATTCCAAGGCTAATTATTTTTTTCATCTATTATGCATGTGACGCGCCTCTGATAAACCTGTTGATTTTTCTTTTCGGCATATTTAGCGTTATCAGCCTGAGCATCGAGAGGAAGCTGTCAACGTTCATAGATTAATTCACGCACGATGCTAATATAGGGAAAGCAATCACAACTGAGCAATGGAAGAGAGGATTAAGAGCTATTCATTTTACAACCAGAGGAGGTGCAGTTGGCAAGAGGCATAAAAAGTGGGATGAGTAAAAAGATACAACATGAGATAGAGTAAAATTGGAACAGCAAAAACAAAGAACCAAATAAAAAAAAAGGGAAGGCGGGGGGATAATAGATAGATAGAGAGACAGAGAGACAGAGAAAGCGAGAGAAAGATAGAGGAAGAGAGAGAGAGAGAGAGAGAGAGAGAGAGAGAGAGAGAGAGAGAGAGAGAGAGAGAGAGAGAGAGAGAGAGCAACAGCATGAGACTGGAAAAAGAAGACTTGAGTGGAAGAAGTAGTGGGCTGTGTCACGGGAAGGTCTAGACTCAGCTGAGATGGAGAAAATAACCTCAAACTGATACCCTGCTCCATGCTGGGGTACAAAGGTCGAGCAGATACAGTGGGACGCGACAACTTTTCACTAGAGGGAAACAGTCATAATATCAGAAAACAAAGATTATATTCTTTCAGTTTATTCAAATCTCTACACATTCATTGTAAACATGATGATGGATTCAATAACAAACAATTATTATTATTAAGTCAGCTATTGCAAGACCCATAGAGTCGGTTACTTATAACATGTCATAATAACAATTTTGATAAGTTAAGGAAAATAGTAGTAATTTGATTGGTCAGTATTTTAGGAACAACTGTCATCGTCGCCTTTTTTCCGGAGCGGCATTTGCGAATGTAAACACGAGATCTGCTTCTTTTGCATGGTTTCGTACTTCTATGTTTATATATGTATGTGTGTGTGTGTATATAACACCGACCAGATCCACTTATTGTCACCAATAAAAATTTTAATTAAGCCATTTGAAAATATTGCCTCTCTTAATTTGTCTTGCATAAGTTATACAGATTGTGAATAGATCTAGAATAATTATAAGCTTTAGCAATCTAGGGTAAACCAATCAATTTTAAAAAATCCGAGGCCTTAATTTACTTTCTGTGTAATATTGTCTGAGCTGTTGCATACTTCATCAAGTCGTGCACTACATACATGTAGTGCACTACATACATGATAATGGGTTATCAGCACCACATTATGGTCTCAGTGGAGAGATAAACTGAGAAGAAAGGTGCTTAAAAGAGTTTACACAAATTTAGTTTATTTTTTTGGTTCAGATCTCTTCTTCATTTAAAGGTTGTGTACATGACAACGTGAGAAGAATTCCAATGTCTCAAGGTTCCATAAATATGTTTTAAAACTGTACTATTGGTGGCTCTGGGTGAAATATCCATCTGTTATTGTTGTAAAGTTTGCTTTTCTTTAATGTAATTGTATGGCTCTGGAGAAGATATATCGGTTATTGTAAAATTTGCTTTTCTCTAACGCAGTAGTCTTCACCACTTAACTATTTTTGTTAAGTTTAATTTTCCTCTGGAGGATAAGTCTGTTATTTTTTGCATTTCTTCAATGTAGTTCTCTTCCTTACCTGTTCAATAGAACGGACAACCATGCTTGCATTTTATAACAGGCGATTGAAAAACGCGATTGTCCACCATTTAAACGGACAATCATGCTTGTATATAGCAAACGGCAACTTTGGTTTCTTTCTACCCTTTCTCCACCAAAAGCAGTCAATATGTACTAATTACGTTTCCTGAATTTTGATCTGCCAAGATCAGTGTTCCAAGCGGTAATTGAAGAATGAAGAAAAGTTATGTATTTAGGCTAAAAATGCATTTGAAAATTCTTTATGTATTTATTGTAATTATTTCATCATTTTTTTTAGCCAAATTTGTTGTGGTGAACCAGATAACATTAAAAAGACCGTTTTCTGCGTTTTCCAATTTTCAAATCGAGTGACAATTTTGAAACAAATTATTGTTATTTTCTATAAGTAAATATAAAAAAAAAACATGTAACATGCAGGAGTGAAAAACTTAAAAAAAAAAAAAAATTAAAATTAAAAGAAATTTGACCAACTGTAAACTAAAAGCAAAAGCGCGATGGAAAACATGCCGTTCCATAAAGGAAAGTAGAAGTGATTTGATTGGTCAGTATTTTAGGAACAACTGTCATCTTCGCCTTTTCTTCCGGAGCGGCATTTGCAAATGTAAAAAAGACATCTGCTTCTTTTGCATGGTTTCGTACTCCTATCACGGCTGTTAAGAGGCGGCCTTTTAGTTCGCCAGCCGCTCTCAGTAACCTGACCAGGTCATGAGGTCAACCGCTGGGTGAACGTGGATTCCCAATTTTGAGCTGCGGGTGTTTTAGACGCATCGTTGTTAATGTTTAAACTTGCATATAATCCCAAATGGCCGCATCAATGTTAACGGAAAGCATATAATATGAAGGGGAACATATTCCTTTAGTATTGGGAAAAACAATGGAAGTTTTATTTCTTAAACTGAAAGAAATGCAGTGCAGTTTTGATGCTCCGGAATATGGTAGTAGCCGCATTTCATTACAAGGATGACAGTTTTAAGGATGCCAAATGAAGCTTTTGGAACAATATTTTATGATGAAATTTCGCCAGTGATTCATCAATGTGTTGAATAATGCACCTACCAAACGGCAACTGCGAAGAGTTCTTAGTTCTTTAGCTATCTTGATTTAAGTTTCCGATCACGACCTTTTTACACAGCTACCCGGTTAAAATTCTTTATTCTTTGTCTCTTAAGTTTACCGTTTATCTCTATATTCTGAGTGGTATCGCGGCTCTTGTTTTATTGGTTCTAGATCTAGTACCATCATTCTCTCGAGACGAATTTTTCAAACTTTGTGATCTATCAGAGAAAAAGGATGAATTCGTGTGGTCACAGCAAATAAACTTAGTTTGATAACTTGATAAAAAGTTTAGAATAAGGTTTAATCTAGATCTAGAGTATTAATATGATTGACAGTGATAGGCCAACAATTTAAAATTGTTTCGATATCATGCATTTTGTTGGTATAGGAGAGCCTATAGTTTTTACGACGTTAGATCTAGTAGACTTTCCGAAAAATATAAACTCCCGATTAGAAAATCATGTCTCCTAAGTCGTAAGAATACACGAAATGTTCGGTTTTCGACGGGACATATTTTCAAAAAATCATATAAAATCACGTGAAAACTCTTCGCGGTCGAAAGCTTCGCCGGCAATAATTATTTAAATGATTTATGCTATAAAATGGGTTTGAAGTAAAAATATTGTTCCGTTTAGGAAATATTCATTCTGAAACAAGCGCATTATATATATATATATATATACATACACACAAATATATGTTACACCGACCAGATCCACTTATTGTCACCAATAAAAATTCTAATTAACCCATTTTAAAATATTGCCTCTCTTAATTTGTCTTGCATAAGTTATACAGATTGTGAATAGATCTAGAATAATTATAAGCTTTAGCAATCTAGGGTAAACCAATCAATTTTAAAAAATCCGAGGCCTTAATTTACTTTCTGTGTAATATTGTCTGAGCTGTTGCATACTTCATCAAGTCGTGCACTACATACATGTAGTATGTGTAATGGGTCATCAGCACCACATTATGGTCTCAGTGGAGAGATAAACTGAGAAGAAAGGTGCTTAAAAGAGTT
Source organism: Elysia crispata (assembly GCA_033675545.1). Classification (NCBI taxonomy): domain Eukaryota; kingdom Metazoa; phylum Mollusca; class Gastropoda; family Plakobranchidae; genus Elysia; species Elysia crispata. The sequence goes on from JAWDGP010000534.1 coordinate 325,382, forward strand.
TACACAAATTTAGTTTATTTTTTGGTTCAGATCTCTTCTTTATTTAAAGGTTGTGTACATGACAACGTGAGAAGAACTGCAATGTCTCAAGGTTCCATAAATATGTTTTAAAACTGTACTATTGGTGGCTCTGGGTGAAATATCTATCTGTTATTGTTGTATGTAAAGTTTGCTTTTCTTTAATGTAGTTGTATGGCTCTGGAGGAGATATATCGGTTATTGTAAAATTTGTTTTTCTGTAATGCAGTTGTCTTCACCACTTAATTATTTTTGTTAAGTTTAATTTTCCTCTGGAGGATAAGTCTGATTTTTTTTGCATTTCTTCAATGTAGTTCTCTTCCTTACCTGTTCAATAGAACGGACAACCATGCTTGCATTTTGTAACACGCGATTGAAAATGTGAAATACTGCATTTAGCCCGCCGTGGAATAATCGATCTAATTCTACTTTTAATTCTGATAATGGACAGCAGATATCAAACACGACACATTGTGAAGAGTTGCCACTTTTCTATGGAAACTTGAATACAATAAGCTTAAGTAAACTGTATGATACAACACGGGAGAAGGAATACAATAAGCTTAAGTAAACTGTATGATACAACACGGGGGAAGGAATACAATAAGCTTAAGTAAACTGTATGATACAACACGGGGGAAGGAATACAATAAGCTTAAGTAAACTGTATGATACAACACGGGGGAAGGAATACAATAAGCTTAAGTAAACTGTATGATACAACACGGGGGAAGGAATACAATAAGCTTAAGTAAACTGTATGATACAACACGGGGGAAGGAATACAATAAGCTTAAGTAAACTGTATGATACAACACGGGGGAAGGAATACAATAAGCTTAAGTAAACTGTATGATACAACACGGGGGAAGGAATACAATAAGCTTAAGAAAACTGTATGATACAACACGGGGGAAGGAATACAATAAGCTTAAGTAAACTGTATGATACAACACGGGGGAAGGAATACAATAAGCTTAAGTAAACTGTATGATACAACACGGGGAAGGAATACAATAAGCTTAAGTAAACTGTATGATACAACACAGGGGAAGGAATACAATAAGCTCAAGTAAACTGTATGATACAACACGGGGGAAGGAATACAATAAGCTTAAGTAAACTGTATGATACAACACGGGGGAAGGAATACAATAAGCTTAAGTAAACTGTATGATACAACACGGGGGAAGGAATACAATAAGCTTAAGTAAACTGTATGATACAACACGGGGGAAGGAATACAATAAGCTTAAGTAAACTGTATGATACAACACGGGGGAAGGAATACAATAAGCTTAAGTAAACTGTATGATACAACACGGGGGAAGGAATACAATAAGCTTAAGTAAACTGTATGATACAACACGGGGGAAGGAATACAATAAGCTTAAGTAAACTGTATGATACAACACGGGGGAAGGAATACAATAAGCTTAAAATCTGTTCTCTCCTAGTAACGGCTTCTGCTAGTAATCAGCGAGTACAATGGAGTTGTTTGGATTTCACTCGAGTGGTGGCAATGACGCAGCCTGTTGTACGAAGTATAGGGGCATTATGTCGGAGCAATTACAAAGAGAAAGTTTTGTGGCCTCCATGGACACAGCTCTATATCGTCTTCTTGCTTTAGTTTCGAGCACGCCTAACCCTGGCTAGAACAAAAGGTCAAGACGTGGCCAGCCCGGAGTGCCGGAGGCTCTACTCTCCAGGCAAGACAAACCTAGCTTCAGTGTTACATGGCATCTGTTAAGGCCAACCAAAAACAGGAATGCTGCTTGATACGATAATTATTCTAGTCTACGCCTGGCGTCTGGCATTTCATTGTGGTATACGGATTGTATATGGCATCATTGCTGTAGAGTGCGCCTTGTATCTGGCATTATATTGTGCTGTAAGGGTTGAATATGGCATTCAATTTTGGTGTATCGGTTGTACTTGACATTATATTGTCGTGCACGGGTTGTATCTGACAATATATTATGGTGTACGGGTTATATCTGGCATTCTACTGTGGTATACGGGTTGTATCTGGCATTATATTGTGGTATAAGAGTTGCAATTGTCGTTATATTTTGGTATACGGGTTGTATCTGGCATTATATTGTGGTATAAGGGTTGCAATTGTCATTATATTTTGGTATACGGGTTGTATCTGGCATTATATTGTGGTATAAGGGTTGCAATTGTCGATATATTTTGGTATACGGGTTGTATCTGGCATTATATTGTGGTATAAGGGTTGCAATTGTCGTTATATTTTGGTATACGGCTTGTATCTGTCATTCTATTGTACTCTACCTGTCGTGATTGACACAATTTTGTCGTGCAGAGATTGTGTCCGGCAATATCTTGTAGTCAGCGGATGGACTGTGGTAAACTTTTCATGTGCTGTTTGCTTCTGACGATTTTTATGTCTGCATCTCCAGTGACAGTTTGTGAATCAACTCGTAGTGATTGTTTTGTATCTGAAACCAACTTATAGTGTATAGGTTAAGTCATCTGATACCATCAAGCGGTACTCGCGTTGTGTCTGGTACCATGGTTCATGTATTTGTGTAAGTCTCTCAATAGAACCTGGTGTACAGTTTGTGTCATCTAATTTCATCCAGAGATTTTCGCTATGTATTTATGTTTGTCAATATATTGTTTCTTGTATCATCCTGTGGCATCCCAGCTTAACCCAGACACAACTTGTTGTGAGCGACTTGTATGTGGCACTAGTGTGTAGGTTTAGGTTTGTGTTGCACACAGACCCCGCCAACCCCACGTTTTGAGCGCAAGCCAGTTAAAGCAAGCAAGAGGTTAGCGGAGAACAGAGCTTGATGAGGTATCTCTTGTTTGTCCAGTCACATCTCCTACATCATGGTATTATGCTGGAAGAGTCAGATGAATTCATTAAAAATAGTTAAGTTTTGTAGATCACATGAGTTATATGCTTACATTTGAGTATGTTTTTCATTGAGCTTGGGAGAGAGAAAGAGAGATAAAGAGACAGAAAATTAAAGATAGAGTGAGCGAGAGAGAGAGTGCGAGAGAGAGATAGAGATAGATAGATAGATAGATAAATAGAGAGAGAGAGAGAGAGAGAGAGAGAGAGAGAGACAGACAGACAGACAGACAGACAGACAGACAGAGAAAGAGAGAGAAGGTAAGCAGACGGAGACTGTAACTCAATCCAATGATATAGCGTGTAATATAGGTTTCTTAACTTTCCTCTCGTGAGTATCCAACCGTTTAAAATTGCAGTTTGAAATTCAAGTTAAAAAAAAAAAACTCACCTTACCTTAGTAACATAAAAAAATGTCTTTGTGTTACCTTATAATTTGATAAAGCAAAGTAAAGAGAAGTTTCATAATGGAAGGGGACAAAATTTTGCCGACAAAAGTATTGACACACTGATAAAGAGGAGACGATTTGAAAGATGTTTTCATGGAATCCTGATTCTAGTTTGATACCGTTCTCATCACTTTGGACACCGTGGCAGTAGGCGCAGCTTGGCTCGAGTAAGGTGGCGAACTGCCGGAAACTGGCAACATCACAGACGAGGGATTCCTAACTTTTTTAAACATTTTTTTGAGAAGCCCGCATATTTCATTAAATTCCGAAAGCTTCAGGGAGAAAAAACTAGAGAGAGAGAGAGAGAGAGAGAGAGAGAGAGAGAGAGAGAGAGAGAGAGAGAGAGAGAGAGAGAGAGAGAGAGTGAGAGAGAGAGACAGAGACAGAGAGAGACAGAGACAGAGAGAGACAGACAGACAGAGAGAGATACAAAGAAAATGTAAATAGATTGAGAGGAAAAATATATCAAAAGAGAGAAAAAGAATGAAAGGGAGAGACCAACACCCGCACTCTCATACATCTATAGAGATTGACAGAAAGGTACAAAGATAAATAGATAGATGGATAGTTAGACAGATAAATAGAAAGGCAAATAGATAGATAAATAAATAGACTGATAGCTAGAAAGATAGGTGGATAGATAGATAGATGGATAGTTAAACAGATAGATAGAATGGCAAAAAGATAGATGGATAGTTACACAGATAGATAGATATATATTTAGACAGATAGAAGGAGAGATAGATAGATAGTTAAATTGATAGATAGATAGTGAGAAAGATATATGGATAGATAGATAGATGGATCGATAGATGGATGGATAGTTAGACAAGGAGTTAGATGGATCGATAGATAGAATGTTAAACAGATAGATAGATAGATAGTTAGACAGATAGATATATAGATAGATAGTTTTCAATTGGCAGCTCCAGGACAGCGCTGGCCACAAAGATGGTTAGAGCAGAGGTTTGTCTCCTAATTTCTTTTTATATCTGCTTGGGTTACGGCTTGAATGAAATATGACAAGTACCAACAACCAGCAAGTATAGAAATGAAAAATCGACAATGAAAGATGTTTCTGAAAATCTCCACGGGCGGGGTTCTTGCTCTGAAGTCTGCGTGAGGTTCGCCTCCCCTGTCGAAATTGTGAAGTAACGGAAAACAGGGTAAAATGACACCGACCTTAATTCAAAAATGATGTAGGCTCTTCGCCCAAAATTGTCTTGTCAGTGTTTTAAACTGCCCAAGCTCGAGAACCTAATTCCCAGGGGAGATGAACAATTTGGGACAACCATTCTCACTTGTCTCACTTCCTCCTGGGAAACGCTGGATGTGACCCTGAGAGAAGGTGAAGACCGTTGGTTGCCGTCTGCTGTGGTGTCCACCTCCCCATTGGGCGACGTGTGCCACTCTTTGTGGTCTCCCCGGTGAGTGGCAGCTGATACACGGAGACTTGCGGTAGGCTATAACCCTGACAGACCTTCAGATGGGTGCTGTCAGGGCTGGCTAGAGCTGGCTACACCGGCTCAAGCTTAACGGACACGGTCAACACATACGTCAGAGCTCAGCGCGGAGATATTGGCCTAGTGGCAACCATTGAAACCCACGATAACATCACCCTCTGTGTTCAGTAGTAATAAACACCGGCTGAAACTTGCATGCTAATCGTAAAACTTATTTTCGTATGCGAGATGTACGAAGGAATTGCTCGTTCCATTTTTGTTTACCAGATTACTACATTCGCATACTTCATTCAGACATCCGACCTGTAACAATTCTCTAGAAGGCGACCAGTTTAAAGGTCGCTGAAGATTAAGATAAAATTAAGCAGCCGTTACCTTGAAAAATGTCTTGAGAACAGCGTAACGAAATGCAATATATGTTGTCAAAATATTGATGTAGTTTTTTTCGCTTTGCTCTTCTTAAGACATAAGCAAGTAATAATTATTATATTTGCATCGCATTTGAAGATAAGATAATAATAGCAAGCTTTCACACTACATTAAATATTAAAAAAAGACCAGTAATAATACTTATATGCCTATTCTAATCAAAGAAGTATAAATAGAAATACGTTTTTACCTCTATTCATTTGTTCCGATATCGCCTATGATAAGCCACTAAATAAAATCCAAACTAATGAGCTCAGGATGCAGGAAGCAAGAGCAGGGCGTTTCATATTAAGAGAGATTGGACTGACAATCCGTAAAGTCTATGAAAACTCTTTCCGGCTCGGGTCAACAGTTACCTCTCCCTGGACCATTCCTTACACAAACACTAGCTGCGAGCTTTGTAGGTTTTAGACCGCTTGAAAACAGGTCATCTCTTGAACCGTCAAAAACAAAACTAAAATGTGTGACTTTTGGCCACAAGTGACAGATAAAAAAATACTTTCATAGACAAATTACAAAAGTGATTTAAAAGCCGGAAGACATACGAAAAAAGTCAACAGTAAAGAAATGAAGGTCAAGGGAAAGAGAGAGAGAGAGAGAGAGAGAGAGAGAGAGAGAGAGAGAGAGAGAGAGAGAGAGAGAGAGAGAGAGAGAGAGAGAGAGAGAGAGAGAGAGAGAGAGAGAGAGAGAGAGAGAGAGAGAGAGAGAGAACTGGCTTCCCAGTGGAGCCCTAATCTCAGGGGACGTAACTGCTCATTAGCCGAGAGGACGTGACCAAAATATCGCCCTGCCGTCTGGATCAACAGTTCCCGATTTTTCGACTTCTGCTCGCTGATAGGTTCAGCTTTAGGCTCACACTTATTTCGCTCTTCGGCTTCATCATATTTTCCCAATGTCAGGTTGTAAGGCATCAATCGAAATTCTGTCGACAAATTTTTTTCCTTTGCAACCTACTCATCTCTATCTTGATATATGTATATATATATATATATATATATATATATATATATATATATATATATATATATATATATATATATATATATATATATATGTTTTTTTTCCCTTTTTTCTTTGTTGTTTCTGGTGTTTTTTTTTTTTTCACTTCTTAGGGCCAGTGTCTCTCTTCTTGTCTGAATACAAACATTTATAATATCATCATTATAACCTCTATTTTCATGTATGACATCATCATCATCATCATCATCATCATCATCATTATTATTATTATTATTATTATTATTATTATTATTATTATTATTATTATTATTATTATTATTATTATTACTACTATTATTGTTGTTGTTGTTGTTTTCATAATCACCACCATCATCATCAACATTATCGTCATCACATCTTCATCATCTTCCTCCTCCTCATCATTATCATTATAATCTTTTTCAATATCATTTTCATGATTGCCATTATATTCATAATAGTAAATATTGTAACATTTCTATATAAAACATTCCTATCAATGCAGTAATATAACCACCTATCTACCTCTCCGGATATCTTTCTACCAACCTTTTGTTATTCGTCCATGTTCGTGATCGTCCACTGATGTCGTGGTTGTCTAAACTATTGTACTGATAGTGTCCATTGGGTGGAGTTCTCGGGTTTCACTTACTGAGAATCAGAGCAGCTTGAGGTTTACAGGCAGATAAAAATCAACAAAGAAAGTCTTTCGATTCCTATATGCTTCATGGTAAAGAAGTGCCTTGAGACAACAGGTTTATGTAGAACACAAGCAAAATTAACCTAGCAGACACCGAGAGAAAACCGCCTGTCTAGTGTCTAATTCGTCATTGTTGGCGACTCAGAGCAAAACAAAAACAAACCCAACATATAGCAGCAGATATGAGACCTGCAGGGGGTTGGAGCGGCTTGCTTAGTTCAGAGCTACTAGAGCCTTGCTCAACTGGAGGGACTGGAGGGATCATGTCAGAAATAAAACTCAAATCATGGAGATCACTTTTGAAATTGATCGCGTTAGATATAAGATACTTAATGCTAAGTTCACAAGATGGTGTTGGTGAGGTTGCGTTGGGAATGCAAATAACACAAATTATCTTGTAGAAGATGAATATTTTAAGTAAATTGATCTTTTCTCTTAAAAAAAGGAAAACCCACTCCACATTTACTATTCTCTTCCACAATAACAAAGATTAAAACAAGGAATATCCACCATTCAACATGAATGTCATCATCAACTTTGCAAAAAATCTTCTTTAATCTGATCGACAGCACTTCCCCAAGACGAACAAGTGCATAAAATCCAATCACTGTAAAGTCAGCTTCAGTTTTTTTGCAAAACATGAAACAAACAATCATAGGTCATAACAAATATTTGTCGCTAGGACGCAACATCAAAAACAGAAACACCTCAAGAAGTCAAACTCTGCAACTGCCCATAGGAAGAGCGCTGTCCACTCATCTGAATGGCAGAAACAAGAAAACCGAACCAAATCAAGAGAACTCTATAGGACTCAATGATAACGAGTTTATAAACTAGATATAGTCAACACACACCCTCATTCAAACTGGTCTAGTGCGCAGATCTAAACATTAAAACTCAGCAAGAATACCTGGAAACTAAAAGTAACATACAATAACCAACATACCATTCAATGGTCATTACGTTTACTCCAGAAAAAAGGGTATTTATTTTTTGTTAGACATAAACTTTCAACTTTGACCAGAGCACCTCCACTAAACAGCAGGCAGGAGGTCTCACAATTTGTTCATATCATCAAAACGCGTTTCCTGATTTCAAACGTCAACCACGATACACAGCCCTCTGAAGAAACCACACAGGCTCAAAACTCTGAAGTGATGGCCACAGCTAAGCAGGTCATTCTTTTATTATTATTATTATTATTATTATTATTATTATTATTATTATTATTATTATTATTATTATTATTATTATTATTATTATTATTATTATTATTATTATTATTATTATTATTATTATTATTACTATTATTACTTTTATTATTATTCTTATTCTTATTCTTATTATTATTACTATTATTATTACTATTATTATTATTATTATTATTATTATTATTATTATTATTATTATTATTATTATTATTATTATTATCATTATTATTATAATTATTATTATTATTATTATTAACGCTCCTTTAAGTTGTCGAGCACTATCTATAAAATGCTAATATAACCATGAAGCATTGTTACAGTTATATCATTTATTGGGTGACTCGTTGCGTAAGTTTATAAGTCACGAAGAAACAACAGCATAATGATAACGGAGATATCTAGGTTTGTTTATTTGTTGTTTCATATAGACCGCCACAATGCCGTAAACTCAAACCTTTTAGCAAATCGAAATGAAGCCCCCGTCAGGCAGGGCGGAGTGGAGAATGTGAAGCCCTGAACTCCCGTCCCGCGCCGCGCTACGCGGCTCGGACCTGTGGAGAAAGGGCTTGCAGATAGCAGAGCAGCAGCCCTAACTCCCTGCTACCGGCCTCCGATAGAGCTGGGAGAGATTAGGAAAATCCTCACATGAAATTTTTATTTTAAATCTATGGCTTTGATAAACCATAAAGCGAAAAATTATTCTTTGAAAATGGCAAAAAGAGTTGTACCATTCCATCCAAACCGCTGACTTTTACCGAAAATCCATAATTTTTCATTCGCCCTACATGACATGATATAAAAAGGAACAGTTGAGGAAGAAACGAGCGACGAGGGCTCAATTTACAATTCCTGTCTTATTAATTTTTGGTTGTGTCGTCTCAGCTTCAGATCTTTCTCTGCTCTTTTATTTTAAGTTACATCTTCCTTAAACACGCATTCTCTCTCTATCTCCATCTCCCCCTCTCTTCCCTTTCGCTCTCTAGCTATCTATCTACCCTAAAAGTCCATCTATCTATTTTTCTCTCCTTCCCTCTACTTTTAAATCCCGTCTGTCTAGTTTTACAGTCCGTCTGCCTATATTTCTGTCCATTTATCTACCGTCTATCTATATATTTTACTATTTTTTTTCTCTCTCTTTAAACGCTCTATTCCCTTCCCTCCCTTTTGCCCTGCCTCTGTTTCTCTCTCCTATTTCTTTTACTGTTTTTATCTCTGTTTGCCCCACCTCGTCTTCCACTATCCTTTTCTTCCTTCGTTCTTCCCCAGCCTCCCTCTTTCCCTGTGTATCTCTCATTCCTACCCTTCCCCCCTCTCTCTCAAAATGAGGGCCATACATCAAAATCCATCAAACAAAGGAAAGAGAAGAGAAAGATCCGGCCTGGGCCCTAATCGTTTTTTTGAAACCTAAAACTGATCAAACTTTCCATCTCTTTGATAATGTCTGTTGCTTGTTTGACTCGCTCTCTCTCTCTCTCTCTCTCCCCTCTCTCTCTCTCTGTGCCCTCTCTCACCCTCAGCATTCTCTCTGACTTTCTCTCTCTCTCTCTCTCTCTCTCTCTCTCTCTCTCTGTCAGTCTTCTTCTCCTATCGCCAGTTTATATATTTTATCGTTGTTTTTTTTAAAATTCAAATGTAAGACTATCTCTCTGTCTCTGTCTCTGTCTCTGTCTCTCTCTCTCTCTCTCTCTCTCTCTCTCTCTCTCTCTCTCTCTCTCTCGTCTCTCTAGCCTCGCTCCTATTCTCCTGTCTCACAATCACGTTCAGAGATTTGTCGGATACCGTAGCTTGCCCTGGTAATCATACGCATGAAACATTAAAGTCATCTTTGTAAACGTGTCATCGAGATTTGTTTGAACCATATGTGTTATTGCTACCTAGATTCTACAGGACTCTTAAAACTCCTCTTTCATGAGCTTGAAAAGGTGCAATTTTTAGTACTACTGCTTTGTCCTCACTTTTGGTCTGGTTTGTGAGCTTTTTTCAGGCTGCTCTAGGTTTTGTATCTGCCTCTTCCCTGACAAAATAACAGAATGTTCTAGATCGAGATGTGCATTCTGTCTTGGCCTTTGATTTCCTCGTGCCTTCTAACCATAGACAAGTCCTTGGAGTGACACATACATAGCCAGCCGTCCATTGTTTATAGTAGTGTGTCTGGTCTAAGGTCAGACCGCCAGATATCTAGATGTATATTCGTATATTATCTATATTTAGATCTACAGAGTGATATTACTTAACATAGCTCCTTTCTGGTTTTCTCGTTTTCTCGCAACAGTTCATATAATGCATGTGAACAACACTAAGATGGAGCCTTCCTCAGCATGATTCTGCCAAGACTTGAGTCTAAACGCCCTACGTTAATCGGATGTCTTGTTTCTTCATGTTTCGATTCTGCGCCTCTCATCTTGCTTTCCTTGCCCATTCCACTCGTTCAAGCCTGATCTTTTTTGTTTAAATTTCTGCCTGTGGTTTCCTTATTACAATCAGCGTATCTGCCTGTCATCTTTCCTTTTTCTCTTGCCATTCCTACTCCAGTTCTCATCTACAAGCCTTCCTCGATCCACGCTGATAGCTTGCCGGGCAGTGTTGTCCTACTAGAAAACTTGAAACTCGCCCAAACATTCCAGCATCAGAACTCCAGGATCAGTGCCACATCTATTTACCCACAACCCTTTGTACAGCTCGTGGACAGCACGCTTAGGGGAACTTGAGAAACAAAGTATATTTGAAAACTTGGGTATTCCTTTTGTTCAGCTCAAATAATCCGTTTTCTCTTGTGGTTTTCCGGATAAACTTTACTTTTGCTTCTCGATTAGCCTCGATTGGACTTTGTTCACATGGCGGACAAAACCAGCTCATGTCCACCCTGTCTCGCACCACCAAGCTCGCAAGGAAAAATCAAAGGTATGGGCTTTTTACTAGTTAGCACTAGTAGGGTGGTTAGAGCTAAGAAGTACCATCTCAGAGCGAATGATTTCGATTCTGATCGCAGGGAGAAGCTCTCCTAGTTGGATAAAGCTGTCCTAGAGCTCCGTTGAACACACCATCTGTGTTGGTGCTTAAAGCACTACTCCCGAGATTCTTTCATCCAGCTTTCTAACACATAATGTTGCTCTTTTAACTTTTGAAACAACATTCTATCCATGTCTTCGTACGACTGGGCTCTAATATATCACGCATCTTTCTTTACTTCAGTAGCCAGTGATGATAACATATCAAATGCATTACTCTCTCTCTCTCTCTATCTATCTATCTATCTCTCTCTCTCTATCTCCCTCCTTTTTCATCTCTTCTCTTCTTTTCTCTTCCTACTCGAAACAAAACTACAGTAGGTTTTTCTGTGGCTATTTTCATTCCCTTAGAATGAGTATGGGGCTTTGAAGAGAGAAAACTTTCTGTTGGAAATTGTCCTTGCTATGTGATTGAGAATGAAAAAGAGAATTTTGTCCAAAGAAAGACATAACGAAAGACATTTATATATATATATATATATATATATATATATATATATATATATATATATATATATAGATATATATATATATATAATTCGGCAGTTCGTCCCTCCAGGTCCAGAGACGCCAGCACATCCACTGCGGTGTAGCCACACTTGCTGACAGAGCCAGGTCTCCCACACCCCGAGCTCTCTCTACGCCCCAGCATGGACTTCCGCCCCAGTCAGTGGCAGTCCTCAGCGGTCAGATGAGCGTGACCTCTCGACTCGGTGAGCTTCTGACCCGGAACTGATTAACACCCGCATGCAACTACTTTCAGACAACAGGGCCTCATATAAAATTCTGTATGACTGTAATCTCAAACCCCATTTTCTCAAGATGTTATGCTCGTATGGTCTAGCTCACATTGTATCATTTAAAATTATCGCGGAGACAAATCTGTTTGAATCATCTTGATCAAACATTGGCTGAGAGATGTTAGTAAAGAGTCATAATAGATGCTTATTTCGCATTCATACTAGTCTAAACGTATTGTCAGAGGCTTGTCTGGATGCTTCACAAGCCTCATCTTAGGGTTTGGAGCAAAGAAAAACATGGCAATAGCCAGGGGGAGGAGGTGCCAGGTGATACGAGGCAGCGCTCTAACCAATCACCCGAAGAGTAAAAAGTGAGCGTGCGTTTAATTGTTTGTATGTGTCTGAGAGATGATAGATAGAACAACAAGGAGATCGAATCGCAAACAAAGATAACATTATTTCCAGGTGGAGAAAAGGAGATATAGATAGCGAGTGAGGGCGAGAAATAGAGAGAGAGAGAGATGGGGGGGGGGGGGGAGGGGAAGGGGAGAGAAAGAGAGAAATATTGATTGTGAGAGAGAGAGTGAGAGTGAGAGAGAGAGAGACGAAAAGTAGGAGATAAAGTATATGGTGCAGGTTAGAGGGTATATGGTGTAAAGTGTAGAGTGCAGGGTATAGAATGTAGTGTAGGGCCGAGGGTATATGGTTCAGGGTGTAGGTGCACGCTGTAAGGTGTTGGGTATAGAGTGCGAGGATGTAGGGTGTAGGGTGTAAAGTGCAGGATATTGGGTATAGAGTACAGGGTACAGGGTGTAGGGTGCACTGTGTAGACTATATAGTGCAGGGTGTAGGGTTCACGGTGTAAGGTATAGGTTGCACGGTATAAGGTATAGGGTGCAGGGTGAAGACTGTAAGCTGTAGGGTGTAAGGTGTAGGGTGGAGGGTATATGTTGCAGGGTGTAGGGTGCACTGTGTAGACTATGTAGTGCAGGGTGTAGGGTTCACGGTGTAAGGTATAGGTTGCACGGTGTAAGGTATAGGGTGCAGGGTGAAGACTGTAGGCTGTAGGGTGTAAGGTGTAGGGTGGAGGGTATATGTTGCAGGGTGTAGGGTGCACTGTGTAGACTATGTAGTGCAGGGTGTAGGGTTCACGGTGTAAGGTATAGGTTGCACGGTGTAAGGTATAGGGTGCAGGGTGAAGACTGTAGGCTGTAGGGTGGAGGGTATATGTTGCAGGGTGTAGGGTGCACTGTGTAGACTATATAGTGCAGGGTGTAGGTTGCACGGTGTAAGGTATAAGATGCAGGGTCTAGTAAAGAGGATGAAAGGTGTAAGGTGTTAAGTGCAACTATTTTAGATCTTAGAATGGATTGATTACTAAATTGGTAGGTAAGGAGGCAGATGGATAAAGTTAAGAGAAAGAGGAAAAGAGATATGTTAAAGGGCAGTTTTAGAGACCTCCAGACAAGTGTACACCAACAAAGGGAGTTGATATGCGCTTGTGTTAGGTCAAGAGAAGATATTTCTCTTCATATATTGTGGCTGTTTTTACTTGAGAAAACTCGATTACCTGGAATATCTATCACTATTGTTTGGTATTTCTGTCAGAATGTAAATGATTACTTCAACATATAGAATGTAACAGTGACACAAGAGATGCCTACCAGCGCCAAACAGATGAAAAAAAAACAAAAAAAACTATAATAATGCTTGATAGGATTTTTCTTTTATTTCAAAAAATTATAAGAATGTGTAGTTAACTAATTATATTGGTACCATGACTTTTCTTGAAATTATATAGCGTGGAGGGTCCTGATCACATAATGAAATACTCTGGGACTCCACGGTCTCTTCTTTATTTCCTTACAGCGACAACACTGCTGTTACTAACTTTCCGCGTGTTGTCCATTATAAACCAACAGATAGAGAGACGGAGAGGGAGAGAGAGAGGGGGGAGAGAGATGGCGTGAGAGAGGGAGAGAGAGAGGGAGAGTGAGAGAGAGAGAGAGAGAGAGAGAGGGAGAGAGAGGGAGGGGGGGAGAGAGAGGGCGAGAGAAAGAGGGAGAGAGAGAAAGAGGGAGAGAGAGAGGGAGAGAGAGGAGTGTGAGAGGGAGAGAGAGAGAGAGAGAGAGAGAGAAAGAGGGAGAGAGAGAGAGGAAGAGAGAGGAGTGAGAGAGGGAGAGAGAGAGAGAGGGAGAGTGAGAGAGAGAGATGGAGAGAGAGGGAGATAGAGGGAGGGGGGAGAGAGAGGGAGGGGGGAGAGAGAGAGAGAGAGAGAGAGAGAGAGAGAGAGAGAGAGAGGGGAGAGAGAGGGCGAGAGAAAGAGGGAGAGAGAGAAAGAGAGAGAGAGAGAGAGAGAGAGAGAGAGAGAGAGAGAGAGAGAGAGAGAGAGAGAGAGAGAGAGAGAGAGAGAGAGAGAGAGAGAGAGAGAGAGAGAGAGAGAGAGACTGTGATAAGTACAAAGGTGGCGTCACCAGGTAAGTGAAGCAACACCAGGGAGACGACAGGACCAGGACGCGAGTTAATTAGAGATGTCCTGAGGCTGGGATTGTTCGGCCTCCACACAAAGCCTCACGTTCCGTGGGCTTCAGTGAGTGTCTGTTCAGTGTGTGTGTGTGTGTGTCATTTCAATGTGTGTTTGTCAGTTCAGTGTGTGTGTGTGTCAGTTCAGTGCGTGAGTCGGTGATGTAGGGCGAACGATATGAGAATCATCAAAAAAAGTGAGATTCTTTTCTCGGTTCTCCTCGACCAGAACGAGACTCCTGACAAAAATCAAAATGGTCTCCTTACTTTTGTAGCTTCATGTCAGAAACAAAACTATGCAAACCCCTGTCCTCTAATAAATCATATGTTATTTTGAACTTAATCTTGTTTTTATTAGTTTAATGATTAGTCGGTCGAATGATGCTTTGGATCGAGTTTGATTAAAGCAAACTGGAAGTTATAGTTGCTCTGTTTAATAATAAAAAAAATCGGGTAATTATATAGTTATTAGGGAAACAAATTTGTAACAGTGTATTTGCGTTATTGAGGATGTGGTTTATAAGGTTGGTGTTTAGCTCAGCTCTTTAAGACATGATACTATTATTCGAAATTATACAACACACGCTTTCTAACTATACATGACATGTTACAAGCTAAACTGTACTCAACTTGATACATTTACAGCCTGGTCTTTCTAGCTATCCTCGACATGATACATTTACAGCCTAGTCTTTCTAGCTATCCTCGACATGATACATTTACAGCCTGGTCTTTCTAGCTACCCTCGACATGATACATTTACAGCCTGGTCTTTCAGCTATCCTCGACATGATACAGCCTGGTCTTTCTAGCTATCCTCGACATGATACATTTACAGCCTGGTCTTTCTAGCTATCCTCGACATGATACACCCTGGAACTTCTAACTACACTGGACATGATACACCCTGGAATTTATAACTATCATCAACATGGTAAAGCCTGGAATTTCTTACTATCATCAACATGATACAGCCTGGAAATTCTAACTACACTTGACATGCTACAGCCTGGAATTTCTAGCTATCATCGACATGGTACAGCGTGATATTTCTAATTATCAACGACATGATACGGCCTGGAATTTCTAACTCTACTCGACATGATAGAGCCTGGACTTTCTAACTGTACTCGACATGATACAGGCTCGACTTGCAAACTATACTCGACTTACTAACTATACGCGACATGATACAGTCTGGATTTTCTAACTATACTCGACATGGCTCGGCTTTCTAACTCTACTCGACATGATATGGCTCGACTTTCTAACTATACTCGACATGATATGGCTCGACTTTTTTAACTATACTCGACATGATATGGCTCGACTTTTTAACTATAATCGACATGATATGGCTCGACTTTCTAACTATACTCGACATGATATGGCTCGACTTTCTAAGCATTCTCGACATGATACAGGTTGGACTTTCTAACTATACTCGACATGATATGGCTCGACTTTCTAACTATACTCGACATGATATGGCTCGACTTTCTAGCTATACTCGACAGGATACAGCGTGGATTTTCCTTTTGCTGTGCTGATCACTAACATTCATTGTTCTCGGTAAATCAGTGACAGACTAAATGAACAATAAGTTATTTAGAACTACATCCTATGTCTGCAATGTAACAAGTTGGATCAAAAGAATGTCTTTGAAAAGCCAGCTCAATCGATAGAGCGTTGGGCTAACAGTGCGAAGGTGCGCGGTTCGAATCCTATTACTAGCCTCGCAGTATGTGACTGTAGAGGTTACAACGACATTGTCTTAGTAGTTGCCTCTCGGGGTGAAAATCAAAGACTGTGTTTCCGTGGCGAACAGCTCAGCTGCAGTCGTATGTCAGAACCAGGTCCTCCTGCCTCGCCTCACTACATGCTGGTTTAGCCAGATTTCCAGGCAATTTGCATAACTAGATCTATTTTCCACCCCTCTGCGCATGAGCGACTTCACCTGAAGTAAATCCTGGTGCACGGAAGCGCGTGGCAGCAGTGTGGAGAAGGCTTGTCTGTCTGCGTGCAATCACGTGATTCCCGAACTGCTATTACAATAATTTGTCTACAGGATGAAGTGAGGAGATTAGCCAGACCTATCGGTAAGCTGCATAGCCAAATTGACATGTAAAGTAGAGAATGAATTACAACAACAACAACAATGATAATAATAATAATAATAATAATAATAATAATAATAATAATAATAATAATAATAATAATAATAATAATAATAATAATAATAATAATAAGAAGAAGAAGAAGAAGAAGAAGAAGAAGAAGAAGAAGAAGAAGAAGAAGAAGAAGAAGAAGAAGAAGAAGAAGAAGAAGAAGAAGAAGAAGAAGAAGAAGAAGAAGAAGAAGAAGAAGAAGAAGAAGAAGAAGAAGAAGAAGAAGAAGAAGAAGAAGAAGAAGAAGAAGAAGAAGAAGAAGAAGAAGAAGAAGAAGAAGAAGAAGAAGAAGAAGAAGAAGAAGAAGAAGAAGAAGAAGAAGAAGAAGAAGAAGAAGAAGAAGAAGAAGAAGAAGAAGAGGAAAAAGAATTAGTATAATACAGTCCAAGAAATATTTATAGGATGCAAAATGTATATCAAAAAATTTTCGCTGTAAATACACAAAGCGATTGTTATCTAAGTGTCTTGAAGTCTATCTTAACTACAAGCATTTAGCTGCGCTTTTTACGGTGCAGTACGATCCGTTACCCTCAGTGCAAGAATTGTGGCTTCGTGAGCTCTAAAACAACACTTAGTAGATCTCTGAAAAACACTTTTTGAAAGATAAAGTCTTGTTGACACGACAAAAGAAAGCAACAAATATTTCAAATTTATTTACATATGATTTTCCCAACAAACTCGGAGTCATCTTTTTGTCCAACAAACTTAATTGCTTAAATCGACTATGGATTCTTAAATTCAGTCCAAAAAGATTTCTTTCTCTAGTGTTGGACGGGCTTCGGATCCAGCAGGGCCCACTTCTCTAGATCTTCTCACGATCCAAAACATTAAAACTTTAAGGTGAACAAAATATCACTAGACCCCTGGTTTCAAAAGGAAATGAACAACGAACATAAGAAAGAAAACATGACCTTAACCATAAAAATTGGCCCTCTTCTCACAGAGGAAAAAAAAAGAAGGAGAGGGACAGATGGACAGATAAAGAGACAGAGAGGGAGACATAAAGGACAACAAGAGGATGAGCAGGAGAGAGACAGAGGGGGCGGCACTCCAACCAGTTGTTCATACCGAGGACGCATGCTTCTCGCTCAAACCCTTTCTCCCTCCTCACCGTTTCGCTCGTCACCGGAAACCGGAAGTGTTTACGCCTCAGTGAGCAGGCGCATCGTGATTTGATGAACTTCCCTTCATCCCAGTTTGGTCCTTTTTGAATGCCTCAGTGATCACATGACAGCACTGCTTTGCATCATGAAAACTAATAAGGCATAGTGAGGCTGGCGAATGGACAAGTGCTCTATTGATTGCTGTTTTGTTACATGAAAAGAAAGCAATCTTGTCTAAAGCTTGCTTCATGATACTACAGATTGCGTAATTATACTTCAGTTGTTTTGGTTAGTTTTGGCAGTTTGGGTTTTTGAGTGAACCAAATCTGTTTCTAGTGTTTATTTCTGATGTGCGAACTGTAACGTCTATTCCTGTATGTAGACAGTTCAGAATAGACTTACACGGAGTGCTTGGATCAACTGGGGCTTAGCCGGGCAGAGACTAATCTCGACAATCATGAGATACAAGGAAAGTTTCATGACAAAAGGTAACCTCGTCGTTCTTGTTTCAATACGCTCACATCAAATTAACTGTAAAAAGATAGAAGTAAAGAAAAGGAGACCACAAGACACTAATGTATATCAACGTCCTGGCAGTGTTTCCCAGCAGTCACAGTCACCTGCTTACTCCATCCATTTACTACGACACTTTTCCTACTGATCTGAGCTGCGGTGGAGGCAAGCTGCAAGAGACGCTGTGTCCTGTGAAGATACACTCTTTCAGAAAAAAACAAAAAACAAAACTCTTAGCTCTGTTGCTTCTCACAGCTCCTATTCAAAACAGCTCAATTTTGATGCGAGCATCGAAATAGAACAGAACTTTTCTTTTAAAAAAAATGACAGAAAAGCTGGAAAGGTTAAAAGAAGGGGCAGAACAAAATTGAGTTCTTAACGGGTAAGGGAAGATATGGTGGAAGAGGGACACGGCATGGTTTTGCGTCCGTTACTTCACCTCGGTTTAAACTCTTTCAAAGAGAGCACAAAAAGTGTCGTGTGTGTTTTAATAGAAGCAGAGGATTTAAGCTCACCAAGTGAGCTGAGGTGTGAACAGCCGAGAATGGAGGTAATGCCAAGTGACAGAAAGAGCCTGGCAATCCTCTTGTTCTAGCAACCTCAGCCAGGAAGAGGTGCCGACCCGGGACACTAAATAGGCTTACAAAGGCTTGCCTGCTGCCTTGGGAGTGGGAGTTGGGGGAAGGGAGAGAGAGAGAGAGAGAGAGAGAGAGAGAGAGAGAGAGAGAGAGAGAGAGAGAGAGAGAGAGACAGACAGACAGACAGACAGACAGAGACAGAGACAGAGACAGAGATAGAGATAGAGAGACAGAGAGAGATAGAGAGAGAGACAGAGAGATAGAGAGAGAGACACAGAGAGAGAGCGAGAGAGAGAGAGAGAGAGAGAGAGAGAGAGAGAGAGAGAGAGAGAGAGAGAGAGAGAGAGAGAGAGAGAGAGAGAGAGAGAGATATTTTAGAATAGAACATATTAATAAAAAAAAAAATTCGAAGTTTTAATGTAAATCCCGAAATGATCATAAAATAAATGATGAATGAAACGATATGGTCACGAAAGAAAAAACATCTGTATTTACAGTAGTGAAAGTGATGAATTTTTTGGTGAATACAGAAAACAAACGACGCCGGATAACTTATTCAATAGAAAAATTTACAAAGAAAAATAGATTACGAGAAAATTATATAGATAGCTGAATAGATAGAAAGATGGTTAGATAGATAGATAAGAAGATAAATAAATAGACAGATGGATAAAGAGATAGATAGATACAAATGATATACATTAAAATGTATGTAGGCAGATTGGATGAGATAAGAAGAGTGAAAAGCATCGACAGAGAGATACTATAGAAGACATGGAGAGTACAAGATAAATACAGACGAAACAGTGTGTGTGCATGAGAGAGATAGATAGATAGACAAATAGAAAGAGAGAGAGAGAGAGAGAGAGAGAGAGAGAGAGAGAGAGAGAGAGAGAGAGAGAGAGAGAGAGAGAGAGAGAGAGAGAGAGAGAGAGAGAGAGAGAGAGAGAGAGAGAGAGAGAGAGAGAGAGAGAGAGAGAGAGAGAGAGAGAGAGAGAGAGAGAGAGAGAGAGAGAGAGAGAGAGAGAGAGAGAGGTCGTGAAAAGCGATAAAAAAGATGTATGGAAGGAAAGGCCGAGAGTCAGCATTTGGAAAGGAAAGACAAAGAGAGAAAGAATAAGAGAAAGAGAAAAAAAGAGAGATATGACGTCAGACAAACAAAGACACAGAAAGTTCAAGCGGGGAAATAGGCCGGGAAATGGATTTCCTTCATAAATGAAACAAAAGAAAGAGAGAGAGAGAGAGAGAGAGAGAGAGAGAGAGAGAGAGAGAGAGAGAGAGAGAGAGAGAGAGAGAGAGAGAGAGAGAGACAGACAGACAGACAGAGAGAGAGAGAGAGAGAGAGAGAGAGAGAGAGAGAGAGAGAGAGAGAGAGACAGAGACAGAGACAGAGACAGAGACAGACAGACAGACAGACAGACAGAGAAACAGGGAGAGAGAGGAAAATACAATCGGACGATGAGTTATATACAATAAAATCATTTTCTTTTTTAAGAAACGTAACAATCGCGGATCGGTCTGAATATGAATGAAAAAAGTCCCATTCATAATATTATGATCCAACCTGTGTTGAGCTATTGCTATCAATGTAAAGAATTGTGTCGCCTAGAAACCCAAACCTGTTTCAGAGAATCCTCAGAGTTGTAACCAGCTAACTTCATACTCAAAGTCGCATTGGAATCGAACATTCTACTAGATCGACCGCCTGCTCGCCAAGTGTCCAGGGAGACAAGTGGGCTCAACATGAATCAAGTTGGTGCCACTACTTTCAACAATCTTTAAATCGACGTGAAGACATTCTAGCCACCATCTCATCTCTTTTCATTAAGGCGCTGTTACTGATCTTCTCAATGCAAAGCGATCTGAGAACCTCCACTGCGACAGGAATGGTTTACCGCTAGAGACTGCCATGGATATTGCGTGAAGAGCTCTCGGTAGTAATGTTATTCATTCTGACAAAATCTGGCAGAAGGAGAAAGTTCTACAAGTTTGTGCGGGAACCCTCCAGCTGTCACGTGACCGCTGACTCGCTCCCATCTCGTGCCTTTAATAAACATGTGGTGGGCCTCTATGAGTGTGTTTGTGTGTGTGTGTGTGTGTGTCCGGATACTGGTACAATCTGAGGGTGGTAGGCGCCCAGAACAGGGTCAGTATTTTTGTCTCTTGGGTTTGAATTATTTTTCTTTCGGGAAATGGGACAAAAACTAATACTTTTTCCGTATGTCTATACCAGAGTCTTAGCTCTTCAAAAATCAATGCAGTCAAAATTATTATGGCAAAAACTTAATTATAACTGTAACGAGAAAACAGACCTGTAGCTGCTCTGTATCTGCTTAACACTTGATTGAAACATCAGATTTAGTGGCTCTTAGAGCCAGCGATGGACACCAACTCAAGATCAGCTGTGATGATTGGCAATGGGGCTTGGCGAAATAATGAGGCTCCAATCGACTCTTACAATCTGTTCGATTTACTCAATCGATTCTTTTTTAAATTTGGAAGCATGGCGTCCGTGAGTGCTCTGTTATAAGCTATTGTCACCTGATCAGCACGCAGGCCTATAACCTTTAAATAGCTGACCTATTGCGACATGCGAGCAATGGAAGAGCAAAACTCTAGACCTAGACCTCATTACCGTCAGTCCTGTCACGCAGTCCCTTTGACATTGGGCCAGGAACTCCACTCAGGACCGCTTCCTTCAGGGAACGGACACAATGCTCGATAGTCACAGGCTTGGTTCTGAAGGTTCATTTATTAGGCGCTGGTTCTTCATGGGGGAAAGATTGGTTCTGAAGGTTCATTAATTCGGGGCTCGTTGTACATGGGTGAGGCTTGTTTCTGAAGGTTCATTAATTCGGGGTTCCTTGTACATGGGGGAAGCTTGTTTCTGAAGGTTCATTAATTTAGAGCTGGTTCTACAAAGGGGAGGCTTGGTTCTCAAGGTTCGTTAATTTGCGGCTGGTTCTACATGGGGGAAGTTTGTTTCTGAAGGTTCATTAATTCGGGGCTGATTCTACATGGGGAGGCTTGTTTCTGAAGGTTCATGAATTCGGGGCTCGTTCTACATGGGGGAAGCTTGTTTTTGAAGGTTCATTAATTCGGGGCTGGTTCTACATGGGGGAAGCTTGTTTCTGAAGGTTAATTAATTCGGGGCTGGTTCTAAATGGGGAGGCTTTTTTCTGAAGGTTCATTAATTCGGGGCTTGTTCTACATGGGGGAGGCTTGTTTCTGAAGGTTCATTAATTCGGGGCTCGTTCTACATGGGGGAATCTTGTTTCTGAAGGTTCATTAATTTAGGGCTGGTTCTATAAAGGAGAGGCTTGGTTCTCAAGGTTCGTTAATTTGCGGCTGGTTCTACATGGGGGAAGCTTGTTTCTTAAGGTTCATTAATTCGGGGCTGGTTCTACATGGGGAGGCTTTTTTCTGAAGGTTCATTAATTCGGGGCTTGTTCGACATGGGGGGAAGCTAGTTTCTGAAGGTTCATTAATTTGGGGCTGTTTCTACATGGGTGAGGCTTGTTTCTGAAGGTTCATTAATTTGGGGCTGGTTCTACATGGGGGAAGCTAGTTTCTGAAGGTTCATTAATTCGGGGCTGGTTCTATATGGGGGAAGCTTGTTTCTGAAAGTTCATTAATTCGGGGCTGGTTCTACATGGGGGAAGCTTGTTTCTGAAGGTTCATGAATTCGGGGCTGGTTCTACATGGGGGAAGCTTGTTTCTGAAGGTTCATTAATTCGGGGCTGGTTCTACATGGGGAGGCTTTTTTCTGAAGGTTCATTAATTCGGGGCTTGTTCTACATGGGGGAGGCTTGTTTCTGAAGGTTCATGAATTCCGGGCTGGTCTATATGGGGGAGGCTTGTTTCTGAAGGTTCATTAATTCGGGGCTTGTCCTACATGGGAGATGCTTGTTTCTGAAGGTTCATCAATTCGGGACTAGTTCTACATGGGGGAGGCTTGTTTCTGAAGGTTCATTAATTTGGGGCTGGTTCTACATGGGGGAGGCTTGTTTCTGAAGGTTCATTAATTCGAGGCTCGTTCTACATGGGGGAGGCTTGTTTCTGAAGGTTCATTAATTTGGGGCTGGTTCTACATGGGGGAAAGCTAGTTTCTGAAGGTTCATTAATTTGGGGCTGGTTCTACATGGGGGAGGCTTGTTTCTGAAGGTTCATTAATTCGAGGCTGGTTCTACATGGGGGGAAGCTAGTTTCTGAAGGTTCATTAATTTGGGGCTGGTTCTACATTGGGGAGGCTTGTTTCTGAAGGTTCATTAATTCGAGGCTGGTTCTACATGGGGGGAAGCTAGTTTCTGAAGGTTCATTAATTTGGGGCTGGTTCTACATGGTGGTAATCTAGTTTCTGAAGGTTCATTAATTTGGGGCTGGTTCTACATGGGGGAGGCTTTTTTCTGAAGGTTCATTAATTCGGGCTTGTTCTACATGGGGGGAAGCTAGTTTCTGAAGGTTCATTAATTTGGGGCTGTTTCTACATGGGGGAGGCTTGTTTCTGAAGGTTCATTAATTCGGGGCTAGTTCTACATGGGGGAAGCAAGTTTCTGAAGGTTCATTAATTCGGGGCTGGTTCTACATGGGGGAAGCTTGTTTCTGAAGGTTCATTAATTGGGGGCTTGTTCTACATGGGGGAGGCTTGTTTCTGAAGGTTCATGAATTCGGGGTTGGTTCTACATGGGGTAAGAATGTTTCTGAAGGTGTATGAATTCGGGGCTGGTTCTACATGGGGGAAGCTTTTTTTCTGATGGTTCATTTATTTGGTGCTGGTTCTACATGGGGAGGCTTTTTTCTGAAGCCTCATTAATTTGGGGCTCGTTGTGAATGGGGGAGGCTTGTTTCTGATAGTTCGTTAATTTGGGGCTGGTTCTACATGAGGTTTTTTTGTTTCTTAAGGTTCATTTTTTGGGGGGCTGGTTCTACATAGGGCAGCAAGGGTCTGGCAGCAAATATTGATAGACTCCCTAGGCTGAGGTTTTGAGGTCTTGCGAATTCTTTATTACTCACACATCATTGACTGTAAGGTTGTCCTACACTGGATTCACAAGCCAAGGTTAATAAAATTACTCACTCGTCACCGACAGCACAATTTTGTGTTAAACTGTTGGACTCACTAGTCACGGATAATACAATTTTGTCTTAAAGTGTTCGACTCACTCGTCACGGATAATACAATTTTGTCTTTAAGTGTTGGACTCACTCGTCACGGACAGCACAATTTTGTGTTAAATTATTGGACTCACTAGTCACGGATAATACAATTTTGTCTTAAAGTGTTGGACTCACTCGTCACGGACAGCACAATTTTAGGTTACACTGTTGGTAGTCATGGATAATGCGGTTCTGTGTTAAATTGTTAGACTCACTAAACTAGTCATGGATTATACAATTTTGTGCTGTCTATATTTCCAATTCAATGTCCTACAAATGATCACTGGTGTATTAGGATTTGAAAAGACCAGGGAATGGTTTATTTTATAAAGCATTATCAACCGACTGCTTTCTTACGTTTCATACTCAATAGTTATGGACTGCAATATCCTGCGATCTCTCTATCTTTCGCTTTTTTAAATTCGTTCTTTCTCTCTGACTGATACCCTTTCTCTTCGTCGCTCTCTCTTCTTCTCTTTTCATACATAGTTTTGTTCATTCTCTAATATCTTCATTTTCAGAAGTGGAAAGAATTTTTCCTATGTTGTCAACCATTGTGAACTGAACTCGATTCTGGAAGCGTCCCACACCGTGTCTAGTTCTCGAGTGACGGAAGACGCGCTGCCCGTTCCCGACACAGCCAATCCGTCTTGGACTACTTAGTGTCTGCGGCGGATTAATAATTCAGCGTTTTCCCCCACTGGCCAGGAATCCAAGGAAATAATGGTGCTCGTATGACAAGATCTGATGTGGGGCTGCGTTCTTTGGACTTCTACACAATCTACTGCACTGGTTTGCTAACACCGGAACCGACAAACTCCGCACCCGCACAACCAATCAAACTGATCATTTGGAAAATTAAAAATGCTTTTTCCTTTTTGTTTGTTTGTACAGAGATAAAATTTCTAGAACTGATGGGAAAATAGAGGCAACAAGACATGTTTGTTGGTTATCACTGATTCATGAGGGAGGTAGAGATAGAGATAGGTAGATAGACATAGACAGAAAGTGTGTGTGAGAAAGAGGGGAGGGGGGGTGTGTTTGTGTGTCAGGGAAGGGAAGGGGCTTGAGAGTCGTAGAAGAAAGGAAGACGTGAAACGTAAAAAGAAATGTTGAACACTACACAAACTTGGTAATTCAAGGTAGCAAAAAAAACAACCCCATAAAATTTACAAGTTTCATGTTTGTAATTTCAAACATTATTTTGATTGATAATATGAAATATTCTTATGCATAAGACTTGGGCCTAGTTAATGTTTATTTTTGTGTGTTTATTGCTGCATTGTAATGCATCATGTAACCATGGCAAGAGTTTTAAAAAAAAGATTCTGTTCACAGATGAACTATGGGTAGGAGGTAAAACCGTAAACAATCATTCCGATAATAATAAGAGTATTGTCGGAGACATGATACTACTGCGACCCCGAGCGAAACATTGACAACAA
This sequence comes from Elysia crispata, assembly GCA_033675545.1. Lineage (NCBI taxonomy): Eukaryota > Metazoa > Mollusca > Gastropoda > Plakobranchidae > Elysia > Elysia crispata. The sequence goes on from JAWDGP010000534.1 coordinate 350,752, forward strand.
GATGTGTTGAGTTGATTGAGACACACATCGATGTCAAGAGACGGACCAGCAGTTGATCTCTCTTTACACCTCAATCCTTCCAAACTACAAGCAGTCGGTTGAAACCTATGCCATTTTTTCTTATAAAAACAAAGCGTCACATGCGTGATTAAATCTAAAAATGTTCAGTTGTTACTAAATAAGTACATCTTATTTGGCAACGTTTGGTTCTTTTGGTTCAGAGTAACACAGTATTTGTCTATCTGTAAACTTAAGCCTGTTTCCATGCATATCTTACTAGGAAAAAAATCTACCTATATCAAGGTGTTTTGTGGCACTGTTGGATTTTACTCTGCCCTCAAGAATAGCTCATCCTGAATTCTTTGAAAAGTTTACACTCCTATCTGACTATTTATCTATCGATCCAGCTATCTACCTATCTCTCTGTTTATCTATCGATAATGTCCTCAACATAACGAACAGTGATGCAAAGAGACCGCCGAGGCCTGGGCTACTTAGTTATCTGCCAGTTAATCATATCGAGGCTAGCCAGCAGCCGCCAGCCGTGGCAGGCGAGTGACGCTCCGAGCTCGCCACAGACGAGAAGCAGATGCGACACCAGAGGCAAAAATCTGGTTGGAAAAATCAATAGTGGGATAAGCCGCAGCCCTCCTGGTAAGATTACTGAGGATTTGGACTGGTTCCAGGGGCCGCTCTGCTTCTGCAAGCTTACACCGGAAGGACACATGGGACACACGGCAGCAAGTCTTAGTGCTTCACATTTTTACGCTTTATTATTGTTCTTTTCGATTCAGTTACGCCCATCAGACGTCTAGCCTTATTTTCCCTAAGCGAGGCTCTTCTCTAGACATCACTAGAACAATGCCCAGCTTCTAGCACTCTGTGACCATCTCTAGACATCACTAGAACAATGCCCAGCTCCTAGCACTCTGTGATCATCTCTAGATATCACTAGAACAATGCCCAGCTCCTAGCACTCTGTGATCATCTCTAGACATCACTAGAACAATGCTCAGCTCCTAGCACTCTGTGATCATCTCTAGACATCACTAGAACAATGCCCAGCCCCTAGCACTCTGTGATCATCTCTAGATATCACTAGAACAATGCTCAGCTCCTAGCACTCTGTGATCATCTCTAGACATCACTAGAACAATGCCCAGCCCCTAGCACTCTGTGATCATCTCTAAATATCATTAGAACAATACTCAGCTCCTAGCACTCTGTGATCATCTCTAGACATCACTAGAACAATGCCCAGCTCCTAGCACTCTGTGATCATCTCTAGACATCACTAGAACAATGCTCAGCTCCTAGCACTCTGTGATCATCTCTAGACATCACTAGAACAATGCTCAGCTCCTAGCACTCTGTGATCATCTCTAGACATCACTAGAACAATGCTCAGCTCCTAGCACTCTGTGATCATCTCTAGACATCACTAGAACAATGTTCAGCTCTCAGCACTCTGTGATCATCTCTAGACATCACTAGAACAATGCCCAGCTCCTAGCACTCTGTGATCATCTCTAGACATCACTAGAACAATGCTCAGCTCCTAGCACTCTGTGATCATCTCTAGACATCACTAGAACAATGCCCATCTCCTAGCACTCTGTGATCATCTCTAGACATCGCTAGAACAATGCTCAGCTCCTAGCACTCTGTGATCATCTCTAGACATCACTAGAACAATGCCCAGCTCCTAGCACTCTGTGATCATCTCTAGACATCACTAGAACAATGCCCAGCTCCTAGCACTCTGTGATCATCTCTAGACATCACTAGAACAATGCCCAGCTCCTAGCACTCTGTGATCATCTCTAGACATCACTAGAATACTGCTTAGCTCCTAGCACTCTGTGATCATCTCTAGACACCACTAGAATACTGCTTAGCTCCTAGCACTCTGTGATCATCTCTAGACATCACTAGAATACTGCTTAGCTCCTAGCACTCTGTGATCATCTCTAGACATCACTAGAATACTGCTTAGCTCCTAGCACTCTGTGATCATCTCTAGACACCACTAGAATACTGCTTAGCTCCTAGCACTCTGTGATCATCTCTAGACATCACTAGAATACTGCTTAGCTCCTAGCACTCTGTGATCATCTCTAGACACCACTAGAATACTGCTTAGCTCCTAGCACTCTGTGATCATCTCTAGACATCACTAGAATACTGCTTAGCTCCTAGCACTCTGTGATCATCTCTAGACATCACTAGAATACTGCTTAGCTCCTAGCACTCTGTGATCATCTCTAGACATCACTAGAACAATGCTTAGCTCCTAGCACTCTGTGATCATCTCTAGACATCACTAGAATACTGCTTAGCTCCTAGCACTCTGTGATCATCTCTAGACACCACTAGAATACTGCTTAGCTCCTAGCACTCTGTGATCATCTCTAGACATCACTAGAATACTGCTTAGCTCCTAGCACTCTGTGATCATCTCTAGACATCACTAGAATACTGCTTAGCTCCTAGCACTCTGTGATCATCTCTAGACATCACTAGAATACTGCTTAGCTCCTAGCACTCTGTGATCATCTCTAGACATCACTAGAACAATGCCCAGCTCCTAGCACTCTGTGATCATCTCTAGACATCACTAGAACAATGCCCAGCTCCTAGCACTCTGTGATCATCTCTAGACATCACTAGAATACTGCTTAGCTCCTAGCACTCTGTGATCATCTCTAGACATCACTAGAACAATGCCCAGCTCCTAGCACTCTGTGATCATCTCTAGACATCACTAGAATACTGCTTAGCTCCTAGCACTCTGTGATCATCTCTAGACATCACTAGAACAATGCCCAGCTCCTAGCACTCTGTGATCATCTCTAGACATCACTAGAATACTGCTTAGCTCCTAGCACTCTGTGATCATCTCTAGACACCACTAGAATACTGCTTAGCTCCTAGCACTCTGTGATCATCTCTAGACATCACTAGAATACTGCTTAGCTCCTAGCACTCTGTGATCATCTCTAGACACCACTAGAATACTGCTTAGCTCCTAGCACTCTGTGATCATCTCTAGACATCACTAGAATACTGCTTAGCTCCTAGCACTCTGTGATCATCTCTAGACATCACTAGAACAATGCCCAGCTCCTAGCACTCTGTGATCATCTCTAGACATCACTAGAACAATGCCCAGCTCCTAGCACTCTGTGATCATCTCTAGACATCACTAGAATACTGCTTAGCTCCTAGCACTCTGTGATCATCTCTAGACATCACTAGAATACTGCTTAGCTCCTAGCACTCTGTGATCATCTCTAGACATCACTAGAACAATGCCCAGCTCCTAGCACTCTGTGATCATCTCTAGACATCACTAGAATACTGCTTAGCTCCTAGCACTCTGTGATCATCTCTAGACATCACTAGAACAATGCCCAGCTCCTAGCACTCTGTGATCATCTCTAGACATCACTAGAATACTGCTTAGCTCCTAGCACTCTGTGATCATCTCTAGACATCACTAGAACAATGCTCAGCTCCTAGCACTCTGTGATCATCTCTAGACATCACTAGAATACTGCTTAGCTCCTAGCACTCTGTGATCATCTCTAGACATCACTAGAACAATGCCCAGCTCCTAGCACTCTGTGATCATCTCTAGACATCACTAGAATACTGCTTAGCTCCTAGCACTCTGTGATCATCTCTAGACATCACTAGAACAATGCCCAGCTCCTAGCACTCTGTGATCATCTCTAGACATCACTAGAATACTGCTTAGCTCCTAGCACTCTGTGATCATCTCTAGACATCACTAGAACAATGCCCAGCTCCTAGCACTCTGTGATCATCTCTAGACATCACTAGAATACTGCTTAGCTCCTAGCACTCTGTGATCATCTCTAGACATCACTAGAACAATGCCCAGCTCCTAGCACTCTGTGATCATCTCTAGACATCACTAGAATACTGCTTAGCTCCTAGCACTCTGTGATCATCTCTAGACATCACTAGAACAATGCCCAGCTCCTAGCACTCTGTGATCATCTCTAGACATCACTAGAATACTGCTTAGCTCCTAGCACTCTGTGATCATCTCTAGACATCACTAGAATACTGCTTAGCTCCTAGCACTCTGTGATCATCTCTAGACATCACTAGAATACTGCTTAGCTCCTAGCACTCTGTGATCATCTCTAGACATCACTAGAATACTGCTTAGCTCCTAGCACTCTGTGATCATGAATCGAATATGACTTGGTATTTCGCAAGATTTGTCCATACTTAATCGTATTATTCACCGTGAGTCAGAGTGAAACAAGTTAATGTGTCAATACGAGAAGTCCTTGAGAGAAACTGAGACAGGCCAGTAAAAACCGTTATGGCAAAAATATGTTGTTCAGCTGGATTCGCTTCTCCTGAAATCTTCACATGGTTTCTGTTTTTCGTGTGTGTGGTGTTTATTTGGCCCCATTTCGTTTAAAATCAAACATAAGGGAGCTTTTGGATACGTTCATCTGTTTTACGCTTTAGTAAGGTTTTTGTGTTTTAGACTCGTCAAATGTATCAAGACACCCACGGCGAACGTTCGGAACAGTTTGAAGCAACAAAGAGGGATTTCTCTTCAAGCCATCTCTTCGATTCACACAGGAACTAGATGCGTTTCCTCTTGGGCCAGCCTTAATGTGACATTAGTTTTTTGCAGGTATCGAAATTTATCTAGAGGCAACGAAAATAACCTGCAGGGCACGCTGATAATCTCATCGTCTTCTGTCTAGCATAGAGTCACAAATATTCCGAGATATCGGATGCTAGTCATTAGGTTTGGATTATTTCGTCCCACCACAATGGCGACATTATAAAGTTGCAGTGAAATACAACTTGAGCTTCGCGGCAAGTGTTCGGGTCTGCAGCCATGTTGCCCTACAACTCCTGACCACGATCACAGCTTAGAAAGTAGAAACTGATTTCGGTTGATTCTAGATAATGACATTCAACACTCGGTTTGAGTTACAAGGTCGAGCTTGGCTCAAAGGAGAATCCGAAAATAAAAAAAAATATATTGAAAACCGATGTGTTCTTTTCTCTATATCGCAACTGAAGCAAGAAAACAACAGTCCTGGTGAAAAGACAAAGTCGGAGGGGGTGTTATCAAACTATGTGCATCTTATTGTAACGATAATGAGGGATTTTCTTCACAGGTGAACTCCAGCTTGAGCAAGTAACTTAGCAATTTGAATAAAATAACTCTTGACTTCACCATAATCGCTAGAATTGACATATATATATATATATAGTTTGAAGATAAGTTGGAAAAATTGATAAGAGTGCTCAACTGTGGGAGCATTCATAGCTTGAAACACCAATGTCGTATGAAGAGAATTTAAGGTAAGATCTTCTATATCTATATCTATATCTATATCTATATCTATATATATATATATATATATATATATATATATATATATATATATATATATATATAAATATATGTGTATGTGTGTATGTAATACAGAGCCCAATATGTTAACCCTTTACATTAGAGTCAAGAAAACAGCCATAGTATCTCGGTCCTGCAGGACTATCTTCTCATATTGGATATTCTGGCTACAATCATTTTTTAGGGATTACTTTCAATGCAGTTCTTCGACAACAAGAAATTAACAAGAGAAATCTAATTAAATTGGACTTGTACCGTTCTCTTCCGATCCCTTCTTTAAGCTAGACTGGGTAAGGAACCACTTGCTTGAAATTTAATAACATCAACTATAGCAAACTGCACGCTTTCAATATATTTAAGGCTTCTTGTGTGAGCAGGCAATTCTTCTCAAGCCAGATTTTCAAACTATGGCTTCATTGGCTTGTTGTATCAGTGTAGTTTGAGGTGAAACAACGACTTGATAAAAACTATTGTTTCACCCTAAAAACATTAAAATTATCTCTGAAAAAAAAATTCTGTCTTTGCTAAATTATCTTGCTAATACTGAACTTTGTTTTTAATTAAAGTCTGTCTGGCTCTGTCATCAGATCTCTATAACCCTTTCACAAGCCTGTCTTTGCTTGTTTCGAGCGAGTCCTTAGTTCTATCACTGAGAGTCTGTAGCTAATCCTCCCTCTGGATCTCTCGCGCTCTTCCGTCAGAATTAGCTATGCTTATCTCGTCGTGTCTCTAGTACTTTCACTGTTATCTCCAAGTCAGGACCTAATCCTATTTCTGTTTCTCTGGCCCTTCCTTCAGCATTGTCTCTGTTTCTCTCAGCCTGTCCTCAGGTTTATCTCTGTTTCTCTCAGCCTGTCCTCAGGTTTATCTCTGTTTCTCTCAGCCTGTCCTCAGGTTTATCTCTGTTTCTCTCAGCCTGTCCTCAGGTTTATCTCTGTTTCTCTCAGCCTGTCCTCAGGTTTATCTCTGTATATTTTCTCTCAACCTGTCCTCAGTTTCATCTCTGTTTCTCTCAACCTGTCCTCAGGTTTATCTCTGTTTCTCTCAGCCTGTCCTCAGGTTTATCTCTGTTTCTCTCAGCCTGTCCTCAGGTTTATCTCTGTTTCTCTGAACCTGTCCTCAGGTTTATCTCTGTTTCTCTCAGCCTGTCCTCAGGTTTATATACGTTTCTCTCAACCTGTCCTCAGGTTTATCTCTGTTTCTCTCAGCCTGTCCTCAGGTTTATCTCTGTTTCTCTCAGCCTGTCCTCAGGTTTATCTCTGTTTCTCTCAGCCTGTCCTCAGGTTTATCTCTGTTTCACTCAGCCTGTCCTCAGGTTTATCTCTTTTTCACTCAGCCTTATCTGTTCCTCTCCCTCTTTCTCCAGTTTTAACTTTGTTTATTCCAGAAACGGTTTCCATGACTCCTCTTTCCACCGCTTTCTCTCGCTTTTGCTGTCTGTCTAACTCTGTCTGTTTGTCTGCCCTCCTCTCCCTCTCTCTATCTCTCTTTCTTTCTCATATGTATGTCTTTCTTGCTGTTCCTTACCGTGTCACCTTGCTCCAAAGATACTTCTTTCATCTGCCTTATGATATCTCTCAGCTCGATCTCCGTTCCTCTAACTCTGCCGTATTGTGATTTTGACCCAATCTTTGTTTCTCTAACCTTGTCTCTAATTTGTTACACCTCTTGTGTTTTCTAAACCTGCCTCTATGTTTTTGTTATTCAGTCACGGCCTCCAGATCTGTTTCCCTTTTTCTTTATGTTCAGCTCTGTTTTCCCTTACATTGCGTCTTTTAATCATTCTCATTCTGTCTCTTTCTCTATCCTCGTTTGTCTCCTGCTGTGCCGTCTCAAACGTAACCTATACATTTCAAAGCTTCCTCTATAAAGTCATTATTTCCTCTATTTCTTCGTTCATTTGTTTTCTCTCGAAACGTAAGGTTTCATAAGAACAGACTACCTCTCTCTTTAGTTTTCTTCCCAACTGTTTTCCCAGGTATTCTCCTTTCTGGCTTGTGAGACGAGTATGGCAGTAGAGGAAGCCGCTGGTGTCGGCCCGGCTGAAGCCCTACACTTCTGATTGGTTTGGGGGAGGCGGAGCCAGCAGGCTGTCCCCAGAAGCTGGTAAAGTGCCACGGCCAGACCGTTAGGAGCTCTCTTGTCTTGCGGACACTGTTGGGCAGAACTCGGACTTTCCCCCCCCCAAAAAAAAGATTGAAATATAGTCTAGTATCCAGACTAGTTTTGAATAGCCATTCTGGGGTCTTGATGTATAATTTCTCAAGTCATTGATTGCCTACTTAAAAATATAAATCAGTTTTCCATTTTATTTCATTAAGCTGCCTCTAATCTCCCCTACCTTACAACCTAAGTCGTAGCAAGACTCTAAATCACGCACGGTATAAACAGAGCTGTTTAAGTCTGTTACGGTTTGAGTCAATTTCATGCCGCATCAACACTTGTCTCCAAGTACGCTCATTATATTTAATTAAATAGGATAGATTAAAAGGGAATCGAGAGGATAGGAATAGAGATGACGAGGGTAAAGATGATGGGGATAGAGATGATAAGGGTCAAGATGATGGGGATAGAGATGATAAGGGTCAAGATGATGGGGATAGAGATGATAAGGGTCAAGATGATGGGGGTAGAGATGATAAGGGTCAAGATGATGGGGGTAGAGATGAGAAGGGTAAAGATGATGGGGGTATGGATGACAAGGGTCAAGATGATGGGGATAGAGATGATAAGGGTCAAGATGATGGGGGTAGAGATGAGAAGGGTCAAGATGATGGGGGTAGAGATGACAAGGGTCAAGATGATGGGGGTAGAGATGATAAGGGTCAAGATGATGGGGGTAGAGATGATAAGGGTCAAGATGATGGGGGTAGAGATGATAAGGGTCAAGATGATGGGGGTAGAGATGATAAGGGTCAAGATGATGGGGGTAGAGATGATAAGGGTCAAGATGATGGGGATAGAGATGATAAGGGTCAAGATGATGGGGGTAGAGATGATAAGGGTCAAGATGATGGGGATAGAGATGATAAGGGTCAAGATGATGGGGGTAGAGATGATAAGGGTCAAGATGATGGGGGTAGAGATGATAAGGGTCAAGATGATGGGGATAGAGATGATAAGGGTCAAGATGATGGGGATAGAGATGATAAGGGTCAAGATGATGGGGGTAGAGATGATAAGGGTCAAGATGATGGGGGTAGAGATGATAAGGGTCAAGATGATGGGGGTAGAGATGATAAGGGTCAAGATGATGGGGATAGAGATGATAAGGGTAAAGATGATGGGGGTAGAGATGATAAGGGTCAAGATGATGGGGATAGAGATGATAAGGGTCAAGATGATGGGGATAGAGATGATAAGGGTCAAGATGATGGGGGTAGAGATGATAAGGGTCAAGATGATGGGGGTAGAGATGATAAGGGTCAAGATGATGGGGGTAGAGATGATAAGGGTCAAGATGATGGGGGTAGAGATGATAAGGGTCAAGATGATGGGGATAGAGATGATAAGGGTCAAGATGATGGGGATAGAGATGATAAGGGTCAAGATGATGGGGGTAGAGATGATAAGGGTCAAGATGATGGGGATAGAGATGATAAGGGTCAAGATGATGGGGATAGAGATGATAAGGGTCAAGATGATGGGGGTAGAGATGATAAGGGTCAAGATGATGGGGGTAGAGATGATAAGGGTCAAGATGATGGGGGTAGAGATGATAAGGGTCAAGATGATGGGGATAGAGATGATAAGGGTCAAGATGATGGGGATAGAGATGATAAGGGTCAAGATGATGGGGGTAGAGATGATAAGGGTCAAGATGATGGGGATAGAGATGATAAGGGTCAAGATGATGGGGATAGAGATGATAAGGGTCAAGATGATGGGGATAGAGATGATAAGGGTCAAGATGATGGGGATAGAGATGATAAGGGTCAAGATGATGGGGATAGAGATGATAAGGGTCAAGATGATGGGTGTATGGATGACAAGGGTCAAGATGATGGGGGTAGAGATGACAAGGGTCAAGATGATGGGGATAGAGATGATAAGGGTCAAGATGATGGGGGTAGAGATGATAAGGGTCAAGATGATGGGGGTATGGATGACAAGGGTCAAGATGATGGGGGTATGGATGATAAGGGTCAAGATCATGGAGATAGAGATGATAAGGGTCAAGATGATGGAGATAGAATTCATAAGGATCAAACTGATGGGGAGAGATGATATGGGTCAAGATAATGGGGATAGATATGTTAAGGGTTAAGATGATAGGGATAGAGATGATAAGGGTCAAGATGATGGGGATAGAGATGTTAAGGGTCAATACGATGGGGATAGAGATGATAAGGGTCAAGATGATGGAGATAGAGACAATAAGGGTTAAAGTGATGGGGATAGATATGATGAGGGTAAAGATGATGGTGATAGAAACGATGAGGGTCAAGATGCTGGGGATAAAAATGATGAGGGTCAATATGATAGGCATATAGACAATTAGAGTCAAAGGGATGGGGATAGAGATAATAAAGGTCAAGGTGGTGGTGATATGGATGATAAGGATCAAGATGATGCGGATAGAGATGATAAGGGTCAATTTGATGAGGAAGGGTGATATGCGTAAAAAAATGGGGATAGAGATGATGAAGGCCAAGATGATGGGGATAGAGATGATGAGGGTCAAGATGATGGGGACAGAGACAATATAGGTTAAGTTATGGGGATCAAGATAATAAGTGTCAAGATGATGTGGATAGAGACAATAAGGGTTAAAGTGATGGGGATAAAGAAGATAATGGTGAAGATGATGGGAATACAGATTATAAGGGTCAAGATGACAATGATATGGATGATAAGTGTCAAAATGATGGGGATAGAGATGATAATTGTCAAAGTGATGGGAATAGAGACAATAAAAGTCAAAATGATGATGATAGAGATGATAAGGGTCAAGATGATGAAGATAGAGACAATAAGGGTCGAAGTAATGGGGATAGAGATGATAAATTCAAGATGATTGGTATAGAGGATAAGGATCATAGTGATGAGGATAGATATGATAAAGGTCAAAATGATGGGGATAGAGATGATAAGGGTCAAAGTAATAAAGATAGATATTATAAAGGTCAAAGAGGTGGGGATAGATATTATAAAGTCAAAGTGGTGGAGATAGAGATAATAAGAGTCAAGGTGCTTGGAATAGAAATTATAAGTGTTAAGGTGATTGGGACAAAGATGATAAGGGTTAAGGGAATTGGGATAGAGATGATGAAGGTAAAAGTGATGGTGATAGAGGTGAGTAGGAAGTGACTTGAGTGACAGACCTGAGAGTAGGAAGTGATTTGAGTGACAGACCTGAGAGTAGGAGGTGATTTGAGTGACAGACCTGAGAGTAGGAAGTGATTTGAGTGACAGACCTGAGAGTAGGAAGTGATTTGAGTGACAGACCTGAGAGTAGGAGGTGATTTGAGTGACAGACCTGAGAGTAGGAAGTGATTTGAGTGACAGACCTGAGAGTAGGACGTGATTTGAGTGACAGACCTGAGAGTAGGAGGTGATTTGAGTGACAGACCTGAGAGTAGGAGGTGATTTGAGTGACAGACCTGAGAGTAGGTACTAGCGTGGGCGACATGATTAGAAATGGAGGTGGGTGGGAGGACAAGTTATGAATGGAATGTTGAAGGCACTCGTGTTAGAGATAGCAGAGATTTTAAAGGGACATGAATAGGGCTGTAAGAGATCCCATTGGTGATTGGATAGGAAGCAACGATAACGAGCACACAAGAGTCGAGGTTTTCAGAGTAACCGAGGATTCACTGGATGCAGAAGTTGCTATCCACCTTTTTTTTTTTTTACTAATGTTCACTTTCAACAACTTTACAAGACAGTATTGACTAAATTTTGGAGGAGAATCGCGATCACAAAGGAAATTAAAATAAAGAGAAAAATGAAATAGATATTTCCTATGTGCCTTAGTACTACACGCAAAATTTTTGCCACTTAATATCGAGTTATAATCGGGTTTCTGACAAGGCGGTCATACGACCGAACAAATCTGACCAGTACTCCTGGTAGTCCCAAATTTCTTCCTTGCTCATTGAGCGACTGTTGAGCACGGCCAAGCCAGTTCGGCCTCCTTCGCTCCGGGCTGTAGGAGAGATGGTCTCCATGGTTCAGGTCAATTTATCGCGCCAAGCCGTGCGGAAGCGACTAAAGTTTGTGTTTCAGCTGTGTCCTGAGGCACAGATGCTGCCGCTATTTGCTGTAACAAGACTGACAGGCAGTGAAGCTCTCGCTCGATGGTCTTTTTCACTTGAATGCTTCATACTTTTTTCCAATATATAACAAGACTAGAGAAAATACTTGTTGAGTATTAAACAAAAATGTTTTTTTTTTTTTTTACAGAGAATGCCTAAGAAACAACATTTATACGTTTTCATTCAACACAGACAGAAATTGCTCAAGAGAAAACGTCTTGTATTGTTAAGTGTATGGATTAAATCAGCAAACTACTAAAAAAAAAACAAAGTTATAAGATAAGACGAAAAGATAGGCGAGAGATAGAGAAAGAGAGAGAGAGAGAGAGAGAGAGAGAGAGAGAGAGATAGATAGATAGATAGAGAGAGAGAGAGAGAGAGAGAGAGAGAGAGAGAGAGAGATAGAGAGAGAGATAGAGAGAGGGAGGGAGAGAGAGAGAGAGAGAGATAGATAGATAGAGAGAGAGAGAGGGAGGGAGAGAGAGAGAGAGAGAGAGAGAGAGAGAGAGAGAGAGAGAGAGAGAGAGAGAGAGAGAGAGAGAGAGAGAGAGAGAGAGAGAGAGAGAGAGAGAGAGAGAGAGATGAAGGAATGGAGCGAACGCACGGATAGACGGCTGTACAAGAAGAAATTTGATAGACTAATAAACAAAGGTAAATGCTGAGGAGAGTTTTGGGATGAACTTGAAATTAATGAATACATAATGAAAAAATGAAAGCTGAAAAATGGAAAGAAACAGTGGTTACCTAGAGGACTTAATTTACAAATAGTTTCAATGATTTAATAAGTTCTTTGGTTCAGTTAAAACACTCAGTTAGCAACTTTTCGTTAAAATCATGATTTTCATTGTTTGAATGACTTGGCTGTCTTGAAAATCTTGTATTGGAAAAAAGCTTAAACTTTTCCTTGTCTTGGAGCTATACACTTCTTCAACCACTGTCCTCTATTCAGCATTTTGTGGACATCAGATATCGTCTTCAAATATAGTTTGTCCTCTATTCCGCATTTTGTAGGTCTTAGACATTGTCTTCAACCATAAATTGTTTTCTATTCATCAATATTTTAGGTGAGACATTGTCTTCAACCATAATTTGTCCTCTATTCATCAAAGTTTTAGGTGAGACATTGTCTTCAACCATAATTTGTCCTCTATTCATCAACGTCTTCGGTGAGACATTGTCTTCAACCATAATTTGTCCTCTATTCATCAAAATTTTAGGTGAGATATTTTCTTCAACCACAATTCGTCCTCTCTTCAAATAGGTTTGCGCTTATTATCGTTGAGTGGTACTTTAAGAAGCAAACGACAAAGCGACCACCCTTTGTTTCGGATGTCTGACTTCTTATCGCGCTCATGGCGCAAGTTCACATGGGTCTTGTATTTTTTCTTTGTTTTTCATCACTTTGAAGTGAAAGCTGTGAGCAGTGGGCAGCCCTGCTGCCAGGGCCCCGAGCTCCAGGCCTGTCAAGCCGTAGCTCGGTCCGTCAGAGTAGACTGCTGTCTGAAGCCTTAATACAGCGTAGTTTTGCTGGGCAGCTTTGGTTTTCATGTTCCTCTCATGGCCGAGAGGTTCAATCAACGGCTCCTAGGGTTAGCAAGGTCACTTGCGCTGATTATGTGGTCCTTAAGATCTTACACACAGTCTCTCCATCTTTATCCCTCTCTCTTCTCTCTTACACCTCCCTCTACTGTCTTTCCATCTCTCTCACTCATATCTCTACTTTCTCTCCACCTCTCTCTTCCTGTCTCTCTCGCTTTCCTGTCTCAAACACCTCTTTCCCTCTCCATCTGTCTGTCTCTCTCACTTTCCTATCTCGATTTGTCTCTCCCTCAGATTTTTCTTTGTGCTCTCCATTATTGTCTCGATCTTTCTAAACTCTACCCTCACTCTTTTTTTTTTTTTTAATATATAGAAACACACACACACACATATATATGTATAAATACATACCTACATATTTACACACACTAATCTTACGCAAAAACACACATGTAACCTTTATCTTCACCAGTCTTCCTTTTAGTCTTTTCTTTTCCTCTCTAGCGCCTCTCCCTTCTCAGTCAACATGTGTTTTTGTGTGTTTCCTTTCAGAACCACATATGGACAAGCAGAATTAAACAAAAGCATTTCAATGATTCGTCCGGGGCTACAAATATAATCCATTGAATTCTCTCGGCAAGCCTGATTAGATGGTGTTTAGTTTCTCATTCATTAGTTTTTCCCATACACTCACAGACAAGCACACTTTCTCTCTTTCTCTCTCTCCTTCTCTACGTTTCTCTCTCTCTCTCTCTCTCTCTCTCTCTCTCTCTCTCTCTCTCTCTCTCTCTCTCTCTCCCTCTCTGCACGATATTATTTAATTAGATCTTGGTTAATTTGGTCGCCGATTTGCTGCATTCATTATGTCACTAGCATTCAGACAGGATTTTCGTCACATCGGTTTTGATTCACGATTACAAAAGCTGGAATTTGGAATAGTTTAAATGCTTTGTTATTTTTGCGAAGTTTTGAATATTCAAATCAAATGTGATTTGTTTCGTTGGATATCTTGGTAAAAGTAGACATGATGAGGGAAAGAGACAGGTCTAACTAATGAAAGGCAAGGGAGAGAGAGAGGAAGACAGAGGGAGAAAGAGGGAGCAAAGACAGAGAGAAAGGGGGAGAGAGAAAGGGAAGGGAGAGAGAGAGAGAGAGAGAGAGAGAGAGAGAGAGAGAGAGAGAGAGAGAGAGAGAGAGAGAGAGAGAGAGAGAGGCAGAGACATATAGATAAACAAACAATCACAGGACTGACGAATGATTGCTTTGCCATTTTTGATTCATTCGTTCGGCAGCCCACAAACAAGAAAATCGCCTAAAGTAGGGTTTTCATCGTTTCATTTAACTTTGAACAGAAGCAGAATGGAACAGGGTCTAGAAAGACGGGTCCCCCGACAAGTTAGAATCGCCTTTTGCGAGTTGTAGTGTCCTATGGTTTTAAAACATTCTAGGTCTCCGAGAACTTTTGTCCTTTTTTTCCATGTGAATTTACACAAAGTGAAAATGTCAATTGGGAATGCTAGATAAGAGCCTTCATCTTACTTTGCCTTATTTTCAATTTAAATGGCGAGCTTTGATGAAAGGATATAATTTTTATTTCGATGAAATGCTTTCACCCTTTTTTCCCTTTGTTTTATTTTTTGTCTATGATCGTACTTTTCCGATACATATATCATAACCAAGATCACGTGATTCCTGTCTAAAAATAATGTCCGTCAAGGGAATTAGAAGAGAGTACGCGGAGAAACGTTCTTAAAAGGAAATCCAGCGTAGGAAACATTACAGACGATGATAAATTGCTTGAACGTTTGGAATCTTGTCCTTTAAAAGATATCCACTCCTGGCTGATGATAAATGGCTTGAACGTTTGGAATCTTGTCCTTTAAAAGATATCCACTCGTGGCTGATGATAAATGGCTTGAACGTTTGAAATCTTGTCCTTTAAAAGATATCCACTCGTGGCTGATGATAAATGGCTTGAACGTTTGGAATCTTGTCCTTTAAAAGATATCCACTCCTGGCTGATGATAAATGGCTTGAACGTTTGGAATCTTGTCCTTTAAAAGATATCCACTCCTCGCTGATGATAAATGGCTTGAACGTTTGAAATCTTGTCCTTTAAAAGATATCCACTCGTGGCTGATGATAAATGGCTTGAACGTTTGAAATCTTGTCTTTTAAAAGATATCCACTCGTGGCTGCACTTCAAGCTTTGATGTGATGGTGAAGGTTACGAACAGTGGGGTTTTCCTATCCAAGAAATCAGTCCCACCTTTGCTATAATCTCACCTGAAAGCTTATGTCCTGTAGATATTCTTTCACCATGAAACGGTCGTAAAAATTTTTAATATTCATTTAATGATTATGTGTTCTTTGGTTGGCAGTATGAGGTTAAAGTTGTTTTGCGTTCAGTTTTATAACACTTAGAAAAACTTGCGAGGCAACAAATGCAACCATCTCTCATAAAATTGAGGTTCAGACAAATTTGCTAGAAGTACTTCTATGGGTGTTCCCATGAAAGTGGGGTTCAGGCTGAGCTGCTAGCAAGTACTTCTATGGGTGTTCACATAAAAGTGGAGTTACTTCTATGGGTGTTCCCATGAAAGTGGGGTTCAGGCTGAGCTGCTAGCAAGTACTTCTATGGGTGTTCACATGGAAGTGGAGTTCAGGCTGAGCTGCTAGCAAGTACTTCTATGGGTGTTCACATGGAAGTGGAGTTCAGGCTGAGCTGCTAGCAAGTACTTCTATGGGTGTTCATATGGAAGTGGAGTTCAGGCTAAGCTGCTAGCAAGTACTTCTATGGGTGTTTAAACTGAGACGCAGCTGTTGTGTAAACTCAGCATACTTGTTCGGAGAATTTCAGCTGCACATTTTTCAATAGGATTAATAAAGACTGGTCAATGTTCGGATAGCGGATTTGTCCAGTAGTGTTTGGTGTGGTTCTATCTTTGTTCTTTGCCTTTCTTGTTAAATATTTGCGCATCACTCCACAGCTCTTCCTCTAACAAGCTCTTTAATTAACAAACTGAAGAACTGAACAACACTCTTATTAAACCAACATTTAGGCATTTTTCATATTTGATGTAACTACCATTGTTTTCAAGTTTTTGATAAAAATCTTCCATTCTCAAATTGGACAAGTAAAAAAAAACAACATGTGTCCACCTGAGTAAAGCTTCCAGGGAGAGGACACACTAAGGGACCGTATGTTTGCGTGGAGGTTTTTGCTAATACAAGTTGTCATTGATGAATCGCGCATCCTTTTCAGAAGATCCCAGTGGAGGAAGTACAGTCGCAACTCAGGGAAGAGAGACACCAACGACCAGGGTGGGAGAGATTTGTATCGTGCTACTAGGTAAACCTCGAGAAGAATACACTTGTTGCTGAGTAAATGTAACACAGGGGAAGCACAGCAGATAAGCGCTTCTAGCCTCTCCTCAATCGGTACTTTTGGATAATTATCACCTTAATCAATGGTTGCTTCAGTCGTCTCTTCTTCAAACAAAACACAATTAGATCTCCCTCCCTCTCTCTCTCTCTCTCTCTCTCTCTCTCTCTCTCTCTCTCTCTCTCTCTCTCTCTCCCCCCCCACTCAATTCATCTCTATTTATAAAATTATTTCTCTCTCTACCTTCTGTCTATTTCTGCTCCTATCTAGATTTGTCTGTATCTTTTCTTTTTTCCTTACTTCCCTTTTTATCTATATCTATATTACTCTCTATTTGCCAGTCCACTTAAACAACTATTGATAGATTTCTGACATTTATTTATCAAGCAATACTATGGGTAATATCACTGGAGACTACGGTTTTGTCTACGACTTCATCAACCGCAAGATGGGGAGGGAGGGAGAGAGAGAGGGAGGGAGAGAGAGAGGGAGAGAAAAAAGAGAGACAGGGAGAGAGAGAGAGGGAGAGAAAAGAGAGAGGGAGACTGAGAGAGAGAGTGAAGAGAGAAAGAGAGAGAGAGAGAGAGAGAGAGAGAGAGAGAGAGAGAGAGAGAGAGAGAGAGAGAGAGAGAGAGAGAGAGAGAGAGAAGAGGCCCACACCCGTATACACTACCATTACTTTCCAATAGAAGCTCTGCTTGTTTTTCTTGATTCAAGTATACTTGAGACTAATCGGAAATGATCAACCAACAACTTTTCAATCCGATACTTTTTGAGGCGACCCAGATAGAGACCTGGTGATACCACGCAGGTATGCGGCTTACATTAAAAGAATAGGTGGCTGGAGAAGACATCAAGAGTCTCTTTTTTTTAAACTAATCAATCTCCAAGTTGGTTAAAAACCAATGACTTCTTTATTGGTAGAGTTTGCTAACAAAGTATTTCAACAGGAGATGTTTACACTTCACTAGTTGTCCCCCTAAACAAGTTGGAGTGTACGGACATATGCATAAACCGTAATGATAACAGCCATTTTACACTCCACTTGGCTAAAAAATGTTAACACATAAAATGTGCCGGAAAAGACCTCAATACATGACTGTATTTAGAGTTAATAAGAAGAAGCAGTTCTTCTATTAAAATGTCTGTTGTAGAAAGTACTAAGTGTTTCATGAAATAGGATGGTCGAATACACCTTAGTCAGGCGTGTCTGCTGTAGAAAGATTCGAGTTTTCAGGAAATAGGATGGTCGGATACACCTCACTCAGGCGTGTCTGCCGTAGAAATTACCGAGTGTTTCATGAAATAAAATACTCGAATACACCTCACTCAGGCGTGTCTGCTGTAGAAATTACCGAGTGTTTCATGAAATAGAATGCTCGGATACACCTCACTCAGGCGTGTCTGCTGTAGAAAGTACCGAGTGTTTCTTGAAATAGAATGCTCGGATACACCTCGTTCAGGCGTGTCTGCTGTGAAAAGTACCGAGTGTTTCATGGAACAGAATGCTCGGATACACCTCGTTCAGGCGTGTCTGCTGTGAAAAGTACCGAGTGTTTCATGGAACAGAATGCTCGGATACACCTCGTTCAGGCGTGTCTGCTGTAGAAAGTACCGAGTGTTTCATGGAACGGAATGCTCGGATACACCTCACTCAGGCGTGTCTGCTGTAGAAAGTACCGAGTGTTTCATGGAACAGAATGCTCGGATACACCTCACTCAGGCGTGTCGGCCGTGCCGCTTTTCTTGCCCTCTTCCTAAACCATAGAGGCGGACAAAATTTTTCAAAATGGATTTTTAACTTCTAGGAGTTTAAACGGAAATGTAAGTAAGTTTTTTTTTTTCGAAGAACAAATGGTCGAATTTAGGCGTTTCAGTTAATTCTCATTAATTACATTATTTTATTTCTTATCTTGCTCCACACCGACAGAGTCCTTAGAAATTGTCATTTATATATTACAGGGGCGCCTCAACCTATTTTTTCGCAATCAATTTCTTTCGAAAGTAAATTGGTATGCAAGCTACGTTACTTGTGAAACAGTGAAAAAAAATTTTCAAGCTATATCCAGTCTCTCCAACCTCACATGATGTTTCAGGTCTCTCTAACCTCACATGATATTTCATGCCTCTGTAACCTAACATGATGGTTCAGGACTCTCTAACCTAACATGATGGTTCAGGTCTCTCTAACCTAACATGATGGTTCAGGTCTCTCTAACCTCACATGATGGTTCATGTCTCTCTAACCTTACATGATGGTTCAGGTCTCTCTAACCTAACATGATGGTTCAGGTCTCTCTAACCTAACATGATGGTTCAGGTCTCTCTAACCTAACATGATGGTTCAGGTCTCTCTAACCTAACATGATGGTTCAGGTCTCTCTAACCTAACATGATGGTTCAGGTCTCTCTAACCTAACATGATGGTTCAGGTCTCTCTAACCTAACATGATGGTTCAGGTCTCTCTAACCTAACATGATGGTTCAGGTCTCTCTAAATCCACACGATGGTTCAGGTCTCTCTAACCTCACATGATGGTTCAGGTCTCTCTAACCTAACATGATGGTTCAGGTCTCTCTAACCTAACATGATGGTTCAAGTCTCTCTAACCTCAAATGATGGTTCAGGTCTCTCTAACCTAAGATGATGGTTCAGGTCTCTCTAACCTAACATGATGGTTCAGGTCTCTCTAACATAACATGATGTTTCGAATCTCTCTAACTTCACGTGATGGTTCCGTTTTCTCTAACCTCACATGATGGTTCAGGTCTCTCTAATTTCACACGATAGTTCAGGTCTCTCTAACCTCACATGATGGTTCAGGTCTTTCTAACCTAACTTGATGGTTCGGGCCTCTATAACCTAACATGATGGTACAGGTATCTCTAACTAACATGGTAGTACAGGTCTCTCTAACCTAACATGATGGTAAAGGGCTCTCTAACTAACATGGTAGTACAGGTCTCTCTAACCTAACATGATGGTAAAGGGCTCTCTAACCTCCAGTGATAGTTACCGTCTCTCAAACCTCACATGATATTTCATGCCTCTGTAACCTAACATGATGGTTTAGGTTTCTCTAACCTCACATGATGGTTCATGTCTCTCTAACCTTACATGATGGTTCAGGTCTCTCTAACCTTACATGATGGTTCATGTCTCTCTAACCTTACATGATGGTTCAGGTCTCTCTAACCTTACATGATGGTTCAGGTCTCTCTAAACTCAAATGATGGTTCAGGTCTCTCTAACCTAAGATGATGGTTCAGGTCTCTCTAACCTAACATGATGGTTCAAGTCTCTCTAACCTCAAATGATGGTTCAGGTCTCTCTAACCTAACATGATGGTAGGTCTCTCTAACCTAACATGATGGTAGTACAGGTCTCTCTAACCTAACATGATGGTTCAGGTCTCTCTAACCTCACATGGTAGTTCAGGTCTCTCTAACCTAACATGATGGTAAAGGATTCTCTAACCTCACATGGTAGTACAGGTCTCTCTAACCTAACATGATGGTAAAGGATTCTCTAACCTCACATGGTAGTACAGGTCTCTCTAACCTAATCATGATGGTAAAGGATTCTCTAACCTCACATGGTAGTACAGGTCTCTCTAACCTATCATGATGGTAAAGGATTCTCTAACCTCACATGGTAGTACAGGTCTCTCTAACCTAACATGATGGTAAAGGATTCTCTAACCTCACATGGTAGTACAGGTCTCTCTAACCTATCATGATGGTAAAGGATTCTCTAACCTCACATGGTAGTACAGGTCTCTCTAACCTAACATGATGGTACAGGTATCTCTAACTAACATGGTAGTACAGGTCTCTCTAACCTATCATGATGGTAAAGGGCTCTCTAACCTCCAGTGATAGTTACCGTCTCTCTAACCTAACATGATGGTTCAAGTCTCTCTAACCTAACATGATGGTTCAGGTCTCTCTAACCTCCCATGATGGTTCAGGTCTCTCAAACCTCACATGATGGTTCCGTTTTCTCTAACCTAACATGATGGTTCATGTCTCTCTAACCTCAAATGTTTGGTTCAGGTCTCTCTAACCTAACATGATGGTTCAGGTCTCTCTAACCTAACATGATGGTTCAGGTCTCTCTAACCTCACATGATATTTCAGGCCTCTTTTACCTCCAGTGATAGTTACCGTCTCTCTAACCTCACATGATGGTTCAGGTCTCTCTAACCTCACATGATGGTTCAGGTCTCTCTAACCTCACATGATGGTTCAGGTCTCTCTAACCTAACATGATGGTTCAGGTCTCTCTAACCTCACATGATGGTTCAGGTCTCTCTAACCTCACATGATGGTTCAGGTCTTTCAAATCTCACATGATGGTTCAGGTTTCTCTAACCTCATATGATGGTTCATGTCTCTCTAACCTCCAGTGATAATTCTGGTCTCTCTCAACTCCAGTGACTGTTCTAATTCCTCTAACCTCCAGTAATGGTTGTGGTCTCTCACTAATGATTCTGGTCTTTCTAACCTCCAGTGATAATTCTGGTCTCTCTAACCTCCAGTGATAATTCTGGTCTCTCTAACCTCCAGTGATGGTTCCGGTATTTCTAAGGCTAAAAATCTTGGTGTGTTGAAGTTTTTATCGATGGAGTCAAATGTAAGCTATCTTTGTTTACTAGTGTATTTTGATTTGCGGAGAATAGGCGCTATGACAAAATTTCTGAATTAAACATAGAAAATAGCCTTGCATCAGTTTTTACCATTTAAGGCTAGGTAATTGTAATTACTTATATTTGAATTTACTAACGACATGGTAAGGATGTGAAAATATGTGCTGCCTGTAATGGTAACACCAACAGTCATATGATCGCGGAACCATGGATTACCTCTCCTTAAACATCGTAACTTTTTATCAGTAAAATCACGCACGAAGTTCAAGACTTCGACTCTCAGTATAAATATTTTTCATGGCACTGCTCCTAGATATTTGTTAAATCTTGTTCCTCTTTACTTACCATGACCGTCCCTTCGTTCGATTGGAAAAAAAAAACAGTTTTGAATGTAAAAAGATCTAAAACTCAAAAGTGTATTGAAGTCGGCTCCAGTACTGCGGCATCGAGGCTCTGAGAAGGCCTATCACAGGAACCGAGCGACACGAAGTCGGAGGAAACTTGGTAAAAGCCTCTAAATGTTCCACAACCTACTTTTGTTAAATATAAAATCATGTTCTTATTTGCATAAATGTCGTTGTGATTTCATGTATTTCAATAATATGCTTTTTTCAAAATCATGTTGTGGAGAATAAGATTTTAATGTGTATAAGCACTAGAAGCTGATTTTTTAAGGGAGAGCGCTCTAGAAATAATTGTTTTTATTTTATTATCATAAGTTATTATTTCAATTATTATTATTATTATTATTATTATTATTATTATTATTATTATTATTATTATTATTATTATTATTATTATTATTATTATTATTATTATTATTATTAAAATTATTCTTTGTACTTCACGTTATCGCTTCCTTGGTTCCACTTGTCATAGTGATGCTTAAAATCTTCTAATGTTCGTCACTTTTCTTATTTCCCATTCGTTTTTCTTTTTTTGTCAATATTATTTCGTTGAATTTTTACCCTTATTTTCATTATTATTGGAATATTTACAGAGCTCGCTATGAAAACTTTCACTCTCTTTTCACCGTCTGAAGCAATTATTTATCTGCTCCCTTCTCTAAACTTCCTTTCTTTTTTCGCTTCTCTGGTATAGCATCTTATTGCAGCAGTTTGGTCCTTCTCCCTCCATGTCTCCAACTCTCTGTGTTTGAATCACTTCATTCACACTTCTGTTTTGCATTATTCCTTTCTAGGCCCTAATTTAACGCCAAGTGGTTTGCAGCACGCAAGCTTGGAAAGGCACGGAATGAACCTGTTACTTTTGTTGTTCTTGTTTGTTTTTTGTTTGTTTTTTAGTAACATTTGGAAACGAAGAAAACCCTTAGCTGGACAGATCGTGCTGCTGGTGCGGGCCTCACCAGGAAGTATCGCTGCCGCTCACGGTACAACCGGAACATGGAGTCTGGTGGGTGCACACGACAAGAGTCGGTAGCCATACATGCCTGCAGTACAATCTATAGGCCACTGCTTGAAGCGCGACTCCTGTCTTCAACGGATTTTCTTACACGCTTGCAACTCTTGCTCATTGATTTGGTCAGTGCAGTCAGGAAAAAAGTACCAAAGAAACATAAAGCAACCTAAAAAATACCGTTTTTTCAACATTTGTATAAATATCACAGTTAACCAGTGGATATCCCAAGTTCTTCTGCGAGAAGTGTATTGTTTTGTGATTTGACTCTCTCTCTCTCTCTCTCTCTCTCTCTCTCTCTCTCTCTCTCTATATATATATATATATATATATATATATATCTCTCTCTCTCTCTCTCTCTCTCTCTCTCTCTCTCTCTCTCTCTCTCTCTCTCTCTCTCTCAGGTGATAGGCTTGAGATAAGGAAGCGAGTAGAGAGAAGTGGAGAATACCGCACTTATATGAAGATCTCTTGAACCTTGCACGATCAGGACATGTCAAGATCGAGTTACCTTCCTGAATTGTTACTCTTTCTTCCCATTTATATATATATCACTCTCTCTCACACACTCGTATCCTCACTGGGTGGTTCTCTTTGTTTTTATTCCTCTGTTCTCATGCAATGCTTCGCCTCTTTGCCTTATTTCGATCAAGAAAATGTTGCATTGAGGTGATGCCAGAGGTGAAACAAGTCCAGGAAATAGAATTAAAAGATACTAGTCTGAATATTCTAGGTTATATTATAGAAAACCTGGTCCATTTTCATAGGAATTAATCGAATCTAGAGTTATCTCAACGAGCGAGGCAATACTGATGGTGATGAGTGCTCAGAGAATCGATATTATATTATTATAGTTGAAAGGGCCATCGGAGCCGGAGGGACTTGGGTCGAGACGGGACACGAGGACTCAACAGATGGGGGCGCTCTAGATAGAAGACATGAGCTGTGGTCAGAGAGCTAGAAACAACTTAGGGGGGCACTGGAATTCTTTCTATAAAACATCCTTTTCTTGGAGATCACACCAGTTCCATGACTTCCTAGATGTTGGTTCATCGGTTGAATCCAGAGATCTTTAGTACGGCCCTCACCTGACTTGTGTTACCTTGTCTAGTCTAACGGCGGCTCAATGAGCGGAAACAGTTTTCTAGCGGAAGAGGATCTTGTGCCTGCCCAGCCACTTTCAATGTCAACTTCGCTTAACTTTCTTCTCATTACCACAGAGCGCTGTTTGAGACTGGAGGTGGGCTGACACTTACGTTCCTTCTCGACAGGGATGCGTGGTTAGCTTGAGTTACGGTCGCGCCAGTAATCTCAGTGCAGTGCTGGAGCTACACACAAAACCAGTCACTCAAACAATAAGGTAGTTTTTCCGCTCAGAGAATTTTTTTTTTGTTTTCCGTACACAGTCAATGATATTTCTATCGCTCCGGTTTTTCTCATCTCTTTGTTAAAAAGTTGGCGTGGCATTTTCTACCATTTCACTTGTTTCTCTCTCTCTCTCTCTCTCTCTCTCTCTCTCTCTCTCTCTCTCTCTCTCTCTCTCTCTCTCTCTCTCTCTCACTCTCTCTCCCTCACTCTCTCTCAGTCTCTCTCTCTCTCCCCTCCTTCCCCACCCTCCTTCTTTCTGTCGCTTCTCTCTTTCATACCTCTTCCTTGTAAAAGTTAATCTATGCCCAACCTCAAGTCCCTGATTCTGGAATGGCAAAATCACATGCAATGTTTAAGTCCCGCGGGACCCAGATTCGTCTTTTAAACACAAAAATATCGATTGTGCCCTGGCCATTGCTATGAAGCATTTCTTCTTCTCCGTTGCCCGATGACCGTATCGATTCTTTGGGTTTAAAATTGAATGCTGCATGTAAATATTCCCCGCCGGCTACTATGTAATGTGATAATTTCTCCGACTTATCCGTTACAGTCTGCTCCAGCTCCAAACTGGAGCGATTGCAACTCTGCTTCTCAAATAGAAGAAGAGCTGTGGAGAGAGCAGGGAGGGAAAAGAGAAAGAAAGATGGTGCAACGAAGAAAAAAAGAGATAGGACAGTGAACACAAAGATCAAGAGAATTGCTAAAAAGGAGAAGGGAAGAAAGATTTACAGAGGAAAAAAACCACTGAAAGACATTGTCGGAAACACTGAAAGACATTATCGGCACACAGACGGACAGGCAGGAGGAGAATGCTGAAAAGAGAGACGAAACAGGGAGGAAAAGACTCTAAGAGGAAATAAATAAGCCGCTACCACATTTTCCTGTTAAAAAATGGAGAAGACATACGAGAAACAACCCCTCCCGCCCAAAAAAAAAGGTTAAAAAAAAGAGGGAGAATAGGATTAGCTTAAGAATATGAGAATGGAAATGACGGAAAGAGTACGTGAGAAAGACTGAGTTGGTAAGAGAAATTGAGGGGAGAGCTACACAGAGTGGGAAAGAAAGAGATAGAGATATTTAGAGGTAGAGGGGAAGAGAGAGAGACAGGTGATAACAGTTTGCGCTAAAGGAAAAAATGAATGGAATGAAAGAAACTGGAGACAGGAAGAAAATAAAGGAGGCACCATTGCTGCTGATATTTTCAACTTATGTTTGTCATGGCGGCCCGATAATCCAGAATACGACTTGGGTCATCGGGCAATACACTTTATACGTACTGTGAACTCAAGCATTTCATTATGTGGGAGTGGAATGCTGTCACTGGAAACTTCTCTATAAAATTTAAGGTGCAAGCTTTTACTACAAAACGTCACGAAATATCGTACAAAATGATGACGTTAATCAATTAAATGTAGACACTAACATTTCCCGTTGCTGCGTTCTTTTATATACATGTCCTTTACCATCAGCTCTGATCTTTTTATTTGGGGACTCAACGGCATGCCAAGAGAAGTTGGGAGACATGGCTTTGTCTTAGCAGAGTATCAGACTGGATTATGTTCAGCTTTGTGTGGGTCAAATATAAGACTGGATTGCGTTCGGCTTTGTGTAGGCCAAGAGTCAGACTGAATTGTGTTCGGCTTTGTTTAGGCCAAGTATCAGATTCGATTGTGTTCGGCTTTGTGTAGGCCAAGTATAAGTCTAGATTGTGTTCGGCTTTTTGTAGGCCAAATATCGGACTGGATTGTGTTCGGAGCCATGGCTTTGTGTAGGCCAAGTATAAGACTGGATTGTGTTCCGCTTCGTGTAGGCCAAGTATAAGAATGGATTGTGTTCCGCTTCGTGTAGACCAAGTATAAGACTGGATT
>JAWDGP010000538.1:0-42211 GCA_033675545.1 Elysia crispata
AGGTGGAGCGACAGAACGATCTCGCCATCAACGTGTTCGGCTGGGACAAGGGAGTGATAGTGCACCACGTCTCCAAACAGCCAGAAGACATACCCAGGACAAATCTGCTGCTTATACAAAAGGCCGGCAAGTTCCACTACACCTGGATCAAAAATCTCAACCGACTTCTCTACGACCAGAACAAACACAGAGAGCAGAAGCACTTCTGCGAGCGTTGCCTCCATGGGTACAAGCGCGAGGATCTGTTAGAAGCCCACAGGCCGGAGTGCAAGGGAATCGGCCAGACAGCCGTAAGGGTGGAGATGCCTCAAGAGGGCAAGCTCACCTTTCAGAACCACCACAAACAGTTGCCCGCGCCATACGTCATTTACGCCGACTTCGAAGCCCTCACCACGAAAGTCGAAGGGCCGGAGCTCGACCCGACAAAAAGCAACACCCAGAAGACACAACACCACGAGGCATGCAGTTACTGCTACGTGGTGGTGCGGTGCGACGGGAAGACAGAGGCGCCTGCCGAATACCGGGGGCCCAACGCAGCAGAACACTTCCTCCGAGCTCTCCAAGTGGAAGAGCGTGGGATCCAGAAAGTGCTGGCGAAACCGCAAGCCATGAGAATGACAAACGCAGACTGGGAGAGCCACAGAACCGCTAGCAGATGCCATGTGTGTGACAAACCTCTAGAGGGTGACTCTGTAAAGGACCACTGCCACATCACCGGCAAGTACCGAGAAGCCGCCCACAGCGCCTGCAACCTCAAACTGCGGCTCAGCCCAAAGACCACAACCATACCAGTTGTGTTCCACAACCTGCGGGGGTACGACAGCCACTTGCTGATGCAGGCGATATCCAAGGTGGAGGGGCGGGTTTCCTGCATCCCCAACAACACCGAGAAGTACATATCCTTCTCCCTGGGGCAGCTGCGCTTCATCGACAGCGCACAGTTCTTACTAGCCCCCCTCGACAAGCTGGTAGCGGCGAACAAGCCCGAGGCCTTCCAGATCACAGCCCGCTACGAGCCCGACCGCGCGCTGCTCATGCGCAAAGGCGTGTACCCCTATGAGTACATGGACTCCTGGGAGCGTTTTGAAGAGACCCAGCTTCCACCGAAGGAGGACTTCTACTCCAAGCTCACAGGCGCAAATATTTCCGATAGTGACTACACCCATGCCCAGAGGGTCTGGGAGACCTTCGGGTGTCAAAACCTAGGCAACTACACCGACCTCTACTGCCGGACCGACGTGCTGCTCCTTGCCGATGTCTTTGAGAACTTTCGAAAGACTTCCCAGAAACAATATGGGCTGGACCCGGCGAATTATTACACCAGTCCAGGCCTATCTTGGGATGCTCTCCTCAAAAAGACCGGAGTAGAACTGGAGCTGCTAACAGACTATGACCAACACCTCTTCATCGAGAAGGGGATGCGTGGAGGCATCTCGATGGTGTCGAAGCGCCACGCCAGGGCGAACAACCCCGCAGTAGAGGGATACGACCCGGAGAAGCCCAATAACCACATTCTCTACCTTGACGCCAACAACCTTTACGGGTGGGCCATGAGCCAGCCCCTTCCGACTGGCGGATTTCGATGGGTAGAGGACTGTGATGGGCTGGTTGGTACAATCCAAGACCAACCGGCCGACGGGCCCGAGGGTTTTATCCTCGAGGTGGACCTGGAGTACCCCCAGGAGCTTCACGATGAGCACAACGCCTACCCGCTCGCTCCAGAGCGCATGGTGGTTCAGAAAAAGTGGATGTCAGAGTATCAGCATGGCCTCCTGGGCAAAGGTATGGCGTCCGCCGAGGTCGAAAAACTGGTCCCCAACCTCCGCGACAAGAACCACTACGTGCTCCACTACCGCAACCTCCAGCTTTACTTGGGGCTCGGGATGAAGCTGAAAAAGATACACCGCGCCCTGCGCTTCGAGCAGAGCCCCTGGATGGAGCCCTACATTCGGATGAACACCGAGCTGCGAAAGCAGGCCACCAGCGCCTTCGAGAAGGATCTCTACAAACTGATGAACAACTCTGTCTTCGGTAAGACCATGGAGAACCTGCGAAAGCGAGTCGACGTCAAACTGGTGCGCGCACACGAGGAGGACAAACTCCGCCGGCTCCTGGCTAGCCCGTCTTTCGCCAGAGCAAACATCTTCGACGACGACCTCGCCGCCATAGAGGTCCACAAGAGCCGTCTAGTCCTCAACCGCCCCGTATACGTGGGCATGAGCATTCTCGACCTATCGAAGACGTTAATGTACGACTTCTACTACAACCAGCTCCTGGCCCAGTACGGAGACCGGTGCCAGCTCCTCTACACCGACACCGACAGCCTCCTCCTCGAGATCGAGACGGAGGACGTCTATCGGGATATGGTTGCGCATGCAGGTCTATACGACACGTCCGACTACCCACGCGAGCACCCTCTGCACAGCGTTGAAAACAAAAAGGTGCTGGGGAAGATGACAGATGAATGTGCCGGGCGCCCAATCGCGGAATACATCGGCTTGCGCCCCAAGATGTACAGCATCCTCGAGGCTAACGGGGACAACATAAAGAAAGCCAAAGGCGTGAAAAAGTACGTCGTGAAGAAACACATAAGACACAATCAATACAGGGAGGCTCTCTTCGAGAAAACGACCTTCCACCACGGCATGAATGTCCTGCGATCAGAGCGCCACCATATCTATGGGCAGCGCCTACACAAGGTATCGCTGTCTCCCTTCGACTCCAAGCGGTGGATCGCAGAAAACGGGGTGGAAACTCTTGCTTATGGGCATAGGGATGCCCTACCGACCGGTACAGCCGAGATGAACGCTTACATTGACGAATTTCTTAACGGTTGAGAACACCATTGGGAGGCAGTTGAGTGTCAGGAGGCACAACCAAAAGCTCCTCAGGGACAAAACACCGACTAGGTCCTCGACCTTCGAAGTCAAGATAATAAAGCACAGGCTCTCCGGGCTTGGTCAAGGTGCGCCCTAGTCGGTACACCCGGAGGGACCACACAGGGTCAGTGGCGCGACGCCGTCCACCCTCAAGTTCGCCGGGCTGATAGAGGAAGCGAACACCAACCCCCGAAGGGAGCTTCTGCTCTTGAAGGTCAACAGGGCGGCCAGGAACCGTAGAGGAGGGCTCTCCACTCACAGACTTTACCTTAATGGCCTCAGAGGGTCGCTTACCGGTCAGCCGGGTGACCTCTCCATTCAGAGCAGAGACGACCGCAGGCAGCCGCCGCACCCACTCTGTGGATCGTTCACCAACAGGCAGCCGCATCTCCTGGGCATACTGGTGGCCGAAGAGCCTCTCAGACAGAGTTCTGTTCCACCGCTCCACGATTCCTTGGTCCCGGTGGGAACCGACCCGGCCGCGCCTTACCTCGACGGTGTGTACAGCAAGGAGTTGGCTAACTGCCCCCATAAATTCGCGTCCAGGGTCCACCTGTAGCAGCTTGGGCCACGTCAAAGGCCCCCGTTTGTAGATGCGAGACAGGGCATCGGCGACCTCTGCTGCGCCTTTGCTAGTCAGCGGCTCGGCCTCCTTGTACCGCGAGGCAACGTCGACTACGGTCAAAGCGTACTTATAGGTCTTACGTCCCACGCGGTCGTGCGGAAGGAAAAGGAGGTCGGCTTGATGGACCTCATTTGGCACCTGGACATCAAACTTTGGTCTTGGTATGTGCCGCGCCGCAGGCAGATAGATCTGCCAGATGGCCTGTTTCTTCAGCCAGTCTTTTGCCACATCGAGAGGTACCCCCGCTGCAGACGCCAGCTTCTTGATGGCGGTGATTCCTTTCCAGTAGCCCCCGGGGCGGTAGTAAATCCTCGACAGGCGAGAGTCCATTGTCACGTATTCAAGAAGCCCAACCAACCTCAAACACACCGATACCACGGGCTAGGCCAGAAAAATTGGGGTCTAACCGACTATCTCCTAGCGATATAGTATGTCACAAGGCCGGTTACTACCATACCCCCGATAACAAATGAAATCTCGCGGTCTTTTTGGGCGCTGCTCGGTGTATAAAAGTCGGAAAGCTGGGGCTCGGGCTCTAGAGGGTCGAGAATTTCCCCGGTGACGCGGGTGTACTCGAGCCATGCTGCGTCGGCGTCGTGGAAGTTTTTGACTGCATGTTTTTGTTCCCTTAGCTTTTTGTTGATCCAGTCAAGGCGTTCACTTCGCTTCTGAGACCAAGCATCACGGGCAGCCTGCATCTGTTCCATGGCATTGTCGTGTCGTTTACGTTCTTCGGCTGCATCTCCTTTTTCGAGTTTCGAAAAGTAGTAGTTGCTCCCCGAGAACGCCAGAGCGTTCACTACGGCGCCTCCGACCATCATCAAAACGGCAGCAGCCATTGTGCTACTACGGAGAAATGTTAGAAGGAATAATCCCACGTTTAATTAACTCGTCCTTAGTTAAAATGGCGAACGAGACATTCATAAACATCATCCCGGCATCGCGCGCCGTCGTGTCGAGTTTTGGTAAGCTACCTTTTATGGCCATCTGGGTTAGCTTAGCATACCCTATCGAAAGCCCGCTGACAAGAGCGGCATGATACATTGTGTTCGCTATAACTTTTCCGTCAATCGAAGCCATGGTGTTGTTATTCCATATAGTGGGGATTGTGCGCAACCTTTAATTGCTGAGCAGGACCCGCGCTGCTTTTCAGGGTGGTCTTTTTCTCCTTTGGCGGCGGCGGTTCTGCGCGGTGAAACTTAGACCAATAGACCAGCCCCCCGACAGCGGCCACCAGTGCGCCTAAATATAACATAGAGACTTCTTCTTTTTTGTCGCTGCGTCGGAGCGAAGCGGCTTCCGGGGCGGCTTCCGCGGCGGGCGGGTCGGCCACGAACGCGGGATCCCGCAGAGCCTCCCTGGCTTCCGCGAGTTCTCTCTCAAGTCGCTCCGACTTGGCTTTCCTGGCGGCGGCGCCGGCACGCCCCGCGGCAGCCTTCTTCTCGTTTTTAGACGGCTGGCTGGGGGCCGTCACCCTCAAAACAGGTTGAGACTGTGGCTCCATCTGCTTGGTTGTCTCCGGCGGCTCCGTCGGCGTGGTTGTCTCCGGCGAATCCGACGGCGGAGTCACATTGTTGTCTCTCGAGTCCATCTTCTTCTATATTCTTTGGACACCGGTGTCCAAATTGGCAGTACTTAGCCGTGGTCAACGCCACGGTGATCGGCGCCAGAAGATTTCCATAGCGGTAATACAATTCGCAAGCAGTTCTGTTTAGCACGCGGTCGACAATCAGGTCGGACTCGAGGTCCTCCATGAGAGGCTGCCGGTTCTCTGGCGGTAACGGGAGAAACATAGTGGCCACGGTCGTAT
Organism: Elysia crispata; assembly: GCA_033675545.1. Classification (NCBI taxonomy): domain Eukaryota; kingdom Metazoa; phylum Mollusca; class Gastropoda; family Plakobranchidae; genus Elysia; species Elysia crispata. The sequence goes on from JAWDGP010000538.1 coordinate 5,315, forward strand.
AGAGCTGCAGCGCAGCCTTCCCCAGCGTTTTTGTCATGCAAACACCGAGTCGTGCCTCGTAGCGGGTGTAGATTTTTCTAACCTCGTCGTCGTCCATTTTGTCGATTTCTTCCAAGGACAGGGACTTCCCAAGGTACTTTCTGGCCTGCCCCCCTGCTGCGATAATGGCCAGCCTATCGCGCTGTTCCGCCACCGTTGTAGTCTGTGGCACAGCTGGTACCGACGCTGAAGGCGCAGCGGGCGCTTGTACCTCGGTTTCATTGGCGAGTAGTCCGTCGAGCAAATCGTCCATTTTCTTTTCGAAGGTCTTTGTATGTAATAAAGTTATAAGTTTCCTAATTTCTCGCCTAGCTTTAATATATTGGTGGACTACCCACAGGAGAACCACAAGTGTGGTCAAGGAGAGAGCCGTGTTTAATATTGTTAACAACATCAGCTAAGCAAATGATAAACATTAGCTAAGCAAATGATAAACATCAGCTAAGCAAATGATATGAAGATGGTTGTGAAGTGTTTAACAACAGCTTCGCATGTTTTTTCAAGGCGAGCTGACACCTAACGGCTACTCGTTCTTCCCGGTTCGCTATGACGTCGTTCTCCCGGAGGCACTCCTCGAAAGAGTCTCGGTCCTTACAGTGGAACAAAGCCACCCACTGGGTCTGTTCACGCAGGTCTTTGAGGACCGAATTGTATCGCTGAGACAGCACCCAGACGGATTGCTGGGCGTGGCGGCCGGAGAAGGCCAACTCCGATAGGGTGTCTTTCTTTTTCGTCATCGCTTGCGAGGCGCTGCAGTCGTCGATAATGAAAAGGGTCGGCTCGCCTTTGAAACGGTGGTACCAAAAGCGGAGCCAATCGTGCAGGCGTTCGCCCGGGTCGACAATATATATCTCAGGGTCCCCCCATATCCATGGGCGGCCCTGGTAGGTGGTGTTGTGCCGGATGGTGGGGCACAGTATGACGATGTGGTGGAAGACCCCGCGATAGGGCCCCTCGAGGAGGTCTAGGGCGAATACTGTCTTCCCGCAGCCTGTTTGCCCGCAAATGATCGCCGAGTGGGGGGAGTGGGGTAAGAGCGATCTAATAGAGGACGGAGACGATGCGGCCATCCTCCAGGTTAAGTTGGGCATCCATGACCACGTACAAATAGATGTTCAAAGCGCCAGCGGACTCAGCCTTCTTGGTGATCTGGATGGTAATACTTTCGCTGGCGTTCTCTACGCGACGCCCGTTGCCGTGGAGCTGATCGTCATCACTCGACCGCAGGTCCAGCCACAGGCAGTACTTACTGGTCAAGTACTCGCTTAGAGACACGTCCGCTAGAGCAAGGTCTTTCGCGACCGCGCCTGTCACGGGGCTCCGCTCAGGACCGCCTGCGTAAAGCTTTCTGGATTCGTCCCACTGTTGGTACGCGCGGAGCCCCTGGCTGTACAATTGATTCGGGACGCCCTCGATTGTTACCTCGACCTTGGTAAGTTGGGGGTTGTAGAAAGCCTCGGTGTCGCGCTTGTAGGCAGCTGCGGGGTCCTCGAATAACATAAGAACACCCTTCATGGAACGCGCCGGGACGTTGAGATTGATGTTCCAGAGCGTGTCGCTTTTGTTGTATGTGATCTTGCGGTGGCGCAGAACGCGGTCGTACAGGATCGCCAAGGAGCTAGCGTACTGGTTGCGGATATTTCGGGCGAGGCTCTCGTTGGTGACCTTGTCGAACTCGAGGCAGATGTTATCGATCGTGTAGCTGCCGTCACCAGTGGACTTTATGACTCGACTGTAGTCGTTGAAAGTGAGTTCGTATTCGAGGCGGTCCCCAAGGGCCGCCTGGTGGAAGGGCATGTGGGACTCGAGCAGTTCGAAGTCCAGCGGTACGAAGAAGCGGTTTCCATACGCGTCGGCGATGGCCTTGTCGACGGCAGTTTCCACAAAGTCTCCTGCGCCGACACGATGTTTGCTCGCGTTTCGGTTGGTAGTAGTGTCAATTCCCTGGTATTGGGCGTTCTCCCTCTCTCGAGCGGTCTTCCAGAGGTCTTGATAGCAGTAATATATATCGCTGTCATCGATAGACATCACCTCGTTGCCGGAGATTTTAATGGTCAATTTCTTGACCACGGCGCGGCCTATATTCTGGACCAGGGTCCGGTTTGCGTCAGTCGAGGTCAGCGAGATGGTGAACGCCAGTCTCGCGGATCCGGGCACGACAACGTCATTGCTCCCCAGATTTGGGAAGCGGACCAGCAACTGCTGGTTCTGATCAATCGCCGACGGGTTGTTGGTGACAACAACTGACTGCCGCACAGCCTTGACCCCAAGGGGCTCGCGGAGACGGCGGTAAGGATTGAGTTTTTTCCCGTATGCGCTCGAAGCCATGATAATATATTGAACTTGGGTAAACTGATCTTCAATATAAAACACCATGGCGGGCATCTCCGAAGAAATCCATCTCGATGACTTTAGTCGACCCGACGATTATAATCAATCCGACGATGCCGATTATTATTATTATCATCAACCCGACGATGCCGATTATCAACCCGCCGAGCAGGAAACCCCTTTCGATGGCACTGATCAACCCAACGAGGAAACCCCTTTAGATAGCACTGATTACACACCCGCATGGGCTGCCAGTAGCGTCCCACCAGGTGATCTTGCTGATGCACAACATACAAAGGCTCTCGTAGATAGATGGCAGATAGAGAGGGGGAAAGTGCAGCAAAAACTACTGTTCGCATCTTCGAAAAAGGGTGATCTCTGGCTAAGGTGGGGGAAGGATTGGCTCCTCCTAACCAACAAGAATACGCCTGGGAAGTTCCTCGCACACTCGACGATTCTCTCAAGGTTCGGCGTTAATGTAGCTAAGGCGTTGGGCGTCTACAATAGCACCGGCCTATCTCCTCAGGATTCTGCGGTCCTCAACGAAACCGACCAGCAGGTGGACGAGGCGGCCTCGGACATAGAAACAGTCCCGCTTGAAGATCTTGGGCAGACCATTATAAAGGTCGAGGCCGCTGTTCAGACTGCGGGAAATATCTTCTCTGTGCCAGAACGGCCCGGCGTCCCCCCAATGACCCAACGCGAATTTCTGGGCATCTGCCGGGCCCTGGAAACGATCCGGGGGGAACACACAAACAATCTAGCCAAGCTCTCGGAACTGGATGAACACATCGCCGAGGAGAGGCGCAAGCTAGAAGTGGCCACTGACGAGACTACTAAAAACATAATTGCCGAACGCCTGCGTGAACTACAGGATAAAAGGGCCGCCCGCCTTGAGGCCGCTTCGTCCACCAGGGAGGCTCTCCGGTCCCAGTTCAGCCGTATACGTGAAACCCTGCACCGGATTCTACACGAGGACAAAACCCTCGCCGAGCGAATAAAGACCCTCTTTCGTGAGCAGGGAATCACGATCGTGTCGATCCTTACGGCCCTCGGGATGATTATTTCTACAATAGTCCTCGCTCTCCCGAACGGTGGCGGCGCAGCCCCGCCGCAGCCCCCCGGAAAGGGTGGGGCCAAAGAGTGGATCAAAAAACAACTCCAAAGTCTCGGAAGAATCCTGGCCAAGCTGGCTGGTAAGGCGGCCGCCGCCCTCCCGGGGATCATTGGCTCGATTGTTTCCTGGCTCCTGTCTCTTCTCGGGAAAACCGCGGTCTGGTTATCTAGTAATCTTTGGGCTGTTCTTTTGGCTGTCGGGGGATTACTGCTTGTGGCGGCACGCGAGTGGCTGCTACCTAAGAAACCAAAGCAGTCCTAGGCCGATGGCAATACTGCCCACGATGAGGGCTGTTTTTTCGTCCTCGTGAGCCTCGTGGTCTGCTTTGTCTGCGGCCGTTGTTGTAGCAGGGGTCGGCTTTGCACCGCGCTGACTGTTAGTCGCCTCTGACGGCGATTCGGCGCCCATCGGTATAACGAGCCCCTTTTCGCCGGTGTCATTTGCGGCGTCTGGTGGGGCGACACCCTTATTCAGGCCGATATTCGAGCCCAGGTGCTGTTCACTGGTCGCGATAACGAGCAAGTTATTGTAGCCCACTATCTTACCCACGCGGAGTAGCATGTTGCCTGGAGCCATACAGAGACCCTCCCCAAAGGATAGGTTGACCTCAGAGCTGGCATACTGTAGAGCTTCTTGATAACGGGCTATTGATGAAGGGATGTCCACAGGAGAAGCTATGACAGTTTCAACGTTCGCTAGGAACTGCTGCTGCGTATCTGAGGCCGTCGCCCCGGCGCCTAGAATGTTTGCGCGGGTCTGGGCCTGGGCGGTGAGGATGGCCCACACGTAAGTCCGACTACTGTCCTTCAACCTATTGACCCCGGGGAGGGTGAAGCCATCTGACTTATTGAGTATGAAATTCTTCCAGGCCGTGTCTACTCCGGCGGTATCCTGATCGATGTAGTCCACGTGGGGAATGCCGTGATGTGTCGATTGTGTGAACGACATTCTGTCCGGGTTATACTCCCCATCACCAACTGGGGTATATCCGACCCCGGGCAAGTAGAAGTAGACTCGGCCTAGCCCCTTGGTGTGGCCACGGATCTTCCAATCAGAGTGTGGGGAGATGCCAAATTCTTCGCAGATTCTCTCGTACCCCTCGCGGTCGTAAGGATTGTTTACCGCTTTCCATTCCTGCTCCGGAGGAATTCGGGCCTGTATATCTTCCAGTATGCGGCGTGTCTGGTAGCACGTGTGGAAGCGGTAGAAGGACTGCAGAGGTGCATCAGCGACAGTCAAATGGTCATCCGCCGAAATTCCGCAACCTGTGGTGGCACACCAAACGGCGAAGTTTAACTGGTTCTGCCAAAACTGCATCGGGGTTTTACACCAAGCCTGGAACGTGTCGTCTGAATAAATCCTAGGCAGGCGGTAGTGTTCGAAGACATTGCGATACTTAGCCTTGAACCATTTCTGCAGGTCGTCGGCCTGAACCTGAACCTGGCCTTCTGCGAGATTGCCAACATCGCGAGCCGCGGCTTTTTGGAGGCCGGGATGGTACTTGGCTTCACTATTAAACTTGAAAGCCTTCGCATTCATATTGGGCCGACATGTTCCACACGCTTTCGAACGTTCAAAGGGGGGAGGCAATCCCCCTCCTGCGGTGCATCGACAACCGCGATGGAAACCTCGCCATTGGTTTGCGATCGATAACCTTCGCCGCGGGGTGGTACAATATAGAAAAGGGGGAGAAATTTTCTTGGAAAAGCACCGTCACCGGCAGAGGAGACCTCGAGCAGCCAGAAGAATACCTCACCATCCCGCCCGGCCTGTATGGGTTCGATCGGCTACAAGAGGTTCTCAAGGGGGCCAGCCACACGCTAACGGTCTGTGGAGAGAACGGGTTGATCACCCTAACAGTCGCCCCCGGGTGGACAATCCTTCTATCCGATGGCTTGCTGGCGCTTCTCGGCCTGGACGACGGCCTCGGCGGAGTCTGGCTCGACGCCGGTGTGTATACGGGCGATCGCCCTGTAAACTTTGCGACGCGGCAAATGCTGTGGGTCCATCTCGAAGAACTCAACACATCCGGAAATATCGCCGATGGGGCTCCTTCGACACTCCTGGCCTGCGTCGGGCTGGGGCGCCACGCCTTCGGGGACATTAACACGGTCCGAATGGAGTGCCCCGAATTTAAACGCCTTCGCGATGGAACGATAAGCGAGTTTAAGGTCTCGATTAGGGATGCAAATGGGAAGATTTCCAATCAAGACCTCCCTATACATGTTGCGCTTGAACTAGTCGCCAGACAATGAGTATCTTCGGCGAGAGGATCCGCGGTCCGGGGCCTGCCGTTGCTGGAGACTTATCGGACTACGCTAAAAAAGACTACGTCGATGCGCAGGACGGCCTCCGGGTCCTGAAGTCGGGAGACACCATGACGGGTAACCTAACAATGGGGTCTAGGAGCCGGGTACGCGGGCTGCCCACGAGTAAGGCAGGTCCAAGATTACAAGGCGACGAGGCGGTCTCTCAATTCGAAACCGTGGAAGTCATCAGCGGAGCTTTAAAGAACTTTCGAAAGACTATTAAGCCCTTGATAACTGTATGGGCCGAAAACAAGAGATCGATGGTGGATAATCGATATGAGTGGTCGTTTGGCAGTGATGCGGCTAGGGGCTATGCGAATGGGGGCTACCCCATGTTGGCCGCAGGTAGGATCCTCCGTATGGGTCTGTCTACAACAGCATCTCACAGCGGAGTATCCGACGCCGGTGTCAATATTTCAATCAACGGTAAAGAAAAAAGTTCATATGGCGCGACCAGATTCCCAGGTCAAATCTCTGGTATTTCTATATTTGAAACCCCTTTAGAACTGGCCCAAGGAGATACCATCAACTTCAGATCAGCCACGCACAACCCCAAAATAGCGGGAGCGACGGTATCCCTCCTAATTGAACTTGACCTCTGAATGTCAATCTTCGAACTTTTATAGAAAATGAGTATCTTCGGTGAGAGGATCGCCCACCCGGGGCCTGCCGTTGCCGGCCGCGGTCCCAACATGGTCGAAGTCCTATCAGACTACGCAAAAAAGGACTATGTAGACGAACAGCTCGCCCTCCGTGTCCTAAAAACGGGCGACACCATGACGGGCAACCTGAACATGGGGGGGCGGCTGATTCTCGGGCTGCCAGTTGAACTTATGAGAACGATAACAAACAGCGATGAGGCTATCTCTTATTACACGGCACTATCATTAGTCAATGAATCTTTAAATACGTATCGGGACTTTAATAGGCCCTTAATTACTGTCTTCGCAGAAGAGTACGGGTCTCTTACGAAGGGAGAATATGAGTGGTCCTTCGGGAACGGTGTGTCGGGCGGGAGCAGCAAACGGGGATATCCTATGGCGGTCTTGGGCCGACTCAGGTATATGAGCCTGGCTATAACAACATCGAGCAGCCGGCCCTCAGAGGCCCGGGTCGAAATAGTCATCAACGGAGTATTGAACCCTTTGTACGGTATAACCAAACCCCTGGGCCAATTCTCTAGTTTTACAGAGTTTGACCATCCTATCCCGCTCTCCCCAGGAGACATGCTAAATTTCAGGACGGCTACTACCAACCCAGAGGTCTCATCCGCCGTAATTGCCTGCATAATGGAAATCGTCACTAATTAAACCTCAGCTCGTTAAACTACAAGTTACCGACATGAAGCAAGAAACACCTTCAGCCCCTAGCGTTATCGAAATGACGACGACTTCGGGCACTCTATATCCAGAACTGTCGGGCCAAGACGCGCCCCCGGACCAGTCCTACCGCCTTCAGGAGATCTCTCGAATTCGTGAGCATCTCGAAGCCGAACGGGAGAAACGGGCGCAGTTGGAAAAAAAGTACCGCCGCGCGGCGAATATTGTGGATGGTTGTGATACAACTCTTCTTTTGATCAGCGCATTGACAGGTGTCGGCGGTGTGGGCCTTTTGAGCACGATTGTCGCGGCCCCCGTGGTGATAGGCCTCGAAGCTACCGCTTTGCTTTGCGGAGTCGTTGGAGCGGCAGGAAAAGTTGTGGGCCGCCGACTGGCCGTCAAAGTCAAAAAACATTGTGAAATCCGAGTCTTGGCGGCTAGTAAGCTAAATACAATCTCTGACCACGTTTCTCGCGCCCTCATGGACGGAGTGATCTCCGACGACGAGTTCAAACTAATCGTCGAAGAGCTTCAGAAATATGACCAGCTGAAGGCCGAGATAAGGGCCGGGTCCCGAAAAAAACAGACCGCCAAACTGGACGAGGAGACGAAGAACGCGCTTGTCCAACGCGGTCGAGACGAGGCCCGAGCCGTCTTCATGAAGAAATTGGGTGCTCAATAGTCTTCTTTGCAAGGCCCCGCCCGCCTCCGTGGAGCCCCTAGACCGACCTCTGGTTTTTTTTTACTCCTTGTTGAGGCAGGGGGCAAAAAGGTAGCCAAATCAGGCTTACCATTCAAAAATTGAAACAAACGTATTAAAATGCTAAATAATCTCGTACAAAAAAATTAATCGAGACTTGCGAAAGTGTTTTTCGTACATGCAGAATTGGGGTAATTCTGCATGTAGGCCAGGCGTGTTTTCCGTACATGCACAATTGGGGTCCGAGTGCATGTAGATGTAGTATGTTTTTCGTGCTAGGTGTTCCAGAACCAGCCTTATATATACTCGAAACCGAAAACCGTAGGCCAGATGTGTACATGCAGAATTGCCGCGTGTACGAAAAACACTTTTTTCGTACATGTAGAATTGGGGTAATTGTGCATGTAGATGTGGTATGTTTTTCGTATAAGGTGGTCCAGAACCCCCCCTCTGTATACTCGAAACCGAACCGTAGGCCAGATGTGTTTTGCGTACATGCAGAATTGCCGCATGTACGTTAAAAGTGTTTTGCGTACATGCAGAATTGGGGTGTATGTAGATGTGGTATGTTTTTCGTGCTAGGTGTTCCAGAACCCCCCCTCTGTATACTACTTACAGACTAAAAGACATTAAGAGATAGCTAGATAGATAGATAGAGAGAGAGAGAGAGAGAGAGAGAGAGAGAGAGAGAGAGAGAGAGAGAAAGTTAGAAAGAAAGAATTATAGGTTGGGAGAGGAAGATAGATAGAGATGCAGAAAAAGAGCTTGAATGAAAGAAGAGAACCAAGAAGAATAGAAAAAAATAGCCTCACGATATAAACACTCAGTAAGGGTATGAACCCTTTTAAATACGTGTAGCAATCTAGATCGGCCTTACGTATAGAGGAAAGTAACTGCCTAAATGCACAATTAACGACAACTCATGTATAACAATTTTAAAAAGAAAAAACATACAAAATGCGTCTAAATAATTGAGGTAATAAACGTATATAAATCTTTGAAATCAAATAGAAAAACTAAGAAACAAATTTAATGTATCGATCTCAATCATGATTTTATACGAAGACAATAAAGTGTTCGTTTAAAGTCACTCGTATTGTGTATCATAGATGTAGCCATTTGGGCGGTGGTGGGGAATAAAGGCTTGAAAATCGTTGTTTTTTTTTGGGCTCAGTTACACCCATTTCTTGGACCCCCAATACCGTCAACCCACATGTTGCAAAGACAAAAATTAGAGACACAGTCATTGAGACTAAAACACAATATGGTGGTCGAAAAATCACAAAATAAAAGACAAGCCATGATAATACAAATCTAAAGCCGATGTTCGAAAGACATACAACACAGTATATTTTGTCACTATATAAGAGATGCGTAACATGTGAGGTGTAGCGAGAAAAACTAGCTTCCAAATAGACCGAAAGAGAGAGAGAGAGAGAGAGAGAGAGAGAGAGAGAGAGAGAGAGAGAGAGAGAAAGAGAGAGACAGAGACAGAGACAGAGACAGAGACAGAGAGAGAGTTACAAAGGGGATTAAGAGAATGAGAGAGAAAAAGAGGGAAACGGAAGGAGAGATAGTGTGGAACAGGAAGAATCAGGAAGACAAGAAAGAAATATCGACACACCGTTACGAGAGACAGAGGGAGCGAATAAGTAACAGGGACAAATCTTTTAGAATAATAATAAAAAAATGGTTTAAAAATGACATGAGGGAGGCAAAGAAGAGAGAGAGAGAGAGAGAGAGAGAGAGAGAGAGAGAGAGAAAGAAAGAGACAGAGAGAGACAGAGAGAGAGGGAGACAAAGAGAGACAGAAGGAAAGATAAAATAAAGAGGAAAAACTAGAAAGAGAATGCAGAAAAATCAAAAAACAATTACAATAGAAGACTCAGTAATACACTGATTTATAAACGAACAAATAGGTATAAAAAAATCCAAAATGAGAGAAGATACGAAAAGTGGAGAGAAGGAGAGGCAGATAGAGAGAGAGAGAGAGAGTGAGAGAGAGAGAGAGCGAAAGAGAGAGAGATAGAAAGATTAAAAGAGCCTAGAAGAAACATAAACCGGAAAAAGAACGAGTCGCAAAGAAAAGAAAAAAGAAACAGAGCGACCGAACAAGTGAGAGAGTGAGAGAGAGAGAGAGAGAGAGAGAGAGAGAGAGAGAGAGAGAGAGAGAGAAAGAGAGAGCGTGGAAAGGGAATTAATTCGAAAAAAAAGAGGTAAGGACGTACAGGAATTGAGATACTTTAAGTTATATACAGACTAAAAGACAATAAGAGATAGCTAGCTAGATAGATAGATAGATAGATAGATAGATAGAGAGAGAGAGAGAGAGAGAGAGAGAGAGTTAGAGAGAAAGAATTATAGGGAGAGAGAGGAAAATAGATAGAGATACAGAAAGAGAGCTAGATTGAAAGAAGAGAACCAAGAAGAATAGAAAGAAATAGTCTCACGATATAAACACTCAGTAAGGGCATGAACCCTTTTAAATACGTCTAGCAATCTAGATCGGCCTTACGTAAAGAGGAAAGTAACTGCTGAAATGCAAAATTAACGACAACTCATGTATAAAAATTTTAAAAATAAAAAACATACAAAATGCGTCTTTTTTGTATGCCTGTGTCGCAAACTGTATTAAACTAAATAATTGAGGTAATAAACGTACATAAATCTTTGAAATCAAATAGAAAAACTAAGAAACAAATTTAATATATCGGTCTCAATCATGATTTTATACGAAGACAATAAAGTGTTCGTTTAAAGTCACTCGTATTGTGTATCATAGATGTAGCCATTTGGGCGGTGGTGGGGAATAAAGGTTTGAAAATCGTTGTTTTTTTTTTGGGCTCAGTTACACCCATTTCTTGGACCCCCCAATACCGCCAACCCACATGTTGCTAAGACAAAAATTAGAGACACAGTCATTGAGACTAAAACACAATATCGTGGTCGAAAAATCACAAAATAAAAGACAAGCCATGACAATACAAATCTAAAGCCGATGTTCGAAAGACATACAACACAGTATATTTTGTCACTATATAAGAGATGCATAACATGTAAGGTGTAGCGAGAAAAACTAGCTTCCAAATAGACCGAAAGAGAGAGAGAGAGAGAGAGAGAGAGAGAGAGAGAGAGAGAGAGAGAGAGAGAGAGAGAGAGAGAGAGAGAGAGAGAGAGAGAGAGAGTTACAAAGGGGATTAAGAGAATGAGAGAGAAAAAGAGGGAAACGGAAGGAGAGATAGTGTGGAACAGGAAGAATCAGGAAGACAAGAAAGAAATTTCGACACACCGTTACGAGAGACAGAGGGAGCAATTAAGTAACATGGACAAATCTTGTAGAATAATAATAAAAAATGGTCTAAAAATGACATGAGGGAGGCAAAGAAAAGAGAGAGAGAGAGAGAGAGAGAGAGAGAGAGAGAGAGAGAGAGAGGGAGAGAGAGAGAGAGAGAAAGAGAGAAAGATAGAGAGAGAGAGACAGAGAGAGAGGGAGACAAAGAGAGACAGAAGGAAAGATAAAATAAAGAGAAAGAACTAGAAAGAGAATGCAGAAAAATCAAAACACTATTACAATAGAAGACTCAGTAATACACTGATTTATAAACGAACAAATAGGTATAAAAAAATCCAAAATGAGAGAAGATACGAAAAGTGGAGAGAAGGAGAGGCAGATAGAGAGAGAGAGTGAGAGAGAGAGAGATAGAAAGATTAAAAGAGCCTAGAAGAAACATAAACCGGAAAAAGAACGAGTTCCAAAGAATAGAAAAAAGAAACAGAGCGACCGAATAAGAGAGAGGGAGAGAGGGAGATAGAGAGAGAGAAAGAGAAAGAGAAAGAAATAGAAAGCGAGAGCGTGGAATGGGAATTAATTCGAAAAGAAAAGAGGTAAGGACGTACAGGAATTGAGATACTTTAAGTTATATACAGACTAAAAGACAATAAGAGATAGCTAGCTAGCTAGCTAGCTAGATAGATAGATAGATAGATAGAGAGAGAGAGAGAGAGAGAGAGAGAGAGAGAGTTAGAGAGAAAGAATTATAGGGAGAGAGAGGAAGATAGATAGAGATACAGAAAGAGAGCTAGATTGAAAGAAGAGAACCAAGAAGAATAGAAAGAAATAGTCTCACGATATAAACACTCAGTAAGGGCATGAACCCTTTTAAATACGTCTAGCAATCTAGATCGGCCTTACGTAAAGAGGAAAGTAACTGCTGAAATGCACAATTAACGACAACTCATGTATAAAAATTTTAAAAATAAAAAACATACAAAATGCGTCTTTTTTGTATGCTGTGTCGCAAACTGTATTAAACTAAATAATTGAGGTAATAAACGTACATAAATCTTTGAAATCAAATAGAAAAACTAAGAAACAAATTTAATATATCGGTCTCAATCATGATTTTATACGAAGACAATAAAGTGTTCGTTTAAAGTCACTCGTATTTTGTATCATAGATGTAGCCATTTGGGCGGTGGCGGGGAATAAAGGTTTGAAAATCGTTGTTTTTTTGGGGGGCTCAGTTACACCCATTTCTTGGACCCCCCAATACCGCCAACCCACATGTTGCAAAGACAAAAATAAGAGACACAGTCATTGAGACTAAAACACAATAATTTATGGTGGTCGAAAAATCACAAAATAAAAGACAAGCCATGATAATACAAATCTAAAGCCGATGTTCGAAAGACATACAACACAGTATATTTTCTCACTATATAAGAGATGCGTAACATGTAAGGTGTAGCGAGAAAAACTGGCTTCCAAATAGAGCGAAAGAGAGAGAGAGACAGACAGACAGACAGACAGACAGAGAGAGAGAGAGAGAGAGAGAGAGAGACAGACAGACAGACAGACAGACAGACAAAACCAAATAGAAAAGCAAAAAGACCACATTTGGAGATCAACTTGGTAATTATAAAGGATCCAAAAAGGACGCGTGTGTGTCTGTAAAGAGTGTGAAACAAGGTTTAAAAAGAGACAGGCACACCACTTTATAACTACGGGACTAAAAAAAGAAACAACACAAGTATAGATTAAACATAAAAACGTTTCGCCTTTATTGTGGCTTCATCAGAGTGTGTAGGAAAAAAATTGACTTCAACAAGCTATACAAAACATTGGGGGAGCTGGGCTCAGACGGGACAAATGATTGGTTGGGGGAGGGGCAGTGCGCAGAATGCTTCAAGGTTCAGTGCAATGGCTAGGGATGGTGATGGCAGAGGGCGTGACCTCGTTGATATGAGGGTAAGATAAGGCTGGAGCGCGAGAATTTGGATATTTATATGATCTTTCAATCGCCATGCCCGTCTACATTACCACCTATTTATTAGAGACCCTCTACATCTCGCCCTCTGACGTATCAACTATCATTCTTCTACACGCGCATCCCCATTTGAATCAGGTGTAAAAAAAAAATCCCAATCTTTGAATTTTGATTTCTCTACAGATACTAACCAGCCCTAATATTTTATTCCAAACACGCGCTCCAGCCTTATCTTACCCTCATATCAACGAGGTCACGCCCTCTGCCATCACCATCCCTAACCATTGCACTGAACCTTGAAGCATTCTGCGCATCGCCCCTCCCCTAACCAATCATTTGTCCCGTCTGAGCCCAGCTCTCCCAATGTTTTGTATAGCTTGTTGAAGTCAATTTTTTTCCTACACACTCTGATGAAGCCACAATAAAGGCGAAACGTTTTCATGTTTAATCTATACTTGTGTTGTTTCTTTTTTTAGTCCCGTAGTTATAAAGTGGTGTGCCTGTCTCTTTTTAAACCTTCTCTCTTTCGCACAATCTCTCTTTTCTCTCTCTCTCTAATGTCATTTTTGAAACTATTTCTTATTATATTTAATAAATGTGTCCATGTTATTTTATTACTCTTTCTTTCTCTCTAACTGTGTGTCGCGATTTCTTTCTTCTCTTACTAATTCTTTCTCTTTCACGCTATCTCTCGTTCTGTCTCCTTTTGTTTTTCTCTAATTCTCTTAACCCCCCTCTTCATTTCTCTCTCTCTCTCTCTCTCTCTCTCTCTCTCTCTCTCTCTCTCTCTCTCTCTCTCTCTCTCCCTCTCTTTCTGTTGATGGTTATTCATAATACGATCTTTCTTTATATTTGTATGTCCCGATTTCTTTCTTTTTTTTCGCGTTATTTCCTATACACGCTCTCTCGATCATTCTCTCTCTATCTATCTTTCTCTTTCGCTCTATCTATATCTCTCTCTCGCTAACTCTTCTTTTTCTATCTGTCTGTCTCTCTCCCTCTTTTCATCTTTGCACCTCTTCTTGCATTTAATAATATTCTTTTTATCTTTATGTCTCTTTCTAAATCAGCTTATTAAAGAGTGCTCCTCTTTAACTCTGAGTCGCTATTTCTTCCATTTCTTTCTGGTTCTTACTCTTTCATTCTCTCTCTTCCTTTCTCTCCCTCTCCATCTATTTCTCTTTCGCTCTATCCCTATCTCTCTCTCTCTCAGTTACTCTTTCTCTCTCTCTTTCTGTCTGTCTATCTCTCTCACTCACTCACTCTCTCTCTCTCTATTTTTTATATAATACTTCAAAAAACAAACAAACAAACAAACAAAACAAAACAAAACAAAACGAAAACAACAAAACAATTATTTTGAGAGAGAGAGACAGAGAGAGAGAGAGAGAGAGAGAGAGAGAGAGAGAGAGATGACGGCGCCCAAATAGGCAAACCCCATCAAGGGGCGTGGGTTTCAGCGGCATACTCTCAGGATCGGTTTATTTTTTTTTTTTTTAACAAAAGGTTTTCAGCCACGATCCTCCGCCATATAGGCACTCTCAGTATCGTCTACTCATTCAACACCACATTGACGAAGTACCCTAGTCGCCGGTGGTTCTCACACACCCGTCCGACAAAGCTTCCCTCCCAGCATCCAATGTATAACGAGTGTATTATGGGAGGAGCCACACCAGACCCAAGGCATACATGACGACTGGCGCGCGCCGTCATAGCGTGTGGACCTTGACCGTTTTACGGGTCTTAACACCGTTAAGGATTAGAGCCAGTTCTTGGTTCGTTACCTTGCCAAGCTTACAATCTAATAACAATTGGAGGGCTTTATATAGTGACCTATTGGGAAGTCCAATTTAATGCAGTTTACTTAGAGTGCATATTGATGGATTGTACTAATTAATTTAATTAATTAACTTGGTTAGAGCTGTTAAATTTGACAAAATTGGAAAGCCATTTTGTTTACCTCAATTAAAAAAATGGTTTTGTGACATTTACTCATGATTTCTTCATAACAAAAAATTTCACCCTCTTAACGTTGCTGTTACAGACAAGTCACTCAAAGTAACAATGGCCCCCCAATGTGTTTAAATCAGTGAACTTGTTTACATAATGAACGAACTACTGAGTACTAGTCAGGCTGTCTTCCACCCTAGCCAGAATATTGGCAAAGTGAGAAACACTGCTTCCTTTTATCTTTTCCAACTAAAATATTTCTATGTACTGTAGCTTATGTCTGCAAACGTTTTCACGAGTTGGTTTTAACACAAATATACAAAGAAAGGGTTTTCTCCCTGTTTCAACTTTATGTTGTCCTTTTCAAATTCTCTTTCCAACCATTTTGTCTTTTATGAAGCCTTAAAAACACAGGTTTCTTAGTCTCAGGAGAAACTGAAAATTCACGTTCTTACTTCTTTACTAATCACATCGCCAGGCCCCTTTGCTCTCTCTCTCTCTCTCTCTCTCTCTCTCTCTCTCTCTCTCTCTCTCTCTCTCTCTCTCTTTTATAGTTACTGATGTATGTTTTGCAACCTCGTATTGAAAATTGAAAGAGAAGAGGAAAACAAAACAAAACAACAAAACAAAAAAACTAAAGCAGTTCGGAAAAAGGCATGTGTGTAGAGACGACCCTTACACATAATAATAGGTAAACTAGATATGGGACAATCAGGATAACGCCCTCCCCCTCTGTCCCACTCCTGAAATCTCCATATCTACTCAACCGACAATCATTCCTCTCCGCATAGTTCCTCAATCGTCTGTTGGTTTTACTTCATCCCTCGATCTTTTCCAAATTGCTTGTCCTCTCTTTATATCAGAAGAAAATCGCCACATTTTCCTCTCTGTTATACCTCTTTTTTCTTCCATTGTCCATCATAATTCCTATTCCACTTTATGATTTCGCCCCAACTTTAATATATATATTTTTATATAAATCAAAAGCGACAACCACATCTTGATCCCTGCTGACAAGACAAACAACTATTATAAACTAAATAAAGAACAAAATGAAAACCTCATAACTAAAAATATACAGAAATAATACACGAAATCTAACAAAACCATTCAATCGCAAATCACAGTGAAGCACAAATGAAATGCAGAGTGACTTGAACTCAATGACAGAATTAATACTATACAGTCAAGAGAGAAGCATATTACCCTCAAAGACAACAAGACAAATTTTAAAAATAAACCAAGCTGCAGATCCATAAACCATTGCAAGCCTGAACTGACAGGAATCAGCGAGCAAATTGAAGAGAAAATTGTTCTCGATATCAAATCAAAGACAAGCATCAATTCGTGGAAAAATACAAAAGATGTAAAAGACTAGTTCAACAACATTGACAAAAAGAAAAGCCACACAATGATTTGCTTTGGCATATGTGATTTCTATCCATTCATATCAAACATATGCATAGCAATTTGCCTCAAAATGAACAAGCCCACATAATCAAACACACCATGAAATTTATGTTATACAAGGATGGAAACGCATGGTGTAAAAAAAAAACCTTCAAACTTCGATGAAGCCATGGGAATTTTTTTTTTCGAGAGAAAGATGAATAGGAAAAAGATAAATTTCATTATGCTTAAGCTAGTATTGACTACACGTAATAATTTTACACATGTATTCATTCTAGCACAATCTGACCTACACGTATTTAGCTTAGGTGCAAGACAAATGTCATAACCAATTTCTACAGATTTATCACATAAATGGATGGATTCACTTCAGATAGCTATTATGTTTGAGGTTGTTTTTTTCTTTATTCATGCCTTATTGGTCATTAGAAATACACTGTATATGACATCTTCATAAAGAGTCTGTCAGATAAAAAATTTGAATTTGAAAAAACGAAAAAAACTCAGCTCTTTAGTCTAACTATTTCAAAATCAACCGAGCTGAAAATGTAAAAAAAAAATATGATATCAGATCAGAGAACACTTATATTTTCGGACAACTTTCACCCCTAAAAAGTTTAGAAAAGTTATAAGTGTTGTAAATTCGAATGTTTTTCAATGAGATAACAGCAAAATGCATTCATTTTTTGTGGAGGTGGGGCAGAAGATGTAACACAGATGACAAGATTAAATACTTTTAAAATGTTCATAATTACTAAACATGCAGTTTAAAATGAGACAAAAGCCTGGTTATATATATTTCAAATCAGAACACTTTTTAGGTGCACATTTAATATGCGATAGCGTCATACATAAAATTAATCCATAAATTAACAATACCATAACCCTCTTCTATTCGATTGACAAATTTAAAAGAATACATAAATTCTCAACAACATTTAAGTCAGAACCAGCCAAGAGCTCCATATCAGACAATCATTTTACTTGTCTCCCAAACTGTCAAATCACTCACCCTATTTCACATTTGCATCTCACAATTCTATCTGTCCACAAAACTAGACTGACTGTCCCTTCCCACACAAAACAGATTGCAGACTTAAATATGTCCTCGTCAATACCATATACAATAGCAAATTTGCAATAGGATGCAATACTTTTAGCAAAGATCTCTTTAAGTGATGTATGCTCAAAGGCCGCAAGTTAATATTGACCGCTCTATGTCTTATCTAGCAGGAAGGTCCATGAAAACTTTACCTTAAAATATTTCGATTTTCTTAAATTTTCTATGACTGGAAAAAAATGAGAGTACTTTTCAAGAGTAGGTACAAAAGATGATCCAACAGAACTAATCTCTGATCAACTAAGATTGGTTCTCAGTGCAATGTGGATGCAAAGGAATGTTAAATTAAATGCCACAGATTTTAATGGATTTAAAACGAAAAGAAAAAAATATTGAAAATGAGAAAGCTGCAGATTTTTTAATGGCGTAGAATCTCTAAAACATTCCTTTCCTTGATTATTTCAATTCAGGCAACTCTCATCTCATTCAAAAAAAAATGAAAAGCCATTATTTAGAGTTAAGAGTCAACAATCTAGTTGAATTTTCTGTCACAATTTTGTCCTAAGAATTGATCCAAAAAAAATTACATCAATAGTAAAGGCCATAGTTTCCTTCCATATTTTTGCTAATTGAACCTTCTTCTATAAGAATCAGAAAACCCTCTGCCTTTTGCCAAGTAAATACTCTGCTCAAGTCCAGGGGTAGACGGTGTCAGGGGAAATTGGAGTGGGAGGATACTTTGGCAGTTGGCCTAGCCTCAGGTGTATTTACTTCAGATGTGTAGCATGAAGACAGAGGCGATGAAGATGAGAGACATGACAGGTCCACTGTGAAAAGAAGGGAAAAATCATGGCATGAAATAAGGGCATAGTCCATACATGTGTTGACATTTTAAATGAAAAGCAATCAAACTTAAGAACTTATCACAATTTTTTGTTGCTTTCTTTCCACAAAGGAGCTAGTCCTACCAAAGGAATGTCCTTAAATTCTCAATGCAAAAGCAAATATTAGACAAGGGATACTAAATTATAAATGTACTCTCCGGTGATAATGACGAGTTAAACAGATCAATCAGTAATAAGTCTCATAGCAGTGGTACAGATAAAAAAAACCACATTGTCTGATGAATGATAACAAGGGGTGTCAATACCCAAACTCTATTAAATATCTCATCCCTTTTTCTTGCATAGATTGTAAAAGCTGTTATCGTTTACTTTTATGTTGATGTATCATTTAAAAGGATTGTACTAAATTGAGGCTCGCTAGAGGATGCTTAAAAAAAATTAAAGAAGGAAGTGGGATTATCATAATTTTCCTCTATATCCTTTTTACCAATCATGAGCTCAGTGCTTTCAAGTATGCATCTTATCGTATGTCCATTTTCAGGCCCACTCAAATTTTATCCCAGTTTTAGAAGGGGATAAAATTAAATGCTGTGGTTTGCCTTGAAAATTATCAAGATTAATGCCCCTGTTTGTCACAGATACAGATAAAGGAGGATTCTCCGGTTAAACTTAGTCACAGTGAGCCTGCAAACATTCAAACTGACTTTACTCTAAATTATGAAACTGGAGATACAGCAAGATAGCACTGGGCTTGCACAATGGTGACCTAGCAGTTGTGAACCACTTGACTGTCAAGTAAAAAATTTGTGGTTGTTCGTAAAATTGGGACAAAAAAAAATACTCAACAAGTAAAAACACAATATTTTTAAACTTTTACTCAAGGGGAATAATCTATCTGACCATCAATGCACATGGTGTTAAGCCGTTACTTCCCTTTGACTATTCTGTATTTGTCAAACTTATGGGAAGGCCAGATTTTGGTGATATAGTCTAATGTTTAAGCTAAAATGCTATCTTACTCTCCCGCAGAATTTTGATTAAGATGCATTACATTTTTGTTTTTTTACAATTTTTAAAAACGCCCAAAAATGCCCAGCCATAGGCATTCAAATTATACCAGACCTTCAGCTGCAAGTGAGTTAAATTTGAGCTTCACTAGCAAACTGCTAGTTGAACTTTTGTTTGAGAAAATATGAGGAGGGAAAAAAATTAACTAGAGTTCTTTGCCTGATTTGTCCACAATATCTTTCAGTAGAAAATCAAATGCTTTGAATTTTGCAACAAAAAAGGGTACAAAAGAGAAGGGTTACTGCATAATTTTATCCGTTCCTGAACCTCTTTCAGGTAAATATTTCAATGCAAATTCAATTTCAAATTCTGTTGAGCACCATAAATATTTCCTGTATGAAATTTAACCTCACTCCTGCATAGAAACCTGAACCTTTACAAAGGCTGTCAAGTGAATTGCTTCCTTGGCTCTATGATGTAAAAAAAAAGAGAAACACAGAATATATCTAATTTATAAAATGTCTTCCTTGTTTTCCTGGGAATCTTACTTGGAAATGCACAAGAGAAGGGAAGCATGGCTTTATTAAAGGTTGTACCATAACTTGTGCCTGACACTGACCTCAGCTATTTGCTTTTTGAGCTGTTCATTCTCATTTAGATTCCTCTGGTGTCTCTCCTCTTCCTCCCGACTGACCAGGGAAACAGTCAGACTCTTTACCATCTGACCATCCCTCTTTGAATGTTGCAGGATTTCTTTAATCTAGTCAACAAGAAGGAATTTTTTTTGCTCAAATGTTAGAGAAACTTGTTGCAGATATCAAACATTTCAAAAAGAAAGAGGCAGATTCCCGAAAAGTCATAGAAAGACACAGGTAAGACAGACACATATCGAGGGTATCTATATACATTGAGACTTGGAATAAATACCTGGGTATAACCTGCAAGATGGGAATCTAGATTTGCTTTTGTTTTAGGAGTTATTACTTTTTTCCTTTAGACAATAAGAATTTTACAAAGAACTGAAATAAGCCTGAGAAGCATATCATTGTGTTTTCATTTTATACTACTACGGTTTGCCCCTTCTGAAGATCCTCTTTGCAACTGACAATGATTATCAGGCATACCATCCTTGTCATTTATCCATTCCGTTTTAAATGTTCATGGATTTTGCTGGTCATCTTTAATGAAGAATAAATTTTCAGATCAAATTTGCAAGGCCAACTAGTAAAACACCTTTAGAAAGCTTCTTTTGTAGGGGGTGTGATGACTAAATAATATCTTTGTCACTTATTTCAGTTGCAAAATAGTTCCTACCAAAGAAAACACATATATCGGTTTATAATTCTATGGAAGGTAATAAATTTGTTTGGCATTTCATAGTTAAAAAGCCATTTGCTTTAAAAATACTGGATTTTTCCTTAACACAATTTAAAAGTTAACACCCACATGGAGCGTCAATTATATTTGCTGAAATATTGCAAATATTTGCTACAGAGAAAACACTCTCAAAGAGCCTTGGTGTTGACTAAAATTTTTACAAATATTACAGACCTAAATCAGTATAAAAAGATGCAAAAAACAGAAAGCCCATACCTTTTATAGTTTTCTTTATGATTATCTACAATTGTGCTAAAATTCAAAGTTCCCTCAAACTTTTTGATGTCATGTTTAAAAAAACAAATTATTTAGTAAAAAAAAACATCTTGCATGTATTTTTGTTATTTTTCGTGTTTGTTGTCAGATCCGGGCAGCAATAAGAAAGATGAGATTAGGCAAATCAACAGGCCCTAGCAGTAAATCAGTGAAACTTTTAGGGGACCTGAAGACTCTAGAATTGATTCAATCACAGCATTACTCAACAAAATCTATGACTCAGGTCAGATTCCACCAAATATTCCCAAATCCATATTTATGGCACTGCCAAAAGAAACCAGGGGCAGCAGAGTGTGAATTGCACATAACGAATAGTTTTATGAGTCATATCACCACCATGCTTCTAAGAATGATCATGATGTGAGTCCGAAACAAAACCAAACCAGGAATAGCAGAGGAACAGTGAGGAGGGAAAAGGTACAAGTCGAATCCTTACTCTTGAACTATGATTGAACCAGCCCTGGAAGAACAAAAAGAGGTATATCTGTGCTTTATTGACTACACAGAGGCATTTGACAAAATACGACACGGTGAGATAATCACACAAACGCATTTGAAGATAGATGGAAAAGATTTAAGAGTAATTTAAAACATGTACTGGGAACAGACAGCAGCAATGCGAGTTGATGGAGAAATCAGCTCATTTAAAAAAAAACCAAAGCGTTGTGTCACACAAAGATGTGTGCTTTCCCCAGACCTTTTCTCTCCTTACTGTGAAATTATTATCTAAAACCTAGAAAAATATCCAGGAATTGAAGTAGGAGGGTACAACGTGCACAATGTGAGATACGCTGCTGAAACTGTATTAATTAGACATCTTGGAAGAAGAAAGCAGAAAGAAAGGGTTTGAAACAAAAAGCAAAAAGATAGAAGTAATGATGGTCAGTCACAGCAATGTGCATCCACACATCAACATCTTTATTAAAGGGAATAAACTCAAGCATGAAATCAATTCAAATACTTGGGTACTTCAATGTCAAGTGATTCAATGTATATTGGCTATCTGGTCTGAATTTGATGCTTACTTATGATTTAAGTAGAAGAAAACTAGAAAAAAAGACTGAGCATTTGTCCCCACCATTAATGGAACATTGTAGATGCTAATGCCACAAAATCTGGAACCATTGACCTGTTTAAGCCTCACGCTCTGGGTCTCATAGGCCAGAAAAATGCAAAGATGAGCAGGACATCCTTGTAGCCAAACACAACACTTGGACCCAGTGAACCAATCAAAGATGAAAGTTGATGACAGAGTGTGGGATTATGAAAACAGATAATGTTGATAGAGTCTGTCCATTACAAGGTATTGTGATCAGTACAGCACAGTTGAGTTTGAACCTGCAATAGATTAGGGAGTTTTTTTCTAAACTAACAAGTCTAAGATCATGCAAAGAAGTCTAAAAAAATTAAATATGCAAATATATCAAGACAAACCAATAAGGTATAAGATCTTCATACTATACAGAGACATATAAATATTTTCAAATTTTCAACCTATCTTATCTCATTGCTTTAATATTATGTTGACCATGTGTTTTTCCTGAAAATATAATTAATCTGTGTCACATACTAGCACTGAGTATACAAATACCAAACCTCTGCAAAAAAAAACAACAAAAGTACAACTGGACTTACCAGTGAATTATTCCACCTGAGTCCATGCAATGTGGTCTCCTTTAGGCCTGAAAGCCTCACTATGCATATTCAGAGCAGTTTTGTAGAATTCATAGCGCGATAAATGGCATCCGTTATCTCTTCAAAGTCTTCAGGCATCATTCCCCTTTCCTCCAATCTGGTTTAGTTGAATTTCATTTCTCTTTCTCCAGTCTGGTTAAATTTAAAAAAAAACAAATAGGTGTCATTATTGTAATTTTATGTTTTCTTTAAAGTCTAGCAAACTAAAAATTACACTGGGGAACAAAAAATTAAATTTTGTTTTCTGCATTGGACTTGAGACCTGTTTTATGGTAATTCGGGGTCACTGATTCCAAATATGGCATCAGTTTTTTTTCTATCAGGTCAAGTTTTTTTTTGCAATGGGCTGAAATATTTTTTGCCATATATTGACTTTCTATATATGTAATAACAATTAAAATCAGAACAAGAACAATTAAAAATTCACCAAAAATATATGCATAGCTTATATACAATATTAGAATAGATGAAAAGAAAGATACTTGTAATTTAAAGTCATGATTTAAATAATAAATTATTATTCAACTTGAAGAATTTTGGTGAAAAAGTTATATTCTGAGTGACTTTACTCTGGACCAAACTTTCGTTTGATCGATCTTCTGGAATGGGCTTTTCCAAAGCATTTTCATTGAATACTCCAGCAATAGTCTGCCATCATGTGGATATCCCATCGTTTTTGGTATCTCTCTTCCATAACTTTAATATCTTGATGAAAACGCTCGGCCTGCTCCTAAATTGTCAGGAAATTGCTCTAAATGACTGTTAAGAAAGTGCACCTTTATACTCATGTTGCAGCCGAGTTTGTGATAGTTCTCCAACATTGTTTCAACTATGTTTCTATAGTCATCAGATTTAGTGTTACCTAAAAAGTTCTCAACTACAGAAACAAAGGACAACCATGCTTGTCTTTCAGTTTTATTCATTGAATTGAGGAAAGCGTTGTCCTTCATAAGCTGTCTAATCTGTGGGCAATCAAACACACCTGCTTTTATTTTCTCATAAGAAAGCGCTGGGAATGACTCACACAAGTACTTAAAGCAATAGCCATCAGTATCGAGAGCTTTTACAAAATGCTTCATAAGGCCCAGTTTTATGTGCAGAGGGGGGAATATAATCTTTCTGCTGTCAACAAGAGGTTCATTGATGATGATGTTCTCACCAACTATCAGGTGTTTTCTTACAGGCCAGTCTTTTTCAAATTTTGTTTCCAGTGTCTCTTTTTGGCTCTGCTGTCCCACAGACAGATGAAACAAGGATAATTATTTTATATAGCCACCTTGTTGACCTAGCACGAAATTGACCATTTTAAGGTCAACATAGATGATCCATTCATGCTAGCTGTTCTTAAAAAGTTCCAAAACTGCGACTAGATTTGCTAAACATTTTGAATGGAATGATGATACACAATATACAATGAACACAGTAACACTGGAACAGTCAGAGTGAAAAGACTAATCATATTGTGGAAACCACATTATAAAAAAACATGACAATAAAGGTACGCTTTCTTTCCTCAAATGTTACATTTAAATGTATATTATTCTTTTGATCTTTTAATTTATATATACTTAATTCTTAATCTGAAATATTTAAATTTAACAGTGTATATAATTTTTTTCATTTTGAACCTTAAACATACCACACATTTTATAATTAGACTTTTTCTTTTAAACTTACCGGACAGTTTGTTACTTCCCTTGGAGATATTTTGTATATAATTACTTCCCTTAAATTTTGCCGGAGTTATCTGAACAATTTAAAATTCAAGATAACATAAAAACCTGACCTGATATAAAAATATGGATGACATTTTCAGAATCAGCGCTTAAAATCTTTACGGATCAACTTTCAGATCTCATGCAGAAAAAATGTGTGTTCCCCAGTGTTATGTAAAGTTTCTTATGTCAGTATATTTTCCTATTTTTAACCAGGAACTGTGACTCTGTTCCTAGAGTTTTAAACTTTGAGCTCTGGTTACAAGTACCTTATAAAATATCTAATACAACACAATCATGGTTGCTTGTGTTAGAATCACTCCATAGCAGAGTTGTTGTTTAGGTGAGCATCATTATGGGCTATTTAATTGTATTTCCTTTAATGACTTAAAACCTTTTTAATTTGAGCATTGTAAGAATTCATCATTGTGAGATTTGAGTGTAAATGTCATATATAACAACATCATATAGTTATACGATTTCGAAAAATCCCTAAAAAATTCTTACGTTGAAATTCAAAATTTTAGAGTTTCATTTGTGTGTAAAATATATCTTTCTTTTTTTGAAGATATCTTCTATCATCAAATCCATGCTTTATTTCTCCTTTTGTGTGCTAATTACTTTAGGTTATAATATTGAATTACATACTTTCAAGATAAAGCTTCTAAAGGTGTTGAGCATTGACAAATAAAATGGTTATGCTGAGCCTGTAAATAAAGTAATCTATAATGTTTTAATACTGTCTATGTACAGCACAATATGGATTGTATAGCCTTTACACTATGGTTTGAAAAGTTCTTTCAATTTATACAAAATTTAAGGTATTGGCTAGCTGAATTATGGTAGATATTTTATGGGAAGATAATGCAAAAATAAGATTTCTATAAAGAAAAATAATTGAGCTTCAATCCTGGCGAAAGACTTCTTTGGTGATACTATCGGAGAGATTTGATGTAATTCATGTAACTTTCATGATCATGATAAAGAAAAGGACGAAGAAGACATTGATGAGTTTGATGCTGTCGATGACAGTGCAATACTGATTATCATAAGAGTGGCAAAATAATCTTGAATTCTCTTATAAAAAAAAATAAATATACACTTTTTTTTTAAAAGCGATGCTTTCTCTGCATTGAAAACCTAAGTACCTTTTCATCTTCATACATACTTGGCAGATAAACTGTAGAGGGCAACAGCCATAGCTCAGACACCATCTTAGGCCATGTGGGCCTTGGGGTACCCTGTGATGTGATGAGACTGATGTCAGGCGTACTGAGCATCCTATCCAGGCGCTCAGTGAACTGCTGGGCAGTCTGAAGAGAAAAGTATGGGTGGAAATAGGAAGGTTTTACATAGAGAGGAGGAGGAAGGAAATGTTCTGGCATATACCTGAACTATCATGTTTATGGATTATCTGAGCGGATTAATGACGACAAGATCTGATGGTCATTTATGAACGGTGTGTTTTATGAGACCAAATCATGTAACAATAATATGAAACAATAGCAAGAAAGAGCCTCTATCTCCCGTTTTACAAATGAGATGGATAAACTCATGCCCCATTGTCTTTCCTAAGCAAAAAAAAAATTTTTATCCTCAAGGAGTATAATGATTTCAACACTTTTCAACTTTCAGCCAAGCATGTCAACTTCTATGCTTCTATGCTGTTTGAACAGTTTACTCTTTCACTTAGCATGCCTAAATCTGTTCCTAAAATACTTACAAAACTTAAGGGACTGGAAGTACTTTCAAAACTGAACTCTGAAATAATATATATCTAAAGATTATCTAACAGACCTAAAGTAGACACAATGCCTAAAATCAATCTTCCAAAATCCAACCTTCTCCACTCTACATACCCTCCCAACTTCTGTCATGCTTGGCTCGTGGCACAGTATGATAGACTCTGTGTCCCTCAAGGGCCTCCTATAGCTGCTCCACAGTACATATGTGGCGATTGTCCTTCACCTTTTACCAGTTGTCCAGGTACCGACCAATGCTGAACCACACATACTTCTCTCCATAAAGTTTCTCCTCCACGTCTATGAAGATCAAATGAGTAAGGATACAATGATATAGTGACATCCTTGATAGAGTGATGTTTCATTTGGTTAATATAATGACTGATAGATCGATTGAATGGTAAAGCTCTTTTGCAATTGGAAAGCTTTTTGTCTGTTCTGCCCAACCAATTGATCACCTTCAGACAGGGCATGGCGTAGAAGGTGAGACCCCAAACTACCCCATAGTAGCGCTACTAGGTGGAAATTCCTTTCAGATCTGAAGGAAAATGCTCTACAAAATACCAGATTTAGTGTTCTGAGATAACTTCTGCAGTACATATAATGCGGTAATTGTGAAGGTTATAGTGGGATATAAAATAAAAAAGTTCAAGATAATTGTCAGCCCAGCTCATTCAGTTGAGTGAAGTGGAGCTGGACTCCAAGTGTGATTAATACAGCATGGTCTTTTAGCCTTCACACACCATCTTCACAATTGTCAAAATATTATAGTGATGTCTGTGTCTCAGAAAAGAGCGATAAAAAAAATTCACATAGAGGTTATAAATGGCCATCTGTATTCTCTGCATAGCATGCTATGATCGTTAACAAGGGGTGCAGACCCAGATACAAACCGAAGTACAAAAAAAGATTACAAGTTTCTGTGATTTACCGCTTTATGATAACACAAAATGAAACATATTTCCAATATTTTCTTCATGTGTTTCCTTAGCAGTGTCTTGCCAATTCTAGTAAGATGGTTATACTGAAAAGAGAAGTAAATTATTTCCACTCATTTTTACATGACAGATATGAGGAAAAAAAATAAAAGGGGGTGAAGGTTTTCAGCCACGATCCTCCGCCATATAGGCACTCTCGGTATCGCCTACTCATCCAACACCACATTGACGAAGTACCCTAGTCGCCGGTACCTCTGAGGAGGTTGTGGTTCTCACACACCCGTCCGACAAAACTTCCCTCCCAGCATCTATTCTCCAATGTATAACGAGTGTATTATGGGAGGAGCCACACCAGACCCAAGGCATAAATGACGACTGGCGCGCGCCGTCATAGCGTGTGGACCTTGACCGTTTTACGGGTCTTAACACCGTTAGGGATTAGAGCCAGTTCTTGGTTCGTTACCTTGCCAAGCTTACAATCTATTAACAATTGGAGGGCTTTATATAGTAACCTATTGGGAAGTCCAATTTAATGCAGTTTACTTAGTGTGCATATTGATGCATTGTACTAATTAATTTAATTGATTAAGTTTGTTAAAGCTGCTGAATTGGACTAAAATGGAAAGACATTTTGTTTATCTCAATTAAAAAAATGGTTTTGTGATATTTACTCATGATTTCCTCATAACAAAAAATTCCACCCCCTTTAACGTTGCTGCTAAAGACAAGAAACTCAAAGTAATCATGGCCACTATTGTGTTTACATCAGTGAACTTGTTTACAACATGAACCACCTACTGATTATTAATCACCCTCGCCAGGATATTGGTAGAGTGAGAAAGGTTGCTTTCTTTTATCTTTTCCAACTAAATATCTATTTCTGGATGTCCGCGAATTGACCCTAACACAAATATAAACAAAATGTTTGAGAAACAATGGTATACATGCTACCATTTTTTCCATCCTTCCACAGGTCAAATATAATTGAATCATAACGATGGCTGCCTTGTTTTAAAGACAGCTCCTTGTTTTACTTGTTTCAACTTAAGGTTGTCACTTTCAGATTCTCTTTCCAATCATTTTGTCTTTTAAGAAGCCTAAAAAAAAGTTTCTTGGTCTCGAGAGAAACTGAAAAATCACGTTCGTTACTTATCACATTGCCAAGTCTCTTTGCTCTCTTTTTCTCACTGATATGTCCTAGATCAACGTATTGAAGGAGGAAATGAAGAAAGCGTGGAAAAAAAAACAACAAACAAACAACTAAAGTATTCGAGAAAAGACGTGTGTAAAGATGACCCTTGCAAATGAGAAAAGATAAACTAGATATGTGACCATCAGGATCCCTCTCCAACCTACTCCTGAAATCTCTCTATATCTACTGAACTGGCAATCATTCCTCTTCGCATAGTTCCTCAATCATCTTTTACTTCATAACATCTCGCTTTTCCTCTCTTTATATCAGAAGAAAATAACCCCATCTTCCTCTCTGTTATCCTTCTTTTTTTCTTCCACCTTATCTCCTAAGCTCCTTTAAATCCCCATTGTCCATCATAATTCCCATTTCATTTATGACTTCACATCAATTGTATCTTTAATATGTAGATACACGCACACACATTTCGAACAGATACCTGTCTTAAAACCGCTTGATACGTCTTGTCTATCCATTTATTTATTTCCTCAACCCTTTTCTCTTTCTCTCTCTAAAAGCAAAACTTACTAAGTATGTCCCATCTCTGCATCTTTTACTCTCTGTCATATCAACAATTTCACTAGTTATAGAAATCAAAGGCCAACTTACTGACTCTACCTTGATGGAATGATCCAGCTGAAAATAGGTGGTTTACCAGGCATCTGGTGTGATTTAGTTGCATCAGTTGGTAAAATTCTCAGTCACAATTGTAGGATCATGACTCATTTTCAGATTTTGTTTCATCCACCAATTCAAAATATTTTCACAGACTCATATAGAATGCTAGATGAGAACGATATCAGTTTCGTGTTGACGTTTTGCAGATCTTTCTAATTCATTTATTTAGTCAACTTCCTGCTTAATTTCAACATTGATCAGCCTGTGACATAATTATCTTTTTCTTTTGATGTTATAAACAAAAATTCTAAATGCAGAAAATAATTACCATGTGAATATAGTTATATACATACGGTAGGGCTATAGAGTTGAAGAAAACAATCAATGAAGAAAAATTGTAACCTACTCTCACCTTTTGGTTATCTCATTTATTCCAGAGTTGTTTCTTTTCCTTGGGTTGTTCAACACTGCGACCTCCACCTCTTTCCATGGGGTTTGACATCTTCGCAAGCGAGTTCATATTCACCTCTTGAAATCAATAAAAAAAGAGTTTAAAATTACAACCATTAACAGTATTCATGATAATTACTACTTAGGGTTTGAAATAAAAATACGCTCAGGACATACCAAGAAAAATTTTTATATATAAAATAATTTCCCCTAAAAAAATTATTGCATTTATATTTTAAATTTTATAATGAACTAGACCTAGATCTAGATCTAATTGGTGTGGGGAAACTTATCTTAATCATTTTCTCCCAGAAGGTTCAGTTTTTCCAATTTCTTTTTTATAACACTGATCCATCCCATTAACACAATTAAACACCGCTA
The DNA here is from genome assembly GCA_033675545.1 of Elysia crispata. Classification (NCBI taxonomy): domain Eukaryota; kingdom Metazoa; phylum Mollusca; class Gastropoda; family Plakobranchidae; genus Elysia; species Elysia crispata. The sequence continues at coordinate 35,054 of JAWDGP010000538.1, forward strand.
TACTTCGTTGAAGATTCTAATTATGATTTCATAAGATTGGTGGTGTTTCTTAAGCAATGTCACTTATCTTTATAATGCTTTTAAGATCTATATGATTGTGTAAATTGTGTAACATTTAATGGGTCCTAGAAATATTCCTAAATTTTATGAAGAATATGAAGAATCAGTGGCTTGGCCCCAGCCAATGTAAGCACTGATTAGATGGGATCTCCACCACCAACAGATGATCCAGCCAGGAATCAAATTCAAACTTCTTTGTATGTGTGAGTCTTATGCTGTATCACTTTGTATCAGCTGAGGTATTGATCATTTGCCCTGTAAAAAATGAGCTGGTGGTCTATACTCTATATCTGGATCATAGAAATCGAGACAAGGAAATTTAATAAAATGCAAAAGTATCCCGCTTAATGAGAATTTATAAATAAAGATAAACAGTCAAAAATAAACAAACCCTCAACTCCATTTTAATTTAACTGGTAATCCAGAATGAGACTTGTGATATCCTACATGGCTACTTTTTAATTTCATGCTAAGTCTAGATAAATTTTAAAGACCCCAAAATCTAAAATATTTAAGATCTAGGTCTAGATGATTAGCGAGAATGTAATCTTTATCAACAGAAAACAATAAAAAATACAAAAACAAATCAACAAACAATCAACTCCGTTTTCATTTTAACTGGTAATCCAGAATGGGAATTGCAGCATCCTATCAAGACTACTTGTAAAGTAAAAAAAAATTTAAGAACTATAGTTTGGAATATTCAAATACTAATACAAAGTAAATTTTAAAAAGACCCCAAATCCCATAATCATAATATAAAGATCGTAACCTGAAACTTGTAATGGGTCATCAGATTTTTGTGGCCTACCACTATAAATTATAATCCAAAAAAAAAATATGAAAAAGCAACCCTAAATCACGTGTTTTTACGTGGGCATACTTTTTAAATCCCAAAGTTGTTTCACGGATTTACAAAACAACATTTTAAAACCCCTTTTAAACCTTATAAAGCATGAACGACAAACCATTGAGCTAGGTAGACATTTTAATTAGCCGTACAAAACTGTTTCTTTTAAATGCGAAATGAACACAACCTTTGTTTCCAATTTTAAATCCTGTGGCAGTTGGAAATAAGTTGGACAGTCAAAACTAGATCTAGGCGTCAGATCTCTAGAGTGATCTAGATCTAGATCTAGATCTAATTGAGATCTACACCGTACAAATCTGTGTTTGCACAGCGTTTGTTTTGATTTTTAAATCCAAAAGAAATTAAGCGCTTTATCTAAATTTTGTGTTTAGAAATGAAATTATCAAGATATCTAGGTTCTAGGTAAAGATGGATAGGTGGAGGCAATTAATTTGATCTGAATCATGTTAGTAAAAGGAGAGATATCAAAACCATTTATATGCCTCTTTAAATACACACACACGCCTGGGAATTGACACCAGGACCCGGTTTGTAGAACAGGGTTTTCAGCTAGATCTAGTATTAGGAAAGATCTAGATGTAGATGATTGGCAAGAATTTACTGTTGTTCGTTGCAGTTGTTTGAATAAATATATATACAATCGTTTGAATTTATAACTAGTCTGCAGTTGTTCACACAATTAATTATTAAGGGCTCTAAAGTAACATGATTTAAGGTTATAGTCTCTACTAAAATAACTGACCCAAGGTATCATCTAATGGACAAAGATGGTTTACCACAGAGTGGTCAAGATTTACATTTTTTTCAAAGCCTTTGAATATGTTACATTAAAATCTAATTAACTATTTATTGTACAACTCTCCATCTTTAAATAGTAAGTAAATTAATACCTTTCAGTTAATGTTTCCTTATTTTTCTTTGTAAAACCTTTCTTACAAGCTTCTTTTCCTTTGCCGCTATGTTGGTAGGCTTAAGGTAACACTACTTTTTTCATTCCTTTCATTAATTTAAGGCTTGAATCAAAACAAAAGATCTAGCTAATTTCAATATCTGTAATAACTCGATATCTTCTCTCTGTCTGTCTTTATAATGTTTTATTTTTTGCAAGTAACGCAGCGTTTTATCTAGGCTAGATAATTTTCTATGTCTTTCGGTGTTTTTTCAGGCTTCAATTAACGGCACTCATTTTTTTTTTTACAACAGATAAATAACATTCTGATTTTCTCTTTCCCTGGCTTGCCAGTTCAATTCTTTTCCTTTTAGTTTTACTCCACTTTGTTAAACTGTTTTTGTATTGATCACTGTATGCTGTATGTTTTGATTGCCTTTCATTCAGCTTAAATTCTTTAATGGTTTTTTACTTTTGTTTTTACTTTTTATGACAACAGGAAAAAATGATAGGCCTGAAGTTAACCAAAAAAAAAAATAAAAGTTGCAAACTTGTTGGCTTCTTGATGCTTTTACAAATGCACCCCTTCAGATCCGTTTTAATTTCATGAAGTAAGTAGTCCAAAATCGCAAGTAAAAATAACACTCGGCTACGGATTTGTTTCAGTATTGTTGTATGAATATCTACCGTTATACCTGAAATTCTGCAGCATTTGTACAAACAATATTGTGGGATATCCACACCATCACAGTAATCTCCCTTATATTTTCACGCGACTTGATTTCAATTTATTTATAAATCCTTATGATGTTAACCTTGATTCTATTATTAATTAGTTATCCAGCTCTAAAGTAAAGGAGATTAGATTCTAGACCTTAATCTTCATAGATTCAGCTCAGATTCTAATTTTTACAGTGGTTCTTGAAATCAAAAGTTTAGATCTACAATCTAGATCTAGATTCTAGGCGCTAAATCTTAACTGGATCTAGATATATCCTTCCTTATCCTTAATGGGCGAGAGCTAGTGCGGGCACTCTAGATCTAGATCTAAATCGATTCTGATTTGATTGAATCAAGTTTACCTAAATATTCTGGGTCTTAGTATTCATCCCAATCAATGTGAGTATGTTTGTTGGCGTAAATTTAATTTGCCTTTAACTTAGACCTCTAGATCGTACCGTAATGATGAATCTAATAAGCCTGCGCCTGTTGTTCATGAGAATCCATTTGAGTTAGCGCTAGTTTCGATTTGGATTTTGACTTCCGTTTGAGATCGTCAAATAGAATATTATGCGATTCCATTCTTAATGGTACGGCCTGCATTTTACATTTTTTTTTAACACAAAGACGTAAAAACAAGCAATGGAATCATCTAGATATTCAGAAGCCAGGAAACTCAAGGGCCCTGTTGCATATCTTCATTCCATAACTTTACTCAACACATGAAGGTGCGTTCGTTGATTGTGCTATAACGAATAAGAGGCAACGTAGACGCTTATCAAGGTCCAAGTCTAACGTGATTATATAAATAAAATTGTTAGTGAAATCGAAAAACTCCCGGCAGATGTAAAACTCCAGGTCAATACAGCAGAACAGAATTCACGTCCGTTTAAAAATGTGAAAACGAGCACTGGCAGAAGATAAAGAAAGTAGGCAATAGGTCCCCTCTTATGCTAGCGAAAATATCTTCCGAAGAAGACAACTGTCTTGCCCCCATCTTTACACAACAGTCAGGATAAGAGGTAATGAAATGAAAACAAGGTTTAAACTATACTGGGCTCTAGAGAAAGCTGTGCTTTTGTACATAAAACACAAACTTACCACCGTAGAACGGTGCTTAATATCAAATGCCACAAGTCTTTTCGTAACAAGTAAGGTAAATTACCAATCAGCCTCCCTTTACAGTATACTAATTGAAGAGAGGTGAAGACTTTTGGGGCACATCTTAAGCCAAGTGCCCCATACACCAGCCAACAAAGCAATAATACGATGTTTCAAACAAGAAGCCACAAAAAAAGACAACCTAAAACATCTTTCATATCTACTCCCAGACAAAAATCTCAAAAGACTCTCTGTAATAAACAATGCAAACATTTCAGACCTCGTTGTCCAGAGTTGTGGAAAGAGTGTGTATGTCTGTGTGTGGGGGGGTATATGGTGTGTGTCTGTACTTGTCGAACGGGCCGTAAGTATCTACATATATAAAAACATTTTAATTATATCGTTAGCATCACGCTGCAAGGCTTTTCCACCGCCTCAGGTTGGTTTTGATAACTGTTTCTTGATTTTAGTATTAAATTTAGTTATTAAAAAACGCTCATAAAAATATTTGGAATGACACAAAATTTGATTTATTTGTTTCTTTATTCATTTTACCGCCGGAATACATAGTAAACTTAAACATTAAGTAAACTTTCTTTAATTGTGATTTAAATTTTTATGCTTCTTTATTAATTGTGCCGATGTTTCTTTTTTCTTTTGGTTCATCCACTCCACTTTGTCCGGTTCTCTCCCCTCTCTCTCTCTCTCCTCTCTCCCTCTCTCTCTCTCTCTCTCTCTCTCTCTCTCTCTCTCTCTCTCTCTCTCTCTCTCTCTCTCTCTCTCTCTCTCTCTCTCTCTCTCTCCCTCCCCCCCCCCACTCTCTCTCTCTTCTATAAATTCCGATGTTTTTTTTATATCTTTTTGTCTTTGTAGATGTCAATATATTTCTCACTCAATTTTAGTCTGTGTGTGCCTTTCATATTCTCTCTCTCTCTCTCTCTCTCTCTCTCTCTCTCTCTCTCTCTCTCTCTCTCTCTCTCTCTCTCTCTCTCTCTCTCTCTCTCTCTCTCTCTCTCTCTCTCTTCTTGATGTCAATCATGTTATATCTAATGTCTTTGTCTATGTAAGAATATTGCTCACCTGATGTCACTACATGTATTTCTTTCTTCTCATATTTATGTGTCGCTATTTCCTGCTTCTTTTAGGGGCTATCTTTCTTGAAAATTACCCTCTCTCTCTCTCTCTCTCTCTCTCTCTCTCTCTCTCTCTCTCTCTCTCTCTCTCTCTCTTTCTATCTATCTATCTATCTATCTACCTCTTCCTCTTCTTTGACCTTCTCAATTCAATTTCGATATATTTGATATCTTTATGTTTTTGTTACTGTCAGTATATTACTCTCTCTTTCTTTATAACTGTGTGACGCTATTTCTTTATTTTCTTTTCGGTTCTTTCTGTTGTACACTATCTCTCTCTCTCTCTCTCTCTCTCTCTCTCTCTCTCTCTCTCTCTCTCTCTCTCTCTCTCTCTCTCTCTCTCTTCTATCTGTCTTTCCTAATTGATTTACCCTGGATTTCTAGCACTTATAATTATTCTAGATCTAGATCTGGTTACAATCTGTATAAGACAAAATAAGAGAGACAAATTGATAAGAAGTATTAATTTTAATATCTTTACGGTTCCGCTCTTAATAATAAATTAGTCAATCTTGTCGATGTCTAATATTAGAAGTACGACACTCGTTCAAAAAGTGGCGTTTTCAGAAAAAAATTTGTTACATTTATATTTAAAGAACAACATTTTTTTTTAATTTTAAAAGTATCATCAACTTTGAAAATTGTAAACCTCTTAAGAACAGTCTTTTAAATGTTATTTGGCTCAACATAACAAATCTGGCCAAAATTTCCATAAACTGATTGTAATAAAAAACACAGTAAAGTTTTTATAACACCTTTTGTCTCGTCTTAATATATAATTTTTCTTTTAAATCCACTTGGGACATTTATCCTCAAAATTCAGTAAACTTCATCACTGTACAGTAAATGGTTTCGGAGGAGTAAGAAGAAAAAGAAATGATTGCTTTTATGATTAATATATATGCATAGAGAGGATAGATGAAGAGGTGGAGAAAGAGAGAGAGAGAGAGAGAGAGAGAGAGAGAGAGAGAGAGAGAGAGAGAGAGAGAGAGAGAGAGAGAGAGAGAGGAGGTCAACTAAGAGTAGAGATTGCCCAAGCGGAACACACACAAGAAAAGCAAGCATTAGTTGCGGGATTAAACTGTCTAGCTATCGTAAAGGAGTGTAGCACAAAAAACAGCAACATCAACAGCAGCAGTTATAACTACTACTACAAAAACAGGCATGCCCCGAGATTGGAGATGTTTGGTCCACCACAAGAGTGGGAATCTGTGCAGTTTCGTCACTTAAGTCATCTTAACGAAGGGGTATTGAATTTAGGACTAACAGCCAACATGTAAAGATTTTATCAAATGATTTTTAATTAATCAAGGAAAGAAATGGAAAACAAAACAGTGAAACAGTATCAGTTACGAATTAAAAAAAAAACAAACAAAAAAAAATGACAAGCACAAAAAAGGAAAAAGGTAACAAAGGGAATCTAAAAATACTGATCATCCGGGTCAGATAAAACAGTAATGAAAATGACACGCGGAAAAACAACAAGCACAACAAGAACAAGAACAAGAACAACAACAACAACAACAACAACAACAACAACAACAACAACAACAACAACAACAACAACAACAACAACAACAACAACAACAACAACAACAACAATAACAACAATAACAACAACAAACCAAAGCCAACTGCAATAGAATCTCAAAACCCTTAATAACCTTTGAGTCTTAATTTAATCAAAAACAGATTTATTTTATCTTTCTCTCTCTTTCTCTCTCTTCTTCTCTCTCCCTTTCTCCCTCACCCTCTTTCTCTCTATCTCTCCCCCTCTCCCTCTCTCTATTTCTCTCCATCTCTCTCTCTCTCTCTCTCTCTCTCTCTCTCTCTCTCTCTCTCTCTCTCTCTCTCTCTCTCTCTCTCTCTCTCTTTCTCTCTCTGAGTCAACCCAGCGAAATGAAACGCGTCATCAGAAAGAAGGGATCGCTTTGAGATCGGACAACATTTTTTTACATTGATTTAAAAAGAAAAAAAAAATTAAATGTAATTCAATTCAATAGAAATTTTGATATCAATATATTTGACAAATCGAATTTCTTGTTATTTTATTCTTCGTGTAGTTATTTTGTCTGTAAGAGGCAGTCAAGATAAGAGTGAAAAATAAACAAACCCTCAAGCGTGTTGACAACGTGAACAGATTCACTCGTAGATTCAAAGGACATCTATTTCAAGTCAATTAGTTATGGCAAAGAGTTACATATCTTAAAACCTATACAACGTAAAAACACGGTTTTAACTGATTTTTATGACAAATTGAAAGATTCATCCCACTACGTATCCTGACATATAAATATTTTTTAATTTATTAAATATTAGCTAAGAAGTGCAGCTTGTAGTTAAATTTAACGGATTCCGGCCTTTTCAAAAAGAATTTGACAAAC
>JAWDGP010000540.1:0-22500 GCA_033675545.1 Elysia crispata
TAAGAAATCAATTGTTGACCTCTTTAAATCAAAGATGAAGACATAAAAAAATTTTTACAAATAAATTTAATATATCATCTCTGTGTTAAAGATTTCCTCACTAATAGTGCTATAGGCCAAACTTTTCATTCAGCTTTGAGTACTTTAAAAAACTGTTCAACTTAAAGCAGACTTAAAAGGCAGGAAATAAAGTTTGCTACAGTCCTGGTCTAGTATTTTTCTAACTTAGGCTTAAAATCATTGCTTTTAATGCAATTGTCAATCTTTATACACCTTCACTTTTGTAACTCTTTTTGGATTATTGTCATGCTTCTTCCAGATGTTTTTAATAATATTTAGGATGCAAATAAAATTCACTAGAGTATTTTACTATCATTTAGCCTTACTATCTATATAAGGGCTGAAATCTTATTCAACATGAACAGGATTAATTTTTTTTTAAAAATTGTTTAAATCTAATTTCAAAACTGAGGATTTTCCACTTTAAAATGGAAAATTTATTACATTCGACTTCATTTTATATTTAGCACATATTATTTTTTAACGTTGTTTGTTACAGTAAGAAGGGCATAAACCATCGTCATTTACAGATGACATACAACTGTTTCAGGTTTTGTTTTTAGGAGAGAGAAAAAACAGAAAAAGTTCTACTTTTAATGTTGATTTCCCCAATTTAATATTATATGCACCTAACTCCTTTGGGTTAGGAGTCAAATTATTATGGAGGTTAGACTGTAATTCTTTTGTAGCAATTATCAATTACATAAAGGTAGTGGCTGACTTCGGTATTGAAAAATTAGAAATGCAAATTTTACTTTTTTATGCTCTAGTCTTACATTTTCTGCAAAATATTTTGCTTCATGAAATATAAGATTTGTCTGATCAATGCTTACCTGTGAACAAAAGCAAGTCCGCTGGTGAGCTGTGCTGTGATAGATTTGACCCTTTCAACCTCCATTCCCCTATGACTACTTTCAATTGCTTGTCTCAATGAAGAACTACACAGCTCCATCAGAATAAATTGATGAGTTGCTAGTTCACCTTCAATGGATATATCCTGTTGCCAAGATTCAAAAAAAGACACAACATAAGGGGACTGGCAGGCTTGGAGAGCAGCAATTTCTCTAGTGGATAAAGTATGAGAGAGCTGAAATGAAAAACAAAAAAAGTTTTCATTTTATAAACCATGATAGCTGATTCCCCACATAAAAAGATGGACGCTATTGTAATGTTAGTTTGAGATCCAACCGATTGGGCTGACCCAAAATTTTTAAGTCATGATATATATATATATATATATAGAGAGATATAGATATAGATAGATATATAGATATAGATAGATATATAGAGAGAGAGAGAGAGATAGAGAGAGAGAGAGAAAAGGAGAGAGAGAGAGAGAGAGAGACACACACACACACACACACATGCACAATTAATTCAATCCTTCATCAATACAAATGCATAGGGAATTGAAAATTCATTTTTTTTAAATCATTTATTATGAAAAAGAAAAATGTGTAGTAACCCAAGAAATTGAATATTTTGATATTGGTTAGAGAAAGTCTAAAATAGTACCATATAAAACTTTAAATTGAAAAAAGTTACAATTCAGTGTAATGCACTAAATATCTTTCATACTTTCACCATATACAATTATTTTATTTTCATGCTTTTTGACTACTTATTTAACACAATTTGATCAACCTTCCTGTTAAAAAGACCCTGAGTCTATGTACAATTTACAGGTCACGGCCTATGATTTCCTAATAGAAATGCTTATATACTGGAAACAATCAATAAATGGAGATTGGCTAGATCTACAGAAAAAAAGATTTAGGATGAATTTGTTTGATTATTAGACTATACACAAAACCGTAATTTTAAGCTGCATAACTGCTTTACCTTTACAGTATTTGAATTACGATACTATATGCTTACAGGTAAATACATTTTTAATTACTTAGCATCAACACCCCACTCAATGCCCTTCTTTCCCTTTGGGTATATCATTTCTCAATTGTCGGAGGCAAACATTTCTCTCGCGACCCCCTCTAATTGGCATAACTTCCTCATCCTATCTGACATAACACCTTAGCACCTGTCTTATGGCCAGAAGAAGTGTTCAAAAGCAGTGGAAATTACAAACAATCCTTGACAATTATCAAATAATTTAAGTGTACTTTCCACCTTAGGCAGCTTCACAATTTTTACTGAGCATAGAGCTATCTAAAATCAGCCATTGCATTTAATACCAGAAAACTGAATCATTTGATAGCAGTGTTATTTTAGCAAGATTGTTTTTGCTTTCTTATTTTAAATAATTGTCTTGTGTACCTACCTCATCTCTCATGCGAATGCACTTCAAGGCTAAGTGGGACTTTGTAAGGGTATCTTCCACTTTGAAGACACACCTAAAGGAGCAAAACAAAGAAAGGGAAAAAAAGCATTATATTAAGAACTTCAGTTAAATAAACAGTTGAGACTTTCAATCCCTTATAAAAGTCCTCCAAGGAAAGGGTTTCTAAATCTAGATTCCAAAAAGATGAAGAAAATGGTACAAACTCATTTCAAACATAGTTACTTTTAAGTATAAATGATTTGCAAGATCTAGTTACTGACAATTTAAAATCAATACATCATCTTCATTTTCAGTTTACCAAACAGATCCAAACCATATTCATGGTCTTCAAATATTTAAAAAAAAAGGATAGATTACTTGTTGTATTGGTTAATTACAAAGTACATTGGATAAAAAATCAACAGACAAAAAAAAATAAAATTAATTGGAGCTTAAACTATGAGTTATTAAACACCTCAACCAATACACTTGCACCAAAACATTTTACCCCAAAACCAACTTATGAAAATGGCTCCCTGTTTGATTTTTTTTTTGTTTGTGTGATGGCGTTGGTGGCAATGCTGTGCTTTGGTTAATAAAAGTTATTAATTTTCCTTGATACCCCAAAATGTATCGTCTGTAGTTCTTGTTATCGCCATATATATTAAGATTTATATATATTTTATGATGTTGCGATAATCATGTTATTACTCTATCTTAAATTTTTGTCACTTCTCTTACACTTCAACACACCAATTCCCTAACTCACTCATCCTGTTGCACATTATTTGTCAATAATATATACACAAATATAAGAAAAAAAATAATTTTATCCAAACTATACAAGGAAAATATATCCAACAAACATGAATGTTAGTATTTTACAAAAAGCACAACACCTCAAAATTAAAATGACATTTACACACATATTTTTTTTAAATTTGTAGACACAATGAAAAAAAATTTAAAAGACAACAAAAGTCGGGACATCTGTCGCACACATGAGCAGGATGCATGTCTTGCTTGAAAGCACCATCATGCAAAACATTCTTGAACTTACGATAGTCCTCACAGTCTTGGGTATCATAATTATTGTTGATTTTGAAATTGCCACCCAGTGCTATAGAAATGGTGCGACATTTCTGCGACGGAAGTGGTGTTACAGACATCTAACGTTGTGAACAGGTTTCTCAGTCACAAGTTAAGATGACAGGAGAGATCCTCTCTGGTATATCAAACAAATGGTTTTACTGTAGTGGTTTAGAAACAGGTTCATATCAGCAGCAAAGAAGAAAAACAGAGCCCAGTCTTTACTTTTTTTTAAGCCATGGTAGACAAGTAGTCTTGTATGGGACATAATGTTAGTAGGATGTTGATTCTATTCTGTTCCTGTTTTTCTTCCTTTCATGCAAAAGAAGATTTTTAATGTATGCGTGACTTTGAAAAAATGTCTTCATATCTAAAATGTTTTTCATGTAGATGACAGCAGAGTAAGTAAAATGCAAGACCTTGTGTGACCATGATTGAACACCAAAAAAAGAAAAAAACCAAGGTCGTCTGTAACATTTTAAGAGTAGATTGGCTTCATTCATCAAAGTAGGTAATTCTTATGTTGAAACAACTGATCTTCTCCACAACTTTTGAATTATGTCTCTCAACAAAACCTCTTTCCATTACCAGGGACAAGCATAGAATCACCGACAAAGTCTTTGCTATGAATATGATATACAGCTCAAGACAAAACAATATTCACACGCCTTTTATATTTCATAAATGATAATTGGAATCTGCCATCAAAGCATCTTCAAAAGAAAATTGAAAATACATTTTTTTTCACGATGAAAGAAAATGCATGCATCCTTGTTTCATATAGATTTTGTTTCTGTCAATCTTGTGTGAAGTATTTATTTTCCAGGATTTCAACAACAAGAAGGAATTGAGTAAAACAGGTATACTGAAAAAGCTACTTGGAGTGGCTTAACAGAATTGTCTGTGAGATGTAATTTCATGTCTTGTAAGTCTTTAACTCCGATGAAATCAGTTGCAAGGGGCATGTCTGCTAGCTTGACATATGAAGCTTCAATCGCCGCAAAGTATTTCTTGGCTAGGTCTTTGTATGTTCCAAGAATATCATTCAGCACTTTGACAGAAGCATACTCGGAAGATTTTTCTCACACAGAAGAAAGCGTGTATTTTCCAGTGATTGTGATTTGTTCTGGTGGTGATTGCCTGGACTTCTTGAGTTAGTGGGCAACTTTCTAATTTTCATTCTTGACCTGAAAATGAGTTCATCTTCTTAAGTACTGAATATATATCTTTTTTTTTTGTTTTGAAAAAATATAAGATGTAGGTTTCAATTTCCGCTTAATTATTTGCAGAACTTTTTTTTTTAGATTTTCATCTCTGAGAAAGAAATGGTCAAGACAATTTAACATGTTGACCAACATATTTGGAGTGGCTTTCCATAACTGTCAGTGCAAAAAAATTAAGAATAAAAATTTGATGAGAAATTTCAGTTTTTCTTCTTTAGAATCATCTGCCTCCTCTACACTGTCAGCATCATTTCGTAGCTGTCTTGTATATCAATTCTGTTGCTTTTTATTAATTAATTTGGGAAGTCGTGACTGCTGGCTTGCTGAATCTTTACCCACAGCAGAATTTTTCTTTGTGAGGTCTTTGTGCAACTTTCCAAGTATATTATTCAGCTGTTTTGGACATGCTTGGTATGTTCAGTTTCTTGCTATTGTGGTACTTTAGGGAGATTGCTTAAAGTATAAAAAACAGCATCATTTTTTTTAGCGTTCTGTTCTGGTCATGAATGTGATGTCCAGGAGCTCTTGCTAAAGAAATTACTTTTTCATTTTCATTTTATATTCAACTTTCTTTCAGTTCCATATCATTAGAGCATAACACTTGAGGAGTCTGTCTTATCTTCTTGGTCAAAATAACCAATTGTTTCCTGTCCAAAATACAGGATATCTAAATCATCTTTTGTTTTGGTGTCAGCTGACAAAAGGCTCAGACTGGTTGAGTACTTTTTGTCGTGTTATTGGTCCCCCACTGAACATTTTTCCAAGCTTGATATAGTACAGTTCCAGACCTTCATTTACTAGTAATTGATAGTTAATCATGAGATTTTTCTTTGCAGTTCTTGCATGGTGAATTGGTTGATATGTTGCAGTGGTGTAGGTGTTTATCTTTTCGTATCTGTTTTGGATACAATTGCTCATGTGCATTTGTTCAGTCCAAAGTTTCATTCATAAGTAATTCTTTGTTTCCTTTTAGAATGAGTCCCAAAAGAAAATTAACAGTAGAACTGTGCCAAGCATCTTGAACTTTCCTCCCGATTTCATCAGTTGCTGTTACTTCTGTTACCATTTACAGGAAATCCCTTCGTCTAAAGTACATGTATTTATAATGCAAATGGATCCATGTATTCTTCCTCTTTGATGAAGCCAGTAATTTTTTTCAACCTCTAATGACCAGGAACTATGAACAATATTCTAACTGTCAATGTTGAACAGCTCACATTATTATTAAGGATGATGGTTCAACCTTCAAAACAACAAGACATTTTGGATATTAACTTTTTTGACAATTAGGAAGACACTGATAAAAATGAAACGCACTATTCTAACTAAAAAGATCTCCGTTAAAAAAGCTCACAAGATAGCCCGACACTTTTTGATCTCTTTACTCAAAGATATATTTACCATGTGGTAGTGGAAACTATACTTCTCCCTACAATAAATCTAGAAATTTCACAGATAAGAATATATCTAGATCAAGTAATATAAAGGTAAACAACATAGTCTGTCATGAAATCTTGAACCTAAGACATTTTTCCATTCCATGTTTGACATTGTTCTCAGAAGACACAAACTTTTATTATATGTGTGCATCAGATTATGTTTGTCAGGCAAGTTTGTTACTTTCAAGCTTTTTTTTTAGACATGCACAGAGTTTCAACTATCTTTTCTTTCTACACTGTGCGCCATTGAAGGTTTGTCTTGTAAGTCTTGTTGCTTTAAGAATTGTATTTGAGATCAGGTCCAGGTCATCTCGCCACCTCTCACATTTTGACGACAGTGGCACATTTTTAAGCTTCAACATTCTGGTACATACCAAGCATATTATTTTGGACATGCTTGACTTCCGAAGTTTCTTGTTGACTGTGACACCATGGAGGAATTCTGTTTTCATTTTGCAAAAAGCCCTTTTTTGTCAACCAATATTGATATGTCTTGATGAAGCCAAGTTGGTCTGCAAGACGGATGTTCTTGTTTTTGAAAGTTTATAAAGAATGCATCCTATCTTAGGTTCAGTTCAGCCTTCTTCATCCTCAGATCCTATCTTAGGTTCAGTTCAGCCTTCTTCATCCTCAGATCCTATCTTAGGTCCAGTTCAGCCTTCTTCATCCTCAGTAAGTGTGCATTGAAAAAGCTTAAAGTTTCAGTTTACATTTCAGCATGTTCAGCAACCATCTCAATTTTATTGAGATTTTGTGCTTGCAAGCAACATGTCAAAGTCAGAAATTTTTTGTTTTGGTGTGGAAAAAGATCTTGTTTGATAATAAAAATGTTCTTGGCCATGCAGATATCATGCTGTGATATACTTTTATCTTGATCGTTCTCTTCTACATTTCATTATGTGCCTTTTAATTTCAATAAAAAATGCATTAACTGTGCACTGCAGACCACAACAAGAAACTGTGACTACCTCTAGATTATAAATCAACGAGCACCAAAATACTGCAATTATCAAACAGTTTATATTGACAACTGACACCTGTGGATCTTACAAAGTTAAATACAAAACAGAAAATTTACACCCAAAAAAAAAAACAATTCTAATAACCAAACAATATGGCCAGTTTAAAAATATACTAACATAAATCTGTTTTGGAAGCCAATAATATTTTATTATACAGTAATAAGATTTTAGATACTGCAAATATGAAATTGAAGTGTAATCTGCTCACTGCTTGCAAACAATAATTAAAGTAAATTCATCTCAGACCACAGCCATATATCAAAAGGGACACAATGCTCAAACCAAACAATCTGCAAAAACCAAGGGTTGATAACATCAAATATATTTTGAAGAACAACATAGTGAAATGTAGAAATGTACCACAACATTAGTTCAACAGATTAGCAAGCTAGGCTTTTTTTTTTAACAGGAAATAATAGTTTGCTGATCATAAAAGATCAAGGTCCAATTTTCAACTTGCTTTCTAATGACAAGGAATGTGAGAACTGACACTTTGATGAGGGACATTCTAGAGCATCAATGGCAATGCCAAAACACCTCAAAAGCCAACTCAAACAGTGGAAAATTTTCATCCAATATTATGTATCCAGCATCAGCAATAAATCACAAAACTTTATTCACTCTAATAACTCAAAAAGCTCAGCCAAATACTTTTGTGAAAGAAAATGAGCTACTCAGTAATTCAAAGTATAATTACTCTGCAGGATGATTGTTCTTTTCATGTTTAAAACCCTCCAAATACTGCTTTTCAATGTGAAATTGAAAAATTTTCAACAATACATTCAAAACAATCATCTTTGATAAATTCCAGGTTTAGACATTGGAGGTAAACTGAATCTTTCATATTTTAGAAAAGAAGTGTATGTGTGACTAAAATTTTTATATATATATATGCAATTTAAAGTGAAAGTAAAGCATTGTGTGTTCAGTACATACTACTAGCACACATTGTATTAAGAGTGAATTATGGCTTCAAATCATTTAAAATAAATTCTTTTTTCAGAAGGCAAAGAGACTGGGCTCAAACTTACATTAGCATTTCAAACCATTACGAGAAAAATTAAATTTATAATGTTGATCAAAGTTTTGCATTAAAATCAATTTAACATAAAGCTATAAATTGTATTTTTAATTAACAAGGCATATAATTATCATAATTAATTTTTAAGTAGCAACAAGCTGACGTTACTTGATGACAGATAATAAAATAGTAAAACTAAGATTATGTCGCATAGTATTAAATAAAAAGAATTCAAGGTTCAAGTATTAAATTAGAAATCTACCAGGTCTAAAAATAATACAAAATTGACATATCACTTACGGTAGGATGATTTTTTTCTAGAAGTTTACCCATGAGTTTGGATTTCAACAGCAAGATTTTCATTTTATAGGGAATCTTGGCATGCCAAGCAATAAGCAAAACCCTACATTTTTTCTTTATCATTTTTCACAACCTAATCTAGCCAAATTGAAAATTATATCAACATAAAATAGTATGAAGTCTAAATAAGACCTAGATCTAGATCTTGAACTAGAGGCTACCTGTTTCCTGACTTCACAAAAAAAAATTAAAAAAAACATCTTTTCCCACAACCATGTCCTGAGGTAACCTTAAATGGTGGGTCATTTGTACGAATGAATATTACACACTGCTGTGAAGTGAAGGCTTTGATGGCTGCCTCATACTTAGTTCTATAGATGTAATTATCCCTCCTAGTCTTAAAATCAGTAAAACTTTAGTGTCCACAAGACTAAAATTGTTTTGAGGTAGTTTAGCCATCTCCTAAAATCTAGATCCCTGCTTACATAGCTACTTAGACCTGACAAAACAAAAAGTTTCGATTTGTTGGATTATAGGCTAATAAATGGTAATTTGTTTTCCTTTTTGGGTCAAAATTTTTGTGGTATAAATTTCTAAAAATCAAATTAGATATTAATTAGGTCCAGTTCTTCCCAAACAAGTGAAGAATTCCAACCAAGCTCTCGCCACAAAGGTCAAAAGGCTGAATTTCCTGTTTATCTTTTATTTAAGGATCTTAAATTGAGTTCATTGCAAGGGTGAACATGGAAACCTTTATTTCTTTCACATAAACCTTTTTACGTTATTACTTAAAGAGCAATTTGAAAAATATCTAGCACAAGAATTCTCTGAACCAAGTGGAAAGAAAATAAGTTAATCTAGGGAAACTGATCAGCATTTCAGCATTAAAAATGATTTAGATATTTAAAATGTAAAATAAATTTCAAGTTTAAGAATAGGGCCTATCTAAATCCAGATTAAATAGTGCCTCATTTTACTGAAATGTAGAAAACCTTATTAAAATATGCCTATCCTGCATCTGTTCTGAAGAATTTAATCTTTCACTAGTGTTTAAACCAATTTAGATCTAGATCTAGATCTAGATTTCTAGAACCTATAATTATTCAAAAGCTATAACGTTTCACTGCAGTAATGGCTAATGCCGCCAGTATTGTTCATGCTGATCAAAAACGTCTAGATCTCTAGAGGAACCTGGACGATTTGAATCTAGATCGATAAGCTAAGATTCTTTTGTTCAAATTGAAAACTAGACGAAGATGTTGAAAATATGGTAACGCATTACTACTTAGTTTAGATCTAGATCCCTCTAGATCTAGACTATATCTAGCAGAATGTTAAATAAAAGGTTCCAAATAAACATACCCATAAGCTCCAGCTCCAAGCCTGTCCAGCATTTTGAAATGATGTATCTTTTTTAGAAAATGGTAGATTAATATTGGAATACCAGTCAAAAATTTAGATATGATATGGTTTAGGGTCAAACCACTGATTAACTAAACTTCAGGCCAATATTTGAAAAGACTCGCTTCAAACACACGTCTTCTCAATTCGAAAACTCAGAAGCGAAAGGAGGAAGCAGGACACAGAGTTTCCGGCTGTTGCTATGGGCGTCGCACTGAAGACGCAAGAGTGTTTTCATTGGTTGTTTATCACGGAGTTTTTATGCGCCAAATCAACCTTAAACTTTGAGATAGATCAGGCTAGAACGGACAAGAATAATGAAAAATAAAAGGTTCACGGGTGTTTTCAAAAGTATTTTAAGGTTGGAGTACTACAAATTGAATCCCTTTCATGAGAAAAACGAGTCTAAATGTGAAGACATTAAAAAAGGAAGTAACAAACAAAGAACATAAAGTGACGAATGAAACTATACAGTAACAGTCCATCACAAAAAGTAAATTAAAGATCAGAAGTTACAGTCAATCTAAAAAAGTTTCAAGGCACGTGGGGGAATAATAAAAGATGTAAAATGGGGCTTTTTTCAAATATGTTATTTTATAAAAGTCTATAAAGTCAGACTAAGCAGAAATTTTCGACATCCTCTGTACACTGTTGTTCGGGTTACGGTTTTAGGTGGTTATTATTATTATTATTATTATTATTATTATTATTATTATTATTATTATTATTATTATTATTATTATTATTATTATTATTATTACTATTTTTTGTTCAAATGTAGTTTGTGTCTCCTCAGATTTCGTATGAGCTCGATTCGGAAATGTCTGTTTGTTAGTGTGATGCTTATATCTGCCTGAATATTTGATGATATTTCTCGTTGCATGAGTTGTTAGTATTGTTTCCATTGTTTATGTGTTTGTTTTCATGTTTTTGGTTTTTTGTTGCTTTGTTTTTGTTTTGTTTTGTTTTTTAATTACTGTTGTAGTTGTTGCTGCCATTATTGTGCATAGTTTAGGTTGATTTACATAAAAAAGATTGTGAGTTTTATGTCGAACAGTGGTAATCCGGAAGTATCAGGTGATGATCATTATAAAGCTCCAACATTGAAATATTCATACCATTACTTTATCTGCTGTGCAAGTTTTGAGAGAGAGAGAGAGAGAGAGAGAGAGAGAGAGAGAGAGAGAGAGAGAGAGAGAGAGAGAGAGAAACAGACAGACAGACAGACAGACAGACCGATAGACAGACAGATAGACAGACAGACAGACAGACAGAGAAAGAGAGAGAGATAGAGAGATGGGAGGGAGAGATCTTAGGCCCTATACGGTACATGCTATAAAAACAATTAGACGACATGTGAGGGGCATTTGTTGTATAGTTGGCGCCACTATTAACCAATATCTTTACCTGTGTACCTAGGAGTATCGAATCTGGAAGCCTTAAAAAACTGGTTTTGTCAAATCCTTCCAAAGTTAGTCTTAAATTATCTAAACTTGTATGATCGTTAGAGTAAAAGATAATTTAGAAAAATAAGGAATTATGAGATCTCATTGTTATGGAATTGTTTTATCAGTTTATACTTTTAATAACGGTATTTCTATAGCTTTAATATTGACCGCTCAATCATCACTCTTCTTTAAGAAATTAAAAGTTGAAAGACATAAAAGCAAAGCTGAAGGCTCTACTGTATTCTGTAATCCCATGGAATTCCATAAGAACTAACGTCGTGGATAAAATAAGCCATCTTGATAATCTTACCTTTATTCCTCGAAAAGTAAGGTTAAGAAAAAAAAAACATAGTGAAAATTTTTCAAATGTATACGATTTATGTTCCGAAATGAACGCTTTAATATTTAAAAAGTTCAATACCACTGTTATAATAAGTATTGTTTTACTCATAGAAAGTTTAAACATGCTAATTGGGGAGTAGAGCATTTACATTGGCTTCTGCAATAATCAGAATGTAATGGTATTTATAAATCCTTTGCCTGTTTAGTTAACGCTTTTGATAGCTTTAAATAGTAATGTTACCAATTATACTGACACTTTTCAAAATGTTCATTTTTTACCTTTAAAAAGGAAACAACTTTATTTCAAACTCATACGCAAGAATAATCATAGCTGTTCAAAATAAGAAATTTCATGATACAGGACCGCTCATTTCTTTTATAAATGCTCAAATAAACCTTATAACGATTGCCTGAAATAGAGCAGGTCTTTGGTGAGAAATATAAATATCGTTTCGTTTTTTTACTAGTTAAGGACCACAGTAACTGACATAACATATTACCAAGAGCAGGCATTATTTAAAAATATATTTAAGCCTGACGTGTAACCTGAATATGATTTTAAATGAACATATAGATGAGCAAAATGATTCTCAAGAAAGTTTCATCGGTTAGGGATCTCTGGGAAACTATATACTATGGCGTTCAAAAATAAACTCTAATAAAGCCTAGAAACATCCATGAATAGGAAAACAAAAGGAACAAACTTCTAAAGAATCGTCATAACTATTAGATATAATTAATAAAGTGGCTTAATATTTAGCTTTGTCACGAGAGAGTATTATTGTAAAATTACTCATATAAGACCGTTCTCAACAATTTCTATCCTTATTTTGGGTTTTTGCTTTTAATTAATATTATCGCTTAATGAATGATAAAATATAATATATGGTAATCATAAAAGTAAACAATATTGTTGGTCTTGGTTAAAAGTAGAAAATTTCTGAAGTCTGTCTAATCACACCTTTAATCAATCTGAGTCCAAAGATATATTTATGTGACTCCGTCTGAATCCAGGTTTATATGTCCCAGTGAGTCTTAATGCAGTTATCTGTATGCTACTCAATCTGACTGAACAAATGTATTTGTGATTCAATGCAATTCCGCCTTCTACTCTTAATTCATAAAACATGTGTCGCTTCATGATAGTCTTACTATATTTGTTACACTCGGTCTGAATCCACTTGTCTTTATGTCACTAAATATGTATCCACTAATCTATAAGATTTGTCACTCTATTTGGGTCTTTCTTTCTTTGTATCACTCAATGTGAGTCCACCTGAATGTATGGCACTCAAATTCAGTCTGTTAACTTTTCTTTGTATATCGCCGATCACATTCTGGTGCGCCGACTTGGACGCCTCGGCTACCTCTCGGGTATTCGCTGACAGTCTCCTCCACTGTTCTGTCTTCTGTTATTGATCTAAAATGGTCTAAGTCGTTCTTGGTATAGGGCTCCTTTAATCTCAGGTGAGAGATTCAACAAGGCACTTTGCTAATGTCCTCGCATCTCTGTGCCATTCAGTGTAATTGGAAAAATTATTTGAGTGTCTCCCCTTATATGTATGAATGTCATTTTAGTTTGGGTCCATCCAATTATGTTTACCTTAACTTCATAAATCTATGGATCGCAAAGTCGAAATTCATTTTTCTACCTGTGGGTCATCTTTCTCTAGTCTTTTACCTAATTATCAGTTAATCTGAGTCCACCAAATTAATTTGTCAATACTCCACAAACCATAATTATGTTTTTGCGCAAAAGCAATAAAATTTCGGATTAAAAAGCCTTTTGTCTTAGTAATGACATAATTTTGGAATAATAAAAAAAATTCAGCATTTAAAACAAAAAGAGAACAAAAATATGATAATTGTAAACTCTTAGAAGTTCATAAACTTTGTTTTATCATTTGATCTTTAAAAGATCTAAACCACAATTTTTTTTTTTTTTGTGGCACAAAGATAATAACTTAATGCTTGCGTGAGAAATCAATAAGACTAAAATCTCATTCAAATATGATTCAATTATCTCAATTCTGATACTGATAGAGATTGCAATTTTACAAAATGTTATGGCGGGTCTGCTTAGCAAAATCAATTTAGGAAAAAAGCCCTGTAAGTCATGCGGAAGGTTAAAAGTGTTGACGCTACTAAGATGCGCTCAAATCAAAGTTATATAACAAGCTCTGTTTCGCTTGTTACTCCCCCCTTACCCCCACCAGCAGACCACCTACACACATTAAAGAAGAAAAATTTTTAATGAATAAGTAAAAGCAAATAGAAGATAAAGTATAATAAACACCACATAAATCAAGTCTCTCAACGTTTTGAAAGAAAAATAATAGGTGTTTCGGTAACCGATTAAAAACAAAAAACAAAAAATAAAGTCCAAGCTGAGACGAGTCACTTTCAATTTATTTTGATCTATGCGGCTTAGTAGTTTTACGATTAAGTTGTTTCAAATGAATAATGGCGTAGGAGTGTTAATATATAGATACACATAAGCTTACTACTAGTCCACATCTGTAGATTTAGAAGAGATACCTCAATCTTAAATACAATTACATTTTTTTTTCTTTTTTCCACAGGAAAACAAATTGTCCATATAATTTTGTCATAAAGAATATAAAGCTGTAAAAATGACAATGATTTGCTGTAAAGAAAAGAAAATAGGCCTCTATTCACATCACACGCACATTCATTTTTTTTTCTTTGTATTTTTTCAGACGACTTTGACAAATAGTCAGAAAATAATGCCCAAGTAGTTTGAAGAGTAAGTCTCTTTGTTACTCTCATTCTATTTTTCGTAAGACACTTTTTTGGCAAAGTTTTCGGAAGATTCTCAGAATTATGATTGTGCAAATGTACTTTTTCCTATTCAAAAGATTCTTTTCCCAGAAAGAGAAAGAAATACAATAAAATAGAAACACAATAATAAAGTCTATTAAAATTGCAGGGTTTTTTTTTTTTTCGGAACAAAACATTATGAGGAGATCAAGCAACAGCAAAGGAACGACGAAATGATTATAGTAAAAAAAACAAAACAACAAATAAATAGCTAAAGACAGTTACTAGCCTTGCATATCAGGGAACAAGATTACACAATCAATTATGATAATGATGATGATGATGATGATGATAATAATAATAATAATAATAATAATAATAATAATAATAATAATAATAATAATAATAATAATAATAATAATAATAATAATAATGATAATAATAGTAATAATAATAATAATAATAATAATAATAATAATAATAATAATAATAATAATAATAATAATAATAATAATAATAATAATAATAATAATAATAATAATAATAATAATAATAATAATAACAATAATAACTATCTCATGTTTATAGTTTTTTTCGATGACAAAGTATGCTCAATGCGCTTTACAATTAAAGGGTCCAGGCCTAAGATAGTAAATAAAAGGATTTGATAACAAAAAGGAAAAAAATAAATGACATGAAAGTTATGTACACGCCATAAAAATGTTGCTACATGTCAATCTTATCGGTGAACAGGTATTTGTTTCAACAGAAGTCTGAAAATTTCTTGAGATGATTTTTCCCTGATTGCTTTCGGAACATTGTTCCGTATTTTAGGACCTAATAATAAAAGGAACGGTCACCTTATGAAAGCAGTGTCTGTTTGTTTTGTGTCGGATATTGTTATCACATAACGATGAATGATGTCTACCAGGTACATAAATATTGAGAAAGAGAGACAAGTCATCGCCATTTATGATAAATCAGATACACTTCGTAAATTATGCGTTTGTTAACACGAGGCTAATTCATAGAATGGTGAACAGGGCAAACGTGAACTCATTTCTTTGATTACACAACTAGCCTAATGCATTGTTCTGAGCAAGTTGTAATCTATCAATAAAGTCTTTGAATAAATATGCATGTATATAACTGCAAAAGTTAAATAGAAATGGTTACAGTCTCATTTAAATAACTTCTTAGGTTACCGCTTTTTTTATCTGGAAAAAAATTCTTACGAAATTCTGAAAAATATGAAGACATAGACATATCATGACAATTAGAACACCGAGATTTTTAAAAATCTTTTTACTGTTTCGTATCAAAAGACTATTGAGGTTGAAAGTTGATTGAAGTAAAGTATGATTGATTTATTAGTCTCGTGAACTGTATCAAATGAAAGATGTATTAAACTCTATGTTAAAGAATATAATTATTATAAATCCAAGAGGCGGTGAAAAGAAAGATTAGATCAAGATAACAGTAGCATCATTATCTGAAATCAGAGCATAAGTCGCCATTGAGACTTTGATTTATGGACCACTGTGGCTTAAAACTCGTAGACGTTCTGGTCGTCTTTGGGCAAAGAGAACTTGCGACGCTGACCTGGTATGACATATTCATTTCCAGAACTGCCTCCCATGATTTTCCATTCTGCCTCTTTCATATAATCATCCGGGCTGCGAGGGTAGTCGTATATATCACTTCCGGCTGAAACATGGGCTGCTGTTGCTGCTGCTGCTGCTGTTCGCCCTCCTGACACTGGTATTCCTGGTTTGTCGTCAGAATATTGTTTCGTTTGGTTGATATTATCATACTCTTGCTCTATTTGTCGCTCTTTTCCACGGTCCTGGTCTTTAGCAACTGAATCTAAATGTCGCAACTGGTTCCGGCCTTCCTCTGAGTCTATCTGAACAGACAAGTTTCTTGGAGCTAATGAGTACACGTTTTCATCTTGTTCATTTTCTTCACCAGTTTCCACAATTGCATTGGATACGCCTGGGATGTAGTAGGGATTCTCAACACTTTCGCTTGGTCTGGAATAAGAGCGAGATAGCCTATCTTGGGGCTGGTACTCTTTGCTGAACTTCTCGTCCTCATCTGCGGACTGTTGCAATTGCTGAATTTGCTTCTTCCTATGCAGCTGTTGCTGCTGCTGCTGTTGGTTACTCTGTCGATGCTGAATTTCTCTGACGTGGAATGTCAAGTTGCGCGGGCGAGCACTAAAGTCAAAAACCGCGGCGCTGCTGGACACAGGTGGACACGATACATGCGAATCTTCACCTAGTGTCAGGCAGAGGGAAATATTATATATGTTTTCACGAAAGTTAAATACTTATTCAAAAAAAAGCACATTGATGACGCGCAATTTAGTAGTATATTTTAAGGATCATTTCAAATTAAATAGAACAAATGTAACTTATTTTGGACACAACGTAAGGAATATACTATCATGCTCAGCTTTTAAGGGTTCAAATAATTCCTTTAGCATATTGATTTTGCTCAATGTAAACTGTTCTACCAGCTTGAAACGTAATAAACTTCACTAATAGAAAATGTAAAATAAAATAAAGAAGGATGCCAAATTTGACGTGCCTAGGTGGTCTGGAAATGCTCGTTAGGTGGCCTTCATTTTTCGCCTAGCTTCATTATAAATAGATAATGTGATTTATTGATAATTCGAATTTGAACTATTTGGCCAACTTTATTTTACCTGCAGCAAATTGTTTTTGATTCAGGCCGGTGCATTGGCCTCGGCTTTTTTTTCTAGAAAGAAATGGATCTAGAATCGTCTTTGAATATAAATCTTAATTTTATGTGAATTGGAGATGAGAGTTCATAAAGAAGGATAGTGAGCTCTTCTTTGCAAGCACCTGTTCTATGGAATCTATACGTTAAGTAGGCTGACGCTAATAACAGTGTTTAGAAGTTCGCAAACTAAAATGAAAAAAAAAATATCTAAATGGGTCATGTACGCAAAGTTAGATTTACATCTAGACTCTGGATCTGGTCGAAAACCAAAAGCTTTTAACGTTGAATTATCGATGCTGATCCTTACGAAAATTTCCAAGAATATTGGCATAATGTTTCTACATTGAAAAAGATTCTGAGATATTTTGTTGAAATTTATTGTGAAGTACAACTACGGACGTGCTAGGCCCTACTGCTAGATTACTGTCATCGTGGATGTCTAGTTAAGAGATTTTACCTCACGTCGGTCCAGCGGACAGACATAAAAATAAAAGGGCAGGGGGTATGTGTGTGTGTGTGTGTGGGGGGGGGGATTACATTACTTACTGTTGACAAGTGACTTATTTTGTCGCTTTCTAAACTCCATGTGAGGACCTGTGTCCAAAGCGTCACCGCCCTTGCGGCTGTACCACCTGCAGGCTAGCCAGACTAGCACCGCGACGACAGCCAGGAACACCAGCGCGCCACCCGTGCCCAGACCCACCGCCAGGACGTCGATGGAAGAGGATGGAGAGGCCGGGCCTGCCTCAGTTACCACCTCATGCGGCTGTCGTTTTAGGGCTGAGGGTAACAGTAGAGATTGTTCACTTTCAAGGGCAGAGATTGTTCACTCTCATGGGCAGAGATTGTTCACTTTCTAGGGCAGAGATTGTTCACTTTCAAGGGTAGAGATTGTTCACTTTCAAGGGCAGAGATTTTTTACTTTCTAGGGTAGAGATTGTTCACTTTCAAGGGTAGAGATTGTTCACTTTCAAGGGCAGAGATTGTTCACTTTCAAGGGCAGAGATTGTTCACTTTCAAGGGCAGAGATTGTTCACTTTCTAGGGCAGAGATTGTTCACTTTCAAGGGTAGAGATTGTTCACTTTCAAGGGCAGAGATTGTTCACTCTCATGGGCAGAGATTGTTCACTTTCAAGGGCAGAGATTGTTCACTTTTAAGAAAAGAGATTGTTCACTTTCTAGGACAGAGATTGTTACCTTTCATGGGTAGAGATTGTTCACTTTCAAGGGCATAGATTGTTTGCTCTCATGGGCAGACATTGTTCACTTTCAAGGGCAGAGATTGTTCACTCTCATGGGCAGAGATTGTTCACTTTCTAGGGCAGAGATTGTTCACTTTCAAGGGCAGAGATTGTTCACTCTCATGGGCAGAGATTGTTTACTTTCAAGGGCAGAGATTGTTCACTTTTGCGATCTATGAATATTGAAGCTTAATCTTCCACAAGCAGTAAATCTTAGATTTTATCTAATTTGGGCGAGGGTAAAGCAAAAGATATTTGTATCAGAGAGGCAAACAGAAGCAAAATAAAGAAACAAATATGGCATTAAACAGGCTTGAGAGAGGACAGAAGACATTATAGTAGTTCATATTCATGATCTAAAAATAGATTCTGTTTAAATACTGAAATGATGGACATTTTTGTAGCTTTGACAGAGAGATAGAGCGGGAGGAATTGCGGGTAAGGAAGTATTTTATTCAAAACTGCTGATTGTAATTGTGGTATCAATGGTGAATGTGAAAGAAGCAAAGGAGAGAGGTAAAAAAGACGATAATTTGCCTTGAGATTATTTAAAAAAAAGAAAAAAAAATTTGATACAATTTTGTTGAAAAAAGTGGTCACAAAATCTTCGGCAAAAATATCATAACAGTTATTGCACGTGAAATTAATACTGAACAAGTCACATTTCAAGGATTTGGCATCAGTATTATTTAGCACCGTAAAAGCAAAATTCCTCGAATCACAGAGGTTATAGAATTAAACTGTTTTTTGTTTTGGTTTTTGTTTTTATTTTTTGTTGCCGGCTTTTTTTTTTTTTTTGGTATAACGAGGGTGAATTTAAAAGGTAAAATAAATTATAATCAGGGGGTTCATTACTATTTTGGTTCAACCAAAATCCTATTTAGCTTCATTAAATCTTAGTTTAAATGGCTGTGAGGCATCACAGTATATGATCGACGAATGTGTTATCTTCATGTTTCTTACAAATCACTTCATCTATGTTTAAACTTCGGCATTCCGTTAAGATGTCTTCTCAGCTACTAATCTGACTGTCCCTTCTTGGCCCATCTTTGCGAGTTCTATTTAGAATGGTCAGGATATTTTCAAAAAGACCAATTGCTTATTCGCTTCTGTTCTCCTCTCCCTCATTTCTGATTCACATAATTTCTGGAGGAGGTACCCAAAAGTTGTGACAAGCAAAATTATCCTTGTTGGTAGCTTGTGATTTTTTCCTATTACTCTGTCATGTTTCGCTACCACACAAGAAGATAAAGAATGCATTAGTCTTTTTTTATATAGAACGAAGAGCAACGTTTCTCTCTCTCCGTGGTCTTAAGCATTGACAATGTTTGCTACCCTTCCAATTAAAAATTCTACTTTTTCCTTTTATTTGCTAGCACTAAAAATGCCATCTTCGAATATTGGCTGCATAATTGGTTACACTCTTATCACATGCATACACAGACACACACGAACCTTTCTTGATCATAAAAGCATAACTGAGATTAGTCCCTTCGCCATTTCCAACAACTAAGGTGAATAAATTCCCGATGTCTTTAGCACTGAGATTCCTGATGCTCAACTCTACAGAACCATAGGGCGGAGCTGTAGGTATGTATTCGAACCAATACGGCTCTTGACCTTTCGTGGAATCGCCACTTCCATTGGTCAAGTTTCCAGATCTAGATGCTAGCACATCTTTAGAGTTTAAGGTGGTCAAGGATATCCAGTCCGGGCGAGGCGAACTCATGATGTCCAGTTGGATGGTGAGGTTTCCTCCGACTGAACCGTTGTAGAATGGCGAGTCGATTCCAACCGGTAAATGCTGCCTGTTGAGTTGTGGGGGGCCTGGGGACGGTCATCATTACTTTCAACAACATTCTTGCAACAATAATATTAGCTTTCTTAAGAGCAAAAACAATAACAAGAACTGTAAGAAGGAAAAGTAAAATACATACCACTATTATCAACACCAGTTTCATTTTAATCGTCGATAAATAAAACTTTTGCTCCTTTTCTTTTCGCACCACATATTTTTCTTTAATTGTAGTCGCAATTTCAGAACAAGTTACATTTTAAACAATCACTAGACCCAAACATGACATTTTAAAATTCGAAGCGACGGCATCGTCGCATAAAGTTTAAAAAAGGTTCTATAGTAATATAAACAAAAAGATTATGTCCCTTTCTACTACGGTATGTAACAGATATTATTATAAGTTCCAAAAGCAAGGCTTACACCGGACAGATATCTCCATCTTTTGCGTGCTCTTCGCCTGAAAGTTTTCTGCTTGACACAAATAGACTCCGGTGTCCTCACATCGAAGAGGGTCAAGATTGAACTGAACACTGTTTTGGACTTCCTTCTTCAGTACGGCGCCGTCTCTCTCCCGCAGGACTGTGATGGTCAGCGGACCCAGGGTGCTCCAGGCGGAGCAGGAGATGTTGGGCGTCGCGTGGACGGTGGCAGAGGCTGAGCTCATCACGCGGGACGCGTCATTGTGGAGCCAAAACTCTTTTATGACTGGCGTCAATTTGGGGTCCTGTGCATCTGGAATATTTATGTGTGGGCGGAATTAAAGCATAAATAACTAGGTTAAAAATAAGGTGCACGACTCGATCAGAACGAAACGAAACACCAATTAATTTGGGATTGAATATGTTAAAAACACAAAAGTCTTAAAATATCATACTTTATTATTATTATTATTATTATTATTATTATTATTATTATTATTATTATTATTATTATTATTATTATTATTAAGGCCTTCCGCTAGGAGTGTCGTCCGACCTCGCAGCTTCGGCAGCCTTCTTTATGTCTGCGGTGAGGGTAGTCCATTCTTGTCTTCTTTCTGCAATCTTTCTTATTGTTTCCAGGTCTTTTTGTGATGTGAGAGAGATGCTCCGATTTTAAATATCATACTACTCATAACAAAACAAAAGTAAACCACACACAAAAAAATAAAGAGCGTTACACAGTTCAGTAGGCCTCGAAAGAGAGATGATCTCACGACAGAAAGGTTTTGCGTTTAAAATCTTGATTGGGTTATATGGTGATAGAATTGCATTTAATCTGACCAGCCTTATCTCTTGACAGGGCCAAAAAGTTATTAACCAATAAGACTCAATTTCCAACGGCAACATCTGACCAAAAGAACTATATCGGTGAAAGTTGCCAGGGGAAAGGGTTTCAAGAAAATGGCAAATTGTTTCATGTTTATTGGCAAAGCCTTCATACGGACAAGCTATGTGCTATTTAGAATTGTTTCAAGTATTCCTTTGTCGCTCTGGAGAATCTTGTGTGCCCTATAAATACATTCATAGTGGAACACACCCCCTCTCTCTCTCTCTCTCTCTCTCTCTCTCTCTCTCTCTCTCTCTCTCTCTCTCTCTCTCTCTCTCTCTCTCTCTCTTAATAGAAGGGCGAAAACACAACACTTGGAGTACAACTTGGTGGTTACAAATGATCCAAAGGGGCACGTGTATGTCTATAGTAAATAGTATAATACAGAGGCTAAAAGGGAACAGGCATACAATTTTATAATTATGGGACAAAAGAAAGAAAACAACACAGCTATAGATCTCAGATCTAACGGATAAACTTTTCACCTTTAATGCGGCTGCGTTAGAAACGTACAGAAGAAAATGAGTTCACAAGTCCATAAGATCGGGAGAGCTGAGCTCAGACAGGACAAGTGATTGGTTGGGGAAGGGGCAGCATGCAGAATGCTCCAAGGTTCAGTGCAGTGGCTAGGGATTATGATGGCATGGGGCGTGACCTCACTGATATGAGGGTTAGATAAGGCTGGAGCACGTGTATGGTACTAGATATTAAAGCTAGTTTATTTTTTTTTGTTATAAGTCTCTGGGGAGGAGCCGGGGTAGATTAATGAGAGGTGAGAAAACGAAATGTAAAGTGTGTCTTATAAATCATTCAGCCTTTGATAACTTCTGCAGTAAATAAGGGAAATAGTGATTTTTTTTTACTTTCCAAGCCTACTTTTAGATCCTTTCAAACGCTTATTAGAGGGCTGCGAATTACCGTGAAAAAGTGTCTCAAGGTGCATTGTACTTGTACAATGTACAAACAATAATAAACCCCTTCTCTCCCCCATTCCGCTGATA
>JAWDGP010000540.1:25000-32500 GCA_033675545.1 Elysia crispata
TTAACGAACGTTTCTAGTAAAAACTTCGGTGTCCGGCATATTTAAAAATCAAATTAATTAGAGATGTTCATATCGTGCACATTGACAGCTTTGAGTAGAAAAAAAAATATTTGGACAATTATCGCCAACGTCAATGAAGCAAGAAGCAGACGATAACTGTCGCAAAATTTGACTTGAGTCACGTCTAAACAGACAAAAGATATATTGGACTATCAGTGCTGTTGTATAGAGCCCACTATTTTTTTTTTAATAGCTAATCGTCAGTTGGGCCCAAAATAGTCAAGTTATCAGTTAATGTACTCTGGTTATAAACTGGATAAATGGAAGAGGAAAGACATTGTTATGTAAGCACACAAGGTTATTACCATGTTTAGATGTTGTAATGTCTGATGACACCACTTTGTGAGGACATAAATAGCAATTTTAAGAAGACCTGGTATGCCTAGGCTGCTGCAAAGTTATCTCTAATTCTTGATATAATTTATCTACACCCTTCCCCCACCCCCCTCACCTCTCTCTTTTTCGTATGTTTCATGCATACATATCAGATAGAAGTATTTCACCTTTTCCTCAAGATAAAGCTTGTTATCGAATGTTACGATTAAAATAAAAATCTAAGCTGATAACCCGTAGGACTTAACAAGGCTGCACTGCATTGATTTTCATTAGAGGAAAACAAGTTTGCAGGGCAGCTCGGGTTTAAAATTTTCATTCAATGCTAGAGGGACATAATATTATTTATTGTTGTATTTTGAGAAATATTTTTATGCATTATGAGAACTGTTTTTTCACAGTCGAAATTGAGTGCGTGTATAGTCTAAATTTTAATGGGTTTTAGATTCCGCTCCCACTTTCTCCACTTTCTCTTTCAACATTGTTTGTGTGAAGTGATTGCTGTTACCCTGCTCTCTGTAAGTTTCAAATGAGTTAAAGCAAAACATGGACACGAAGATAATTCTACAACATCGGCCATCTTGACCTTGTATTCTTGCGCGATAAAAATAACTCTTCACTTGAGGAAATAATTAGATGAATTTGAGAATACATTTGTGGGAGTATAATTCAAACACCAGTTAAATGAGATAGCAAATTGACTAAGATGAAGCAATATCAATGATAAAGTTTTGACAAGAATATGTCTATACTGAAGGGTTTTGAATTGCAAATTTTTGCCAGGAGAAGTTAACAGATAATGTAAGGTCTAAATTGAAAGAGGAAAGAAAATTTAATATTTGCACATGGTTTATGTATAGGAATACGTGGACACTGCGAATTTTTTTTCTATCAATTTGCAAGTTCCTGTCAATTAAAAAAAACGTTGACTTTGATCAAATTTCAAACAAAACAAGACACTTATTTTTAATCTCATGTAATAAAATTAACAAATCTTTACTTTTAGCTTATTTTGTGTTCTCCTCACCTTCCGAACCAATAACTGATTTTTTTTTAATAAAAACTGTTATAATAGTATTGTTACTTTGAAAAGGTGTGGTTTTAGATTCGTAATTAAATCTTATTGCTTGGGTTTCTCATGTCCTGCTGTCTGTTTTCTAAATAAAGACTAATTTCTTATAAGAATACGTCTCCACTCTATTTACTCTCTCTCTCTCTCACTCACTCTCTCTCACTTATTCTCTCTCTCTTTCTCTTTATTTCTCTCTCTCTCTCTCTCTCTCTCTCTCTCTCTTTCTCTCTCTCTCTCTCTCTCTCCCATAACTCTCTTTCTTCCATCTCTCTCCCATCTTTCTCCCATCTCTCTCCTATCTCTTTCATATCTCTCTCATCTGTCCCTCCCATCTCTCTCCCATATGTCTCTCCCATCTCTCTCATAACTCTCTCTCTCTATCTCTCTATCCCATCTCTCTCCCATCTTTCTCCCATAACCCTCTCTCTCTTTTCCATCTCTCTCCCATCTTTCCCTCCCATCTCTATCGTCCATCTCTCTCCCATCTGTCTCTCCCATCTCTCTCATCTGTCTCTCCCATCTGTCTCTCCCATCTCTCTCCCATCTGTTTCTCCCATCTCTCTCCCAGAACTCTCTTTCCCACCTCTGCCATCTCTCTCCAATAACTCTCTCTTCCATCTCTCTCCCATAACTCTCTCTCTCTATCTCTCTCCAATCGTTCTCCGATAACTCTCTCTCGTCTCTCTCCCATCTCTCTCCCATAATTCTCTATCTCTGTCCCATCTCTCTTTCCCATAACTCTCTCTCTCTCTCTCTCTCTCTCTCTCTCTCTCTCTCTCTCTCTCTCTCTCTCTCTCTCTCTCTCTCTCTCTCTCTCTCTCTCTCTCTCTCTCTCTCTCGGCCTACCTAGTAGTTGTGCATGCTTGGTCCATGAAGTCAGGTGGTGTTATTCATCTCTGCACTTTGCATATGAGATGTTTCTTTTGTGCAAAAAGTTAGTTAAGACTTCTTTCTGGTGACTTAAACTTGGTTGAAAGCCAAAAATTTCAAAATTTTTCTTCTAGATAAACCTCGCTCAAGCCCATCTGTGTGCTCTATTTATCATAAACCTAGACTTACTATCAATTTTTTCGGCGTGCGTTTTGACGTGAGTATTCATAAAATCTTTATTTTAATCTTGTCCTCTCGGCTGTTGAAGCTTCATAATGTTGGCGATTCAAAGATTTAAAGAGATAGCTGAATAACTAAGTTGCGTGGAGACGAA
This sequence comes from Elysia crispata, assembly GCA_033675545.1. Lineage (NCBI taxonomy): Eukaryota > Metazoa > Mollusca > Gastropoda > Plakobranchidae > Elysia > Elysia crispata. The sequence goes on from JAWDGP010000540.1 coordinate 27,670, forward strand.
ACGAAAAAAAACATTCATGACTGAAGAAATTAACGGATAATACGCGCAAATTACAAGCTTAGAGGAACGGAGAGAAGCAGAAGCTTAACTACTAGCTGAAAATGAAGAGAGAGGTTAAAGATGGAGGAAATGAGGACACAGAAATGGCATCAATACAAGTACAGGCGAGTCAGGAAACTGAACACTACCTTACTAGACCGGCTCGTGAAGGAGAGAACTCTAGATTCAAAATGCCTAAATTACCGGATTTTGTGGACAGTAAAGATGATCTTGTTGCTTGGCTTCTTCGGTTTGAGCGATTTGATACAGGTGGATGGCCCAAGATGGTGCACATTGCTGTCAGCACTATTGACAGGAAGGGCGTTTTGCCGTCTTTTCAGAGATCGAGGCCACAGGTTATGATCGTGTCAAAGAAGTTCTACAAAAGAGATATAACCTGACAGAAGACGGCTATAGGCAGCGATTCCGCACTTGTTTACCAGAGGAGGGAGAGAATCCCAGCATGTTCATCGTCCGCCTCAAGACCTACTTGGAACGATGGATGAAACTGGCGGAAGCACCACAGATATATGGACCTCTCAGAGACTTGTTTATCAAAGAGTAGTTCCTTGGCTCAAGCTCGGCCGATTTGCCTGCATATTGACGGGAAAAGAAACAAGCTGACCTTGATGAAGTGGCGAGATTAGCTGAGCTATTCCTCACGACCCGCAGAAGACAAATGTGCGACTGAGGAAAAGCAAGGTACTATAAATTCACAACAAGCCTCTCAGTTTCAAGAAGGAAAAACCCATATGCCGCACTTGTAGGAAGCCTGGACATACTACGCATAATAGCAGAAATAAAGTGACTGATAAGCCAAGCCAACGTAAAGGGTGTTATCAATGCGGAGAGTTGACTCACATCCGAAGCTGAGGTTGGATAGCAGCAGGGCTAATTCATCTAAAGAGAGCAGGATCGACGGCCGTACGGGTTATGGAAGCCCAAACATAAGCATCAGAAAGTAATGCAAGAACAGCGGACACTAGATATGACGTCATAATCGATGTCCAAGACGAGTTGCTGTAATTTTTAAGTGAAGAGAGAGTTCAAGCCATGATGGAATGTGGAGTCTGTGGTGGTAAGGAGTTGGCTAGGTAGCTGACCTTACCGATGACCAAGGACCGTGTTGGAGAGAAGATAATCGACACAGGTTTTGAGGGCGCCGTGGTGTGCCTTTACTTAGTTGATGATGATCAACTAACAGAAAAATGCTGTTTGGTTGTCAGGATCGACAATACTGTACTGCTTGCGGAAAAGACCAGGATCCAAGTCAAGACACCTTATCTGTCCGGAGAAGTGGAGGCGTTGTGTATACTGGAGGCCATTTGTGATCTTGTTGTGGGAAACGCCCCGGGTGTCCGGGAATCCAGATGAGCCTGATATGATAGCCATGGTTTGTGCTGTGACTACAAGGGCCCAAGCAAGAGAGAAGGTTAAGCATAAGCCATATAGATTACCAGATACACCGAAGCACACAGGAGTGGATCGGGTGGAGCTGATCCGACTCCAGCAAGACGGTGAAACCATCGTGAGGATCAGCGAGGGAGATATGTCTGAAAAAATCGTGCGGGAAGAACATAATTCTTCAAGAAAAGAGATACGACCCGTGGAGGGGCTAACGTACGATGAGCCGTTCTTACAGAAAGCCGGAGGAAGTACGTGCTGTCAGTAGCCCATGATACGATCACTGGAGGTCACCTTGGAAGGAAGAGGACCAGGGAGAAGATAATGAGTAACTTCTACTGGCCTGGCATGTACAAGGACGCGGCCAGATGCTGCCGCTCGTGTGACGTATGCAAGAAGACGGCGAGCAAGAGAACATTGCAGAAGATTCCGATGACAAAATATCAGTGGTGGACCTCACTTTCAATCGCGTGGCTAAGGATCTCATTCGACCAATAGAACCATTAAGTGAAGCAGGGCATCGATACATTTTGACGCTGGTATGCTATGCTAGAAAATATCCAAGAATTTGTCCAGTTGAAGAGCATTGTTCATAGATGTATACAGTCGCCTCGGTGTTCCACAAAAAATTCTTAGTAATCATGTAACACAGTTAATCTCAGACTGTATGAAGAAAATGTTGAAGAGTTTGTGCAATGAGAAGCCGAAGCACTGGCACCGATACAACATCGCTCCTTTTGTTGCTTACATGGAAGCGCCTCAGGATTCCACCTACTTTGCACCGTTCCAACTCATATAATGAAGGACTGTGAGAGATCCATGCACATTCTATGTTAATTATGAACCCAAGACATTGATGAAAATGAAATGAAGTTAAGCTATTAGTACGTGTTGGACCTACGAAATCGTCTCAACAGAATAAGTCATGGAGCAGCTTGAATCGTCTTAAACGAGGCAGGAAAAAAATAATTAAAACAAGAAAACAAAGGCTAGGCGTTTCAGTCCTGACACAAACAAACTGTTGCTACATAGGAAAGAACACTTCGGTATTACCAACATAGTGAGTGCCAGCGATGACAATGATCAAGGGAGAGGAGAAGACAATGCATGCAAATCTTCCCAAGAAATGAGGAAACTGGTACAAGAGTAACCAAGGTTTCGGCCAGACGCCAGATGGTTGTGCCTGGCCGTGGTTGCGGGCTACGAGGCAGATAATGGACATTATCAAGGCATTTTGACCGGTCATGATTCAATCTTCGAAGATCTACCCGAGAATGGAAATTGGGTATAGAGGGAAGATGTTGCGAATTCAAGTTCGGTGAAACCCTCATGTTTGATCAAAACCGAGAGCTGGAGTTGATGGTCGAAAGGCTCAGAGAGATCGTCCAAGCAAAACTAATCTGGCTGAACACCATATCGACGTGACCTCTGAAAATCTATACGTCAGACACCGTATCCTGTACCATTCGCGCTGCTGCTTTCTCTCAAAATAGAGCTACAGCAGATGGAGCACCAAGAGATCATACTAAAGAGTGATTCACTTTACACATCACTTGTGGTCGTCGTGAAGAAGAAGGACGGGAGTAATCTTATCTGTATGGTTTTCCGTTGTTTCAATAAGATTACAGTGACCGATCTTCAACCCGTTCCTTCGCCGGCCGAGTCTTTCCTTGGTATGAGCGAAGACAAGTACTTCTCTAAGCTCGAACTGACCAAGGGTACACACCAGATACGTGTGCGACCCTCAGATGTTTACAAGACTCCTTTCGTGACGATGGGTCAATACTACGAGTTCCTACGGATGTAATTCGGTAAATTCCGGCGTGACCATGACCAGAGCAATGCTAAGGCTTCTGGAGGGAATGAATAACGTGGTAGACTACATCGATGATCTGCTGGGGCAAACCAAGACGTGGAAGGAACTCTTCAAGCGACTGAAAGTGACCAACTTCATCAACAAAGTGTGAACTAGGAGCAACGAAATCGAATCTCTGCGACACCGCCTGGAATGGACACATTTGTACTTCAGAGACACGAGTAGATAGATGGTCAAAAAGACTGAGGCACATAGTCAGAAAGATGTGATTAGACAGTGCAAGAGAAATTGCCTAAATGAGTTTAAGATAGGCGAATAAACTTTAAACAGGAAAAACAAACAGTCAAAGAGATAGGAATACAGATAAAGACAAACGAAGACGGATATATACAGATAGGGAGAGACAGATAGATGTGTAGTTCGACATACGTGATGGAAAGGAACTTCAGAAGAGAGAAAGAGAGAGAGAGAGACAGAGAGAGAGAGAGAGAGAGAGAGAGAGAGAGAGAGAGATACAGGATGTAGGTAGATAACTTTATGGCGGAGAGGGAAAAGCGGAATAGAGGCAAGACATGGTGTTGAGGATGAAGAGAGAATTTGAACTGGTAGAGGATAACTTGATTTTCCGCTACATCATCGGCCCTCTTATTTCCTTAAAGTTCACGTGCTTTAGTCCAACAAGATAATGTCTCCCAGTATTTATGATGATATTTGGTGTAATGTGAATTAGAAATAAGACCTGTCAGGCGGGGTGATCTGTGGCTCAGTCGCGTGAATGCCATTATATGTCGTCAATGGTTAGATTCGCAGGTTTACAAGAAGATCAATTAATCTTTCCAGCAGTTTCATCACAGATTGTCATACCTAACAGAAGATCGCAAAATATCGACATGGTTTGAATGAAATTAACTTTTTTCCCTGACTCTAAATATACCAGTTAGGATAAAAACGGTTTGTTATATTTTGATGTGACATCTGTCTAAAATCTTGGGACTTAACGAGGGGGGGTCCAAACGGAGAAGGGATAAAATTGCTGACTCCGGACTAGGGCTAGATTGTCAGATTCGCTGGCCAGATAGTTATATTGGACTTGCTGTGTCAAAGCAGCCACTTAGACTTGTTGCGCAGAGTTTTGCATTGAATTTACCTAGTGTCTTGTAATAGACCTTCCACCTAACGTGTCATTGAATCTTGATAGGACCATGTGTTACTTACTAAAGTAAAGTAAGAAAGCTTGTAGTGAGAGTGCACCTTGGAAGAATTTGGGGAACAACCGATAATCATGTGCAGTCGACGTTTTTTTTATTATTGTTTTATCTTTTTATCTTATGGGCAGGCAGTGAAATGGTTTCAAGGAAACAAATTTGATAATATTATTTTTTTTTAATTTTTTGCAGGTTCAGAATCTGCGTATCAAATTAGCTTATCTAGGCCCAGGTGACTATTTTTCAGGTTTAATCAACGAGATAAGTTATGAAGCCACTGGATAATGTAGTAATTATTTAATTAACCTATATCAGCAGATCATAGTCATATATCTTGATAAAGTGAAAGAGTATTGCATTGAGCTGT
>JAWDGP010000540.1:37500-47500 GCA_033675545.1 Elysia crispata
ACAAATTCTTGTGTCGTGGCTTTGAAAAAATTAATATCGTACGCTACGATTGGTATCGCAGAATTATTGATTTTAACGAAATTTTGAAGTCAAAACAACATCATTCGTCGGACTAATTTGGTTGCATAAAACTAAAGGCAGGCATCTATTTAGTTTACCCTGATTTTTTTCCAAGATATGTTTTAATTTTTCCATGATTATTCTCCAATATTTGAGGAAATAAAATTACTGGCACTGCTTTTTTCTTTCTTTCTTTTTTTTTTTCATTTTTTATTCCCTCGGCCCGCATAAATATAAGAAATATATAATGTGGCCCTTACATTGAAAAGTTTGGAACCCCCGGATCTAGAACTATTGTGGTCGGATGGGGTGAACAGTGCTCAGTCCACAGTCTGTGCTAGGACGGTGTGGCGACGCTTCACTAAGAGCAGAGACTGAAGTACCGCACAAAACAAACCTTTACATAAAACATCAACTTGAGATATGTTATTTAACTACAAATTTGACACAGCTTAGTGGGCTGACGCGGTGAACAAATTTGCTTTCTGAATATAATTGTGTTCTAGCTGTGTAAAAAACGTGAAGCGAAATAGACCACTATTGCCCTTTATAGGCAAAAACTTGCTCACTTCGGTAACTTCGTTCTTTCTGAATGTCTCGAGGTAGAGTCATAGGTTCACGAGAGTCACGTGATCTAAAGAAACAGCATGCTGTGAGGGAGAAAGCTGTGTTTCTCTTCTAGTATCGCTCAAGTGTTCTTTTCACGACAAGACGGTAGATGAGCAGACCTTTTGGAAGACAAACTGGCGTGGACCTATGTTTTTCTTCCATACCTACCAGAAATATAGATTAACTTTTCCAATGTGGTTTTCATAGTACTGCAGCTACAGTCTCCGCTGGACCTTTTCATAAAGCTTAACCATGGAATAAAACAACTGTCTTACCAGATCTAGGCTCTTCAGCCATACTTAGGATAACCATGGAATAAAACAACTGTCTTACCAGCTCTAGGCTCTTCAGCCATACTTAGGATATTTTATTAGCTTGTTAACTTTGGAAGAGATCGATTTAAGATCTGGATAATGAAGTTCATCGAATTTATGAAAGGGAAAGACTTTTTTTGGACCTCGCATTTCAAGAAGGGTATAGCTATTGGAATGCTCTTATTTCTCAGGCATGTTTGATAACTGAATCTATAAGGATGAGATCATTTTGTTTTTGAATCTTGCCTCCAAATTCCCTGAAATCGTGTGTCGCAGGCTGACTGATCTGTGTATAGAGTAAACAGTGCTGATGTCCTTACAGTACTGGCTGGATCAAACTGCTGCACCTGGCGTGAAAACACATGAAAGACATATCGATATACGCCCAGGCGTTAAAACTGAGATGGAAACCCCCAAGTCTGAGAACATGACATTGTCGCCTTCCTTCGCAACCTTCCAACAAGCTCAGCTCCAGTGGGTCAGCGACTAAGGGTCAGGAGGAAGCCCAGGTTAGGAATACAGTACTTAGTAGTTTTGAAGCACATTTTATGACTTTCATTTTAAAGACTATTAGTAGGACACAAGATATTTCTTTTTTCAAAAGAGCCTAAAATGCTTTTTGCGCTCTGTTGGCGTATACCTCTTGTTCATAATTTCTGACAAGATTTCATACATTGTAGTTCTCAACAGCAAAAAAAAAATTTCGTGTTCACAATGGGCCTTTGTGTGTATGATCCAGGCTGCTTGTTGGTTCAAAAATCCAGCAAAATTTTTGTTTCAAGGCTTATAAAAAAACTAGTAAAGAAAAGCGAAAATAAATATTTTTCTCTTCAGTGTTTATGCTAAAACTAATGAACTGATTTTTCTCTTTCAAAACACTTGACACCATTTTACTGTTGTAGTAAATGAAATAAGGAAAGTTTAACATGTTTGTCCATGAAACTGTTTGGCTCAAACTGTTTTGTTTGAAGAAAAAAAGTCAGTTTTCTGTCAATATATAACACATTGAGACATAAACATACCATTAGTTGCAGTCGCATATAATTTTCATCAATTTTGTGCGTGTAAATAGAGCATCAGAAAACATATTCCATTAGCCCCATACACAAGGGGAGGATAAAAAGAAAACTGCAGCGCAGATACAAAGCTGTTGTGAAAATTACTTGAAAGGAAACAAAAAATAACAGCGGTGTACTCCTATAACAAAAAATAACAGCGGTGTACTCCTATAACAAAAAATAACAGCGGTGTACTCCTATAACAAAAAATAACAGCGGTGTACTCCTATAGCAAAAAATAACAGCGGTGTACTCCTATAGCAAAAACAGCAGAAAAAATATCCGTACTAAGGGCAAAATTGAAATAAAATCCAACTGGAGGAACACCATACACCTTGATTTAGTTTGAATTTGTTTTAACAAGGAACCAACACGAACTATAAAAAATGTGTATCGAAGGAGAGAAAATGATATTCAATGAAATTTTTCACATGTGGGCTTTAAAAATGTTTGTGTACTGTAGTGCGATGAGATTATCATACGGAAGTAATAGCAATAGATGTAGAACAGCTCAAGAAGGCACGTCTCCAGAGGAGAAAAGGTGACCCTGGAGAAGTGATGCAGAAGACCCTAAAGGTCCTTTATACACAATTGACACCCCAAGACTGACTAGAGGCTGTAATCAAGCCCGCCTGAAGTCACAGTACCGCCAATCATAGACATCCTACATCGTCATAATTGGCGGATTAGCAAAACCAATCAGCGCCAACACAGGTCATTTACCACATTTACCGGCACCTGATAAAAATAGCAGGTTATCTACCAGCCACTTATAAGCGTTGCGCTCAATTCCCATTTCTTACATATTGTCTGTTCTGCTCTGTAACTTTGTCACTCCAATTTTCTCTCATGACATCTGAATGGCTAATCACAACGGACGTCACACTTTAGACAGTTTGGCATTTGATTTAGTCCTAGTATGCAACAAAGGACGCCTGTTTCTGGCACTTGTTTTGAATGAAATGGCTCTAGATCTAGCGTCAAAATATCGTGGATGTGACTAAATTTTTCAGCCTTCTGGTTTTGCAAATCGTCGCCTGAGGAATCAGACTGTGATGATTTCTTGTGCTTGTATAACTCGGAGTGTCAGATTTTCAAGGCGCTCTCCTTATATTCGACCTGTCAGTGAGCAAGGGGAGTTAACTTTCTATAGACGTATAGTTTTGATACATCCTCAGTTTTGGTCCATATTCTTAGTTTTCTCCTTAGAATGGAAACTTTGTAGTTTCTGCATTATTTTGTTGTCTTAACTTCACCCTTGCATGTTAGAAAAAAAATACTTGGTTCTTGCCCCATGCATTAGATCAAGAACGTGAGGCCAGCTTGTTTCGCCCTGTTTGATTTTCTGCGTTGTTCATTTTTTCATTGGTTCTCCACACACGATATCAAAACCTCGACTTCTCATGATTTGGAAAATGGAAGTGGTGCAACAGTTCAGGATTTTTCTGATTTTATTCCTTTGGTTGGCGTTCATGTTTATTTCATTTTTCTTTGTCTCTTTTTGCCCTTCTTCTTTCTTTGTTTTATCTCCGATCTTCTTTTTTCCTTCTTTTCTGATTCTCCTTCTTTGCTGGACAGAAAGGAGAGGTCATTGCCGGATTCTCTCTCTCTCTCTCTCTCTCTCTCTCTCTCTCTCTCTCTCTCTCTCTCTCTCTCTCTCTCTCTCTCTCTCTCTCTCTCTCTTTCTCTCTCTCTCTCTCGCTATTTAAATTAATCTAAACCGTAGGTCTCTAAGCTTTTGAAATGACCAGGGACTCGTCATTGTGAGTTACAGGTAAATTTGAACTAATCAAAAAGCAATGTTTAAAATGATCACCCAATGCTTCTATTAGACGTTAAGTGTGCAGAGTTTCAAACCCGAAAATGAAAGAAAAAAGAGACAAAAAATGTCTTTTTTGCGTTATTGAAAATAAACAGGACACCACAATGAAGCAGGGAACATAAAATTTATGTAATAACCATATCAAAAATATAATGTGAAAACAAAATGGCAGTTTCACAAAATTACTTAATCATTAATAAATTTCTGATTTAAAGTAATTTTATGTATAAATGGATGAACATGTCTATAAGAAATAAAAAGAAAATCACTTCAACCCATGGCTGGTCGATATAACCAGCTTCAGGTCCAGCCCAGGGCTGATCAGTTTTAATTCCAGCCCAGAGCTCATCAGTTTCAGATCCAGCTTAGGGCTGATCAGTTTTAGTTCCAGCCCAGAGCTCATCAGTTTCAGATCCAGCTTAGGGCTGATCAGTTTTAGTTCCAGCCCAGAGCTCATCAGTTTCAGATCCAGCTTAGGGCTGATCAGTTTTAGTTCCAGCCCAGAGCTCATCAGTTTCAGATCCAGCTTAGGGCTGATCAGTTTTAGTTCCAGCCCAGAGCTGATCAGTTTTAGTTCCAGCCCAGAGCTCATCAGTTTTAGTTCCAACCCAGGGCTGATCAGTTTTAGTTCCAGCCCAGGGCTGATCAGTTTTAATTCCAGCCCAGAGCTCATCAGTTTTAGTTCCAGCCCAGGGCTGATCAGTTTTAGTTCCAGCCCAGGGCTGATCAGTTTTAGTTCCAGCCCAGGGCTCATCAGTTTTAGTTCCAGCCCAGGGCTGATCAGTTTTAGTTCCAGCCCAGGGCTGATCAGTTTTAGTTCCAGCCCAGAGCTCATCAGTTTTAGTTCCAGCCCAGAGCTCATCAGTTTTAGTTCCAGCCCAGAGCTGATCAGTTTTAGTTCCAGCCCAGGGCTGATCAGTTTTAGTTCCAGCCCAGGGCTGATCAGTTTTAGTTCCAGCCCAGGGCTGATCAGTTTTAGTTCCAGCTCAGAGCTGATCAGTTTTAGTTCCAGCCCAGAGCTGATCAGTTTTAGTTCCAGCCCAGAGCTGATCAGTTTTAGTTCCAGCCCAGGGCTGATCAGTTTTAGTTCCAGCCCAGGGCTGATCAGTTTTAGTTCCAGCCCAGGGCTGATCAGTTTTAGTTCCAGCCCAGGGCTGATCAGTTTTAGTTCCAGCCCAGGGCTGATCAGTTTTAGTTCCAGCCCAGGGCTGATCAATTTTAGTTCCAGCTCAGGGCTGATCAGTTTTAGTTCCAGCTTAGGGCTCATCAGTTTTAGATTCAGCTTAGGGCTGATCAGTTTTAGTTCCAGCTTAGGGCTGATCAGTTTTAGTTCCAGCTCAAGTTTGATCTAAATCAGCTTTAGTTCCAACTCAAGTTTGATCTAAATCAGCTTTAGTTCCAGCTCAGGGATGACTAGTTTTAGTTCCATCTCAGGGCTGATCAGTTTTAGTTCCATCTCAGGGCTGATCAGTTTTAGTTCCAGCTTAGGGCTGATCAGTTTTAGTTCCAGCTCAAGTTTGATTTAATCAGCTTTAGTTCTAACTCAAGTTTGATCTAAATCAGCTTTAGTTCCAGCTCAGGGATGACTAGTTTTAGTTCCAGTTCAGGGCTGATTAGTTTTAGTTCCAGCTCTTGGTTGATCACTTTTAGTTCCAGGCCAGGGCTGATTGGTTTTAGTTCCAGCCAAGAGTTGATAAACAGTTTTAATTTCAGCTCAGAGATGATCAGAATAATCGGTTTTATTTCTAGCCCAAGGCTTAACAGTTTTAGTTCCAGCTCCGGGCTGATCCGTTTTAGTTCCAGCCCATGGCTTTTTTAGTTTTACTTCCAGCCAAGGTCTGATCAGAATAACCAGTTTAAGTTCCAGCTCAGGGGTGATTAAAATAATCAGTTTTAGATCCAGCGCAGGGCTGACCAGTTTTAGTCCATGCTCAGGTCTGATAGAAAAAAAAGTTTTAGTTCCAGCCCAGCACTGATCAGTTTTAGTTCCAGCCCAGTGCTGATAAGTTTAAGTTTCAGCCCAGAGCTGATCAGATATAATTCCAGCCAAGGGCGGATAAGATTAAATAAATTTAGTTCAAGCCCAGGGCTGATCAGTTTTAGTTACAGGCCAGGGCTGATCAGTTTTAGTTCCAGCCCAGGGCTGATCAGTTTTAGTTCCAGCCCAGGGCTGATCAGAATAACCAGTTTAAATTCCAGCCCAGAGCTGATAAAAATAATCTATTTTTTATCCAAAACAGACCAAATCAGTTTTATTTTCAGCTTAGGGCTGGAAAGTTTTAGTTGCTGCAAGGGCTGATCAGTTTTAGTTACAGCTCAAGTCTGATCAAAATCAGTTTTTGTTTCAGCTCAGGGTTGACCAGTTTTAGTTCCAGTTCAGGGCTAATTAGTTTTAGTTGGAGCTCTTGGTTGATTAGTTTTAGTTCCAGCTTGGGAAAAACAGTTTTAGTTACAGTTCAGGGCTGATTAGTTTTAGTTCCAGCTCTGGGCTGATCGGTTTTCGTTCCAGATCAGGGCTGATTGGTTTAAGTTTCAGCCAAGGGCTGAGTATCATTTTAAATCCAGCTCAAAGCTGATCAGAATAGTCTGTTTTAGTTCCAGCTCAGAGATGGTCAGAAAAATCATTTTTACTTCGAGCCCAAGGCTGATAAGTTTTAGTTCCAGCTCTGGGCTGATCAGTTTTAGTTCCAGCACAGGGCTGATCAATTTTAGTTCCAGCTCTGGGCTGATCAGTTTTAGTTCCAGCTCAGAGATGGTCAGAATAATCATTTTTACTTCGAGCCCAAGGCTGATCAGTTTTAGTTCCAGCTCTGGGCTTATCAGTTTTAGTTCCAGCTCTGGGCTGATCAGATTTAGTTCCAGCACAGGGCTGATCAGTTTTAGTTCGAGCCCAGCACTGATCAGTTTTAGTTCCAGCCCAGTGCTGATAAGTTTAAGTTTCAGCCCAGAGCTGATCAGATATAGTTCCAGCCAAGGGCGGATCAGATTAAATAGATTTAGTTCAAGCCCAGGGCTGATCAGTTTTAGTTACAGGCCAGGGCTGATCAGTTTTGATTCCAGCTCTGGGTTGATCAGTTTTAGTTCCAGCTCTGGGCTGATCAGTTTTGATTTCAGCTCTGGGCTGATCAGTTTTAGTTCCAGCTCTGGGCTGATCAGTTTTAGTTCCAGCACAGGGCTGATCAGTTTTAGTTCCAGCTCTGGGCTGATCGGTTTTAGTTTCAGCTCAGAGATTTTCAGAATAATCATTTTTACTTCGAGCCCAAGGCTGATAAGTTTTAGTTCCAGCTAGGGCTGATCAGTTTTAGTTCCAGATCTGGGCTGATCAGTTTGTTACAGCTCAGGGCTGCTTAGTTTTAGTTCCAGCCAAGGACTGATCAGAATTATCACTTTTAGTTCCAGCTCAGAGATGATCAGAATAATCAGTTTTACTTCGAGCCCATGGCTGATCAGTTTTAGTTCCATTCCAGGCCTGATTAGTTTTAGTTACAGCTCTGGCTGATCAGTTTTAGTTACAGCTCTGGGCTGATCAGTTTTAGTTACAGCTCCTGACTGATCAGTTTTAGTTCCAGCTCTGGGCTGATCAGTTTTAGTTGCAGCTCTGGGCTGATCAGTTTTAGTTCCAGCTCTGGGCTGATCAGTTTTAGTTACAGCTCTGGGCTGATCAGTTTTAGTTCCAGCTCTGGGCTGATCAGTTTTAGTTACAGCTCTGGGCTGATCAGTTTTAGTTCCAGCTCTGGGATGATCAGTTTTAGTTCCAGCTCTGGGATGATCAGTTTTAGTTCCAGCTCTGGGTTGATTAGTTTTAGTTCCAGGTCTGGGATGATCAGTTTTAATTCCAGCTCTGGGTTGATCAGTTTTAGTTACAGCTCTGGGTTGATCAGTTTTAGTTCCGTCTCTGGGTTGATCAGTTTTAGTTACAGCTCCGCGCTGATCAGTTTTAGTTACAGCTCTGGGTTGATCAGTTTTAGTTACAGGTCTGGGCTGATCAGTTTTAGTCCCAGTCCAGGACTGATCAGTTTTAGTTACAGCTGAGGGCTAATTATTTTTACTTCCAGCCAAGGGCTGATCAGAATAATTACTTTTAGTTCCAGCTCAGGGCTGATCAGAATAATCAGTTTTAGTTCCAGCCCAGGGATGATAAAAATTATCAGTTATTTCCCCAACCGAGGCCTAATCAGTTTTATTTTCAGCTCAGAGCTGGTAAGTTTCATTTTCAGCCAGGCCTGATCAGTTTTAGTTCCAGCTCGTCTGATCAAAATCACCTTTAGTTTCCTCTCAGGGCTGACTAGTTTAAGTTCCAATTAAGGGCTAATTAGTTTTAGTTCCAGCTTAGGCTGATCAGTTTTAGTTCCAGGCCAGGGCTGATTGGTTTAAGTTCCAGCCAAGGGCTGAATATGTTTTAAATCCAGCTCAAAGCTGATCAGAATAGTCTGTTTTAGTTTCAGCTCAGAGATAATTAGAAGAATCAGTTTTACTTCGAGCCCAGGGCTGATCAATTTTAGTTCCAGCTCTGGGCTGATCAGTTTTAGTTCCAGCCTAGGGCTGGTCAGTTTTAGTTACAGCTCATGGCTAATTAGTTTCACTTCCAGCCAAGGACTGATCAGAATAATCACTTTTAGTTCCAGTTCAGGGCAGTTCAGAATAGTCAGTTTTAGTTCCAACTCAGAGATGATCAGAATAATCAGTTTTAGTTAATAAAAATGTACAGCTCGATATATTTACGCATATAAATTTTCGTAGGAAAATGAAGAGGTTACAGTTTGGTTTATGTTAAAAAATGATAGTGTCTAATAAAAATTGTTAAAAATAAAGAACAAATCGTCTTGTCCAGATTTCAAACCCTTTAATTTACATGTCGATGATTTAAAAGTTACAGCGGTGATGCATGTGTAACAGGGTATTAAGACGATTCAGAAGCAGAATCCATCCCACTCATAACAAGATTATCTTTTCACGTCTTGAGATAGGTCGCATGACTGTCGAGTTACGATGCGCATGTCAGTAAGAAGAACCACTCGAAGAATGATGTAGATGATATTGCAGATAGCTATTTAATAACCTACTCCCCAACCTACCCCTCTGCCCCCCTTTTTTTTTCCTTCCGCCAACTTTTTATCCCATTAGCTCTGAGTGTTTTGAAATACTCGTTATAAAAACTAGAGACCTGTTCACCCCGAGCCTTACAGATAGATTGTCCGCACCCTAATTAGTTTTCACAATTTTCTTGAACGGAACGTCGTCTGTTTTCCCGTTTTACCTGTGTGAATAGAAGAGAGGAGTTTTGTATAAAAGTTTCTCTTCTTTGTCTTCCCCATTTGGTACTTATTCCATATCTCTGTCTAGTTTTACACTGTCTGCCTTTCTGACTGTCTATCTTTCTCTCTTTCGGTGAAGTTCATGTATGTGCTGTAACTGTAGTCAGAAGGGGCCAGGCCGATTGCAGACAAGGCCCATGCTGGTAAACGAGTCCCTGGCGCAAGGCTTAACATCCCGTAAACTCGGAAAAAGACGCTGAAAGCAATCCCCATCCTCTTTTTTTCCTAACCCCCCCCCCCCCCTCTCTCTCTCTCTCTCTCTCTCTCTCTCTCTCTCTCTCTCTCTCTCTCTCTCTCTCTCTCTCTCTCTGTCTCTCTCTCTCTCTCTCTCTCTCTCTCTCTCTCTCTCTCTCCCTCCCTCCCTCTCTCCCCCCACCCTCCCCCTATCCTGATAGTATGTAAACAGTTTTGACAGCCGCATGTATCACTAAAATAATGATGCTTACAACTCACCCCACGTCTTTCAGCCTCTTTCTGGCCAAGTCGATCTGCAGCGGTGTCCCTTGTTCGTTTTCGTCATTTCGATTTGTTTAGTTTTTTGTTTTGTTTTGTGTGTCGATTTAGCATTTCCCCATTGCTAACATCTTAACTTACATTGGTTTAGAAACCCTCCAATCTTATGGTCTCCCTTTCATTCAGCTTCAAGGTGCTGGAAACAAAATCCCTTGAACCTAATAAGTCTTAGGACTTCCATATCCTGACATGCGCATGTAGCTACTGGTTGTGGCCGTTAACCAGCGTTAAGGTATCAAAAAAATAAATTAACTAAAAGTAGCCAAGGCAGAGTTTTATGTTTGACAAGATCGAAATAAAAAACCTGTT
>JAWDGP010000540.1:52500-70000 GCA_033675545.1 Elysia crispata
GAGCATTTATAGACCACTTAGGAAAGTCAAATTTGGCATAAAATTGTAAATTGCAATAAAGATTGGAGTGATAATATTTTTCCCCCAATTAGTGTTTTTGGAAAATGAAAGGCCAAAGTGTAATTATTTTCTTACAAGAAAAAGGCGAATGCGCGAACCACTTCCTGTAAGCAAAGCTGGGCAGAGTTGGCAGAAATGAAACAAAGAGTACTCATACTTTATCTCTAGGTTTGCATTTCGCTTTCTTGTTGTATGGTCTCATAAGAAAGGTTTCCCCTGAACCTTGAAACCTTCAGCTGCATGAAACATTTCCACTCTGGCCGGGATGAGCACTGCCTCATGACCTTTCTTGCTCGTTTAATTTCAAAATTTCCAAGCTCCCGATCTTTTCTTGGATTTAAGAGGCTATATTTTGCCTCTCAGATTGTCCCTTTATTTGATAAAAATCAACCATTGTTTTCTTCCAACCGTTAAAATGTTTGTTTTACAAGCCTGGATTCTCTGAACGTGTTTGAAATCTTTGAAGATGAGTAAAGTCCAGGTAACAATTTTTTTTGCTCTGTCTCTATATTGGCTTTCCTGTTTCATCTTCTTATCTTAACACCTGCCTATTTTCTCACGTAATGGTTTTGATGTCTTACTCCACGGCCTCGTCCTCCTTCCCGGTATTTGATCACTCCGACCTCCGTGTGTTTCTATCAGTTATCAGTTGTCTGGTGTGTGTTTGACTGTCATCAAGATTGCATTGCATGGTTTGCTGTTAACTAGAGGTGGCTCTAAATGAGCTAGTCATAAAAACATGAGCTTTCCTTGATGTGTGCACTCTTGTGGCAACCCTATAAAAAATGTTGCTTCCCAAAAGCAAAACTTTATCAAGCGTCTGAAAATAAAGTAAGAAAAACCCACAGATGAAGGGGTACTTGAAAAGAGGAGAGATATTTTTTTCAATGCAAATACCTTTAAAGAAAGTTCATACAGTCCAGTGCCTACCTTTGCCAGTTCTGATTTGGAACAGTCCGAACTTTGGGGACTTGTGTGATAAATACTTCTTGAGCTTTCTTTGCAAAACTGTCATTCACGCTAAATATTTTTCTTGTTATCTCTTCTTTTAATGAGAAACAGTCAAATCACAAAATGTATATTTTTTACACCTGCAATGGTATTTGGTGTCGCAAAGAAAAAATGTGTCTTAAGTAATGTTTGAATTTATCTGTGATGCATCATAAATTATACAGTGCTTTCTATTATCTTCTTCGGTGGACCTTGGAAAATAAAGAAAATTGTCTTACAAGAACGCAACCCCCCATCTTGTATTTATGTCTTTCAGAGTGCGTTCGTAGCATGATGTTTGGGCCATATAGAATTAAATAAATGAAATGTGATTTTCACAAACAATACGAATTAACATAAAAAGAAATAAAATGTTTTCACCGAAGACAAACAAGCACGACGCTGTATGTGTTGTGAGTAAAGTTGATTTCTTTAACGTCAAGTATTTCTGGATCATGTAATACCCTGCGAGCCTTGCTTTCATGACCCAGTTCCTCTCCAGTTCAGAAGAAGATTGTTAAGGCCTCCATATTTAAGAAAATATGAACGAGGTTGTATTGATTAATTGTCAATGAACTTCACAGGACTTCTTATCAGTTAGAATGGTGCAGGGTAATGTCTTAAGTTTAATCCTTTGTCTTCGTCAAAACAAGACAAAAAAAAAGTTCAAAAACACAAACGAATTTGTATTCTCCATTTTCATTGAATGGAGAGTGCAGTGCTGATTATTTTCTTCTTGTGCAGGCCTTGAATACTTGGTGATTGATGTGGTCTTGCCAGACTGCAAGCAACCGACTTGAAATTCTGTCCTTTCCTGCGTCCAAAACTTTTGTACAGTCACCATTTTTCCTTTCCACGGCCGTCACAACTTCTTACCTTATCCTTTCTAGCAATTCAAAATATTGCCTTGCTTGTCATGTTTACTATTTTCTGGCACAATTTGAACAAATTTTATTTGAAGAACGGCAATATTGTTTCCCATTTATGCAGGCAAAAACTTGTACATCTCGCCTACTTACCTGGATCAGGTCACTCTGTTTCATACATGTTGAGCAGACACACCGTACCTTGTGCGCTAGTCATAAATGAGAGGTTTACACGACAGCCATTTCATCTCTTGTGGCAACACTGTAAAACATTTTGCTGCCGAAAAGGCAAAACTATTTATCAAGCGCCTGAAAATGAGGTAAATAACACCCCCACACAAACTGGTTTCTAGAAAGAGGAAATTGCATTGTGTTTCAATGACAATTGCTTGTAAAGAAAACTTACTGGGTCCAGTGCCTACCTTTCTGAATTCTGATTTCGAACAGTTCCAACTATGGGGACTAAGTATTTACTTTGCAAAACTCGGACCATTTAGCGCTATATTTTCTTCTTATCTCTTCTTTTATTGAGACACTGTCAAAAACACATTTTTGTACAACCGAAGTGTCTTAAGCAATGTTTGAATTGACCTATGATTAACTTGAAATATTGCAGTGCTTACTTTTTCCTTCTTCTGTAGACCTTTAACAATAAAGTAAGTTGTCGTCTTGCAAGATAACAAGCACCCATCAATTAGAATGATGCAAGACAATGTTTTAGATTTAATCCATTGCATTCGACAAAAAAAGTTCAAAGAACACACAAAAAAATGTTTTGGGATCCTCATTTTTGTTGAATTAAGAGTACAGCGCTTATTATCTTCTCCTTGTGCAGGCCTTAAGTACTGAAGGTCGTTGATATGATCTTGCCAGATCGCATGCATTTGTCTTGCAAATATCTCCTTTCCTACTTCGAAAATTTTCATTCAGTCACCATTTCTATTCTTTTCGCGGCCTGAAATATTTTTGCCTTCCTTGTCATGATTGCTCATCTCTTTCAACTTCTTAACGCGGCATTTCATGTGAAGAGTTTCAATATTGTCTCCCGTTTTTTCAAGCAAAAATTTGTATCTCTCTCACGCTCTGATGTGGATTTTGACAGTCTTGTTTCACACGTCATGTTGTGCAGTCACACTGTACCGTATGTGCTAGCTATAAACATGAGTTGAACTCGATAAATTAGACTTTGAATAGTAGAGTAAATTGTTGTTCTTTGCAAGATCGCAGCCACCAATCTTGTATTTCTGTCCCTCAGAGAATGGTCACAGCATGGGTGTTTTGACCGTAAAGAAGAATTCGGTAGGATCAAATTTGATTTTCACTCACAAATACACAAATAATATAACTAAAATAAAGGAAATAATTTTTTTTCAATCAAAGATGGAACAAACACGACGCTGAATGTGGTGTGAGGAAAGTTGTTTTCTCCAAGGTCAAGTATTTCTGAATCATGGTACGCCCTACAAGCCTAGCTATCATGACCTTTTTATGTGTTCCTTAAAAAAGGAGGTCTGACCAATATGTCAATGTAGTTTTAACAAAGCTTTGCACAGTGGTTTATTTTGATTGATTATAAATGAACGCAGCAGGTCCAATTATCAGTTAGAAGGATGAGGATGATGTATAAGTTTAACCCATTGCATTCGTCAAAACAAAAATAAAATGTTCAAATGCCACAACGAAATAATTTTAGGTTGCCTATTTTCATTTTATTGAGAATACAATGATTATTGTTTTTACTCTTGAGCAGGATTTAAAGACTTAGGGTCATTTGTATGATCATGCCTGATCGCAAGTATCTGTCTTGTATTTCTTTCATTTCATAGTTCGAAGATCTTCCTTCAGCCACTATTTCTCTCCTTTTCGAGGTCTTCACAACTCCCAGCCTGTGTAACTCAAAATATAATATATTTGCCTATCTTGTTTTGTTTTACTCATTTCTTTCAATATTTGAACTGATTTCATGTGAAGGTCAATATTGCCTCCCGTTTTGTGTAAGCAAAAACATGTATCTTTCGCGTTCTTATCTGGATCATGTCAGTCTGTTCTGTACTAGTTATGTTGTGCAGTCACACTGTAGCGTGTTGGCGAGTCAAAAACTTGAGCTTCACACGATGATTTTTCATTGCTTGTGGCAATATCATAAAAGATTTTAACAGTCGAAAAGCAAAACAATTACTAAGCGTCTGAAAATGAAGTAAATAAATACCCACAAATAAGGGTGTTTAGGAAATAGCAATGTGTTTGAAAGCGAACTGCTTATAAATAAAGTTTATTAGGTTCAGTGCCTACCTTTCTGAGCTCTGATTTGGAACAGCTCGAACTATGGGGACTTGTTTGATAAATACTACTTGTGCTTACTTTGCAAAACTCTGACCATTTTACGTTATACCGCTTTGAGTTTTCTCTTCTTTTATTGAGATACAGTCAAAACACTTTATTTTTTTTACACCTGCAGGGATATTTGAACAGGTGTCGCAAAGAAAGAACGAAGTGTCTTTATCAAGGTTTCAAATAATTTCTGACTCATTGTAAATCATACAGGGCTTATTTCTTCTTATTTGGACCTTGAAATATAAAGGAAATTGTGTCTTGCAAGATCGAAAGCACCCATGTTGCATTTCTGTCCTGCGAAAGAGTGTAATAGCATGGGTGTTTGGACCGTATAGAAGAATTTGGAATGGAATTTGATTTTCGCATACACAAACAAATAGTACGAAGTAAAATGAAATAAATTTCTGAAACATGTAATGCCCTACAAGTCTTGCATTCATGACCCTCTTCCTGACCAATCAAGAAAAAAAACATGTTTTACTCAATTCCGGAGGCCCGAACAATCATATTCCTGTGAACTAGGACTAGCGAATTAAGTTCAATTGATAAATGAACTTAACAGGTCTACCTTTAAATGAGAATGGTGCAGGAAAATGTCTTCAGTTTAAGCCAATGTATTCAACAGAACAAAAACAAAAATTTCAAAGAGCACCCAAAGGAGTTTTGGGTTGCCCATTTTCATTGAACTAAGAATTCAGTGCTTATTATTTTCTTCTTGGGCAGCCCCAAAATACTCAAAGGTCTCTGAAATGGTCTTGCCAGATCGCAGGCATCCTTCTTGAAATTTTGCCCTCTCCTTATTTACCATTTCTTTCCTTTTTGAGGCCTTTACAACTTCCGCATCCTCCTTTTGAGCAATTCCAAAAATATTGCGTTGTTGTCATGTTTGATCATTTCTTTCAATATTGATCTGAATTTATTTGAAGAACGCCAATACTGCCTATTGTTTCTGTAAGCAAAAACTTGTACATCTCGCGTTCTTTTCTTGATCATGTCGGCCTGTTTTACACTAGTCATGATGTGCTGTCACACTGTACCGTGTAGACGAGTCATAAACATGGGCTTCACGCGGTTGTTCATCCCTTGTGGAGACACACTATTAAAGATTTTAGCTATCGAAAAGAAAATGAAGAAAATACCCTCATATAAATTTGTGCTTAAAAAGAGGAAAAAGCATTGTGTTTCAATGCGAATTGCTTATAAAGAAAGTTAATTAGGTCCAGTGGCTACCTTTTTGAGTTCTGATTTGTGACAGTTCGAATTATACGGACGGAGTCTTTGATAGATAGTTTTTGCTTTTAATAAAATTCTTCTTCTTGTTGTTTGATCTTCATGGTAGACTAGATGGTGAGGTCCAAAGAGCTGATGAACTGCGCAGTGATTCCCAGGTGGAGAGCGCTGCCATAGAGTTTCTGGTTCATCTCCCTGGGTTCTGGCCAGTACTTTCGTCTGGCCTCTTCCAACTGTGGGCAGTCTTGGAGAATGTGCTGGGCATCTTGGCGACTTGCCCCACAAGGACAGTTGGGTCCGTCTCCAATTTTGAAGCGTGAGAACAGGTGATGCTTCAGTCTATTGTGTCCTGTTCTTAGCCTTAAGATTGCCACCTGATCGGCCCTTGGAAGCTGATATATTGAATCCCTGGGTTTGTACTGAGGGTGCCCTTCATTCCATCGATAATTGATGGCAGAGTTGATGAGGGTTTTTGCCTCTTTATAGCTTGGGCTGTACTGGATTTGTTCCATCAGTCCGCCTTCTTTCGCCAGTTCATCAGCAATGTCATTTCCAAAAATGTCTATGTGACCAGGAATCCATTGCAGGACAACTTTGCTCGCTGTAGAGCTGAGTGCCATGATGGCTCAGGATAGGGCGTTGAGTTCTGGGCACTTTGTACTCTCTGGTGATTCAAGAACTGCCCTTGCATCTGTCAGTAGAACCACTTTTGTTTTGTAGGTAGCCTCACTGTTTGCAAGCACCCTTGCTGCCTCTTGAAGGGCTTCAGCCTCTGCCTTGTAGTTTGTGGAATGTTTCCCTGTTGGTATGCTGATGCTGGAACTGGTTTTATCTGGCCACTCTATGTAGATCCCACCTCCTCCATCTCGTATTGCTTCTGAGGCTGATCCATCTGTGAATGCTCTTATCCAATGATCTGAGGGATATTTCTCTTTGAGCATGTCTTGGGTTACACAGCGTAGCAGACTCTTGGACATAGACCTCTTAGTGCTGATGCCATCAATATCTTTTGCAATCTCTGGATGACTCTGTTGACTCCAGGGAGGCCAGTCTATTGAAGTCTGAAGTGGGGCATCTGGTTTGAGATCGGGCAAGTCAAGGCGTTTGTGGATTTGCAGAGCGGAAGCTGTAAAGTTTGTCCGCTTCAACCGTTTCTTTGGTTTGCTTGCAATTAGTTTGTGCATGGGGTGACTTGTGAGATGTTGGAACTTGGTGTACTGAGTCAGCGTTTTCTTCATTTTCCTGTCTTCCAAAGGTTCTAGACCTGCAACTGCTTCCATGTAGTTTATTGGCGTGCTCCTCATTCCTCCTGTAAGGATTCTCAGGCTTTGGTTCTGCACTCTTTCTATCTTTTGGAAGTTTGTCTTAGCAGCAGTTCCCCATGAGGCCATTCCGTATTCTATGAATATGAATTAGCAAAAACCAGTTCATTTTATCTTTTTTTTTTTTTTGATAAGACAAACTCAAGAAGAAAGAAGTGTTTTTAACAATGTTTGAATAAAAATATGATTCAAATTAAAGCATGAATGCTTAGATCTCAAGCACCCATCTTGTATTTCTGTCCTTCAGAAGAGGATCATAGTATAGCTGCTTAGGCGGCATAAAAGATATCAATGGACTCAATTTTGAACACACAAATATTTTACTTTCGTATTTTTTTTTTCAGTGTGGCAAAAAAAAAATGAATAGATAAGTGTATGTTGTGAGGTTTGATTTAATCTGAAATCCGTTTCTCTGTGAAGACGAATTGTCCTGCCACATTATTCTAGCACCATTTCATTTCTCACTTGTAGTCTTGGGAGCCACGCATCGACTTCTGATTCCTTTTCCAGTACATTTCTGTAATCCCTATAGCTGGATTTTTTTTCAAGTTTCTAACTTTTGTGCATGATTTGAGTGGTCTGGCTGTCGTGGATATCATTTCACATACAAAGCACAATATTTTGGTCTTGCTGCTTTCATGTGCCATGATGGGTTTCTACTTATTCGTGGTATGTGCTAAAATGGGTTTCTATTGACTTTTGGTCCAGAGTTAGACCTCGACTTGAAGTGTGATGGTCGGGGTTCTTGGCTCTCATGGCGGCCACAGCAGAACAGCATTCTCGAGCGAGACAAAGGGCTCCAAGCGTTGAGATCATTCATTTTCTCCCTTGTTCTCTCCCTTGCCACTCCCTTGTCTTTACCCTTTTTCGCCATTTCTTCATATCCTGCTCTCCTCCTCTACAGGTTGTTGAAGAGTCACTCAGGGGCGGCAATCAAAAGTTGTTTTTATTTTTCAAATTGTAAGTGTTTTGAAAGCTTGCAGATTCATTTCTAAGTGATATAAAAAAAGCGACACGCACAAGAGTAAATTTCATTTAGCACTTTATATAAGTTCATGTCAATCTTGGTCCGTGGCAAAACAAAATTACATGTCACAAAAGCGCTCCTCATTGGCTGAAACCCAGATGGTCCAGACAATACACACTTTTTTAATATAATAAATGATACAAACTAGGAGCAGTATATCATGCGTGGGAAATCAATTCCTATGGTCAATATTATAAAAAGTTTTTAATTTGGTTTTCTGCATTTTATTAAAGAAAGACTATGGTGATCTTACCATGTTGACAGCACCTGTAAGATCTGCCCTCGGCTTGTTGCACTGACCAGAGCAAAAAATAATTAATGGCCTATTCCTGGCTACCATACAAATTTTCTGACAGGAGTAGCTCATCAGGGAAGGGTCATGGCATGGGCGTCTGAGCTATAATGAAGAATTCAATGGAATTAAACTTAGTTTTCACACGAAAATAAAACAAAATAGAATATTTTTTTTAACATCAAAGATAAAACAAACACAACGCCGAATTTGTTGTGAGACAAGTTGTTTACTTGTGAGGTCCAGTATTTTGTAATCATATTATGCTCTACAAGTCATGCTCCCACGATTCTGTCACTCACCATTAAGAAAAGATAGGTTTTTCTGAAATATGGAAGCCTGAACAATATCACTCTTGTCTTGCCAAGACCTGGCAAATTGGGTTTCTTTATTAACAATAAATCAAATTAACAGGTCTACTCATCGATGAGAATAATGCAATATAATGTCTTTCAAATTCTTCGGTTATCAAATCCAACACGTCTGTAAGATACTATTTTATTAAAGTTGATAACTCTTGCAAAACAAAGAGCTATCTGTAATCCTTACATGTCATGAGTAGAGAAAAAAAGTCCAGTTTATGATATTTCTAGATAGAATGTTTTTGTCTTTTCATTTTGCCATGGCTCCTCTTGCTTCCTTTATTTCATCAGGATTTTCCTCAGGCATCTCAACATATTCCACTGCCGCATGTCACTACAAGCTGCTATTCGTATCCTCTTAAGCAGACGATACACTGTTTTAGAAGGCATGAAGGTATCCATGCTTAATGTGGGCGCCTAACTATCTATCACATGGAGTAAAAAGCTGGAGGCCTCGAATTGTTGCCTGGATACTTGAAAGTAAAAAGGGGAGGGGGAGAGGCGCGGAAGTTTCAAATGATGGCACGATTACACTTCGTATCTTGATGAAATTTTCATCATTTAGAATTTTCAACCCATATCCTTCTCCTTCTACATCCTCCTTTTTTTCTCTTAACTTTTATCTCGGGGAAGTGTAAAAGGAAAGGACCCTTTCGTCAAATTCTCTACAAATTTTGAGTAGAGATGATGACTAGGAACTCTTGAAGACCTGCTAGCATGCAGGAATCCGTTAATGATTACTTTTGTGGTCAAATCTTTATCAGTTGTGACGAGAATGTCTGGTTTGTCACTTCTACAAACATGCCATACAATAATACGAATGTGATTATGGCATCAATTTACATTGATTTTTATGTCACTTAGTTGCCCCTGAAAAACATTTTTATCATTATTGGCAGACAAAATTTAAAATATGCTTTTAATGTAGTCTTACATATAATTACGAAGTTGGAGCAACGTTTTTCATTCAAAACGGGCTGCCTGATTCAAGTCCATTCACCCTGCTTCTTTCTCCTCTTTCACGTCAGCTGAGTCTTATTTTTGACATCCCGAGACAGGAAAGGCCAGCTGTTTTCAAGACCATTAAATTTATGAAACAGCCAGTTCCTGAGATCTACTCTCCAGTGATATGAAATTCTTTGTACAGCTTAATATATTACTCTTCTCGCTGAAAGTGATATGTCGTTTATTCGCATTTTTTTCAGAGTTTTTGTTAAAATATCATCCAACTCTTCAATGTTTGTCAGATCCCAACAAAATCTGAGCATGTGTTCAGTCACTGGATGCAGAGGAGATCGCAACTTCCCCCGTGGATGAAAAAAAAAAGCAGTCAGGTCATGTTTAAATTTGTCTGCAGTTTTCTTCGAGACCGCATCGCGAGACATGTTCAGTGTGTATTGGCTTCTTTCCAAATTGCTGAAAGTTCGTGGGAGAGAATGACACATCGCATGTTATCGCGGTAAGTTTTCTTTGTGCTGTGACTCTTTTGAGAGGTGAGGCATGAAAAGAAAAAGAGATCTTATTTGGTGAGATCATTTTTGGTCTTGTTCTCTAGTTTAACTTTGCTTCTTCATTTCTCTCTCCGTCGCCGCCCTCTCTCCCCTTTTTTCTGTACTAATCACAAAAATCAAACGGCAAAATGATTATTTTATCATTCTCCAAAAGTTTTTGCGCATGTATTTACTTCCCCACGCGACATTTTGGAGATTTGCCACGATAAGTTCAAAATATATTAAATGAGTTACAAACAAAAAAAAAAACAACTCATATCATGCTTGTTATACATTTACAAATGGATATCATATTTTGAAAAATGAGGTGTAAATATGTGGCATCTTTCAGTTTGCATCGAAAATTCGATACGTTATAATTATACCATCCATGAAATCGGATTCATAGGCTAACCAGAAAAATGAACTTTTGTAAAGTTCTAGCGAGGTAATTTCAAGCTGTTGAAAATTGTCGCATTCCTGTCCAGAAATACAGGAAACATGAAGTCATGTCACACTGTGACAAATCGTGAAAACTGATGTTTTGTGTCCTGCTTAATCTAGGCCAATATTAAAGGAGAAAATGTAGGAAACAATATTGCTGACTAGTAATCCTGGAAGACGTTTGGAACATTGTATGATTGTTGGATGTCTTTCTTTCCCTGTTTTTGCATTTAAGATAACATTGACTTTTCTGCTTTGAATTCACGCCCCTCAGAGCACTGGGAGTAGCATCAACGCATTTGAATGTGCTGGTTTCGTACAGCTGACGATATAGCTTATGTTGTCGCATAAACTTCGCCAAACCTGTTGTTATGACATTGACAACTGGATGGATTCTGGGGGAACCGAAGTCTTTTTATGCAGACTTGCACTGTTTATTTATACCGCTGTGCCATATTTATGGCCATCTAGTTAGACTATAAATTTCTCCCTTATTGGGAGACAAAGACATTTAATACATTTTTTAAACAGGCACAGTAGGGATTTTTTTGAGTTGGTGGCTTTTCTTTATAAATCATTCTCAAAAAAACAAACAAAACAAAACAAAATCAATGCGAGTTATTTCAAGTATTTTACTCGCCAGCTGAACTAACACGGCTAATAGGAACTGGTACATGTACTGTCCTTTTGGGAACTAACAGATCGACAGAGAGATACCTTTTCAAGCTCTGTTGTCATGACTGCTAGCAAACTAAGGAAAACAACCAATTCCTCAATTACAAAGCGGAGTGACAGTCTTGTTTACGATGTGTTGTCAGTGCAAAACCATGCAACTTCTTCTCAGTCTTTGTTGGGATTTGAAAAACGTTCTAGCTCAGGCAGAAAGAAAATGCTTGAACTAGTTTGTAAATCCATGTAAGCTCGCTATGGCTTGTCTCTCTATCTACCGCCTTCTTGTTACCCACTCTCTTCTGAAGTTTTATACATTTTTCTTAGTCGCCACGGCAGCTTTTTCAGCTGCTCATGGCTTTGGATTTCGTCATAAATGTTTAACTGTTGTTATTTTTTTTTCTTCAAGTGACTTTCTTGCTCTAGCAGTGACAAGACGGTTCGTTACAATACCTCGACGTCCGATGGTGTCATCTGGTTCTTAATTCACTGGGGCGCTCTTTCCTTTACAGCCGAGATCTAAGAGCGAAACGCAAAATAAAAGTTGCGTTAGTTCTCTCCATCGTCACGGCTGCTTCTCCACTTTCCACCTCATTTTGCCTCTATTTCTCCCTTGTCATGTGAAACGGGAGAGGGGCGCAATATAAACATTTCCTGGACAGACATAGTGTTCACTTTTAGCTACAGGTTTATTTTCAGTAGATGGATTAAAAAAATATGGCTGATTCATTTGCTATACACTAGAGCTTGCGAAACCATACACAATTGTTTTGATGACACCCCACCTTGATCTGCTTTTGAATCATTTGCACGGTGATCAGATAAAAGAAATTAGTTATAAAAAGATGGCATCAAAATGGATTAAATGGACATTAAAATTATTTTGTGCAGATTTAAAATGCAATTTATAAATCAACCAAAACACGGCTCTTATCCTTTGGTCTTTCCATATGAAGTCACGCATGTTTATAAAACCACAGTGTGTTAAGTTGTTCTACATGATTATAATTGCTGACTCTAAGGAACATAAAAGACGGAGTGCCACGTTCTTTCACATCGAAAGACCCTAGCGGTTTTGCTCGTTTTCATCAAAGAGCTGACTATGTTGTCAAGTTGAAGAGGTTAGAGAGGAGGAGGCCCATTCTGGCGTTGGTTTTCTCGGTTGCCTTATTTCTCATCCTGCATGCTATACTTGTACTTCTATCCAAGTACCCTTTTGACCTACGATCACGAAATAAAAAAATATTTTTGTGGCTTGCTGCAAATCGCTTCTTGTAAACAGACCAATAAAGTTGGACGCTTTGCTCCTACCACAAATCGCTTGACGAATTCCTTCTTGTGATATCAAAGCATTTTATGGAATGGTGTTGCAAGCTGCTTATTCCTTCGTGTAAGCAGACCAGCAGGCGTGACTCTATTGGCATGCGTATAGCGCAATCTCAAGCCTTTCTCAGGATTTTTATCTAGGTAGAGATTTTGCCTAATGAAATAGGTTTAGAAAAAATGTTTCATCTAAAAATACAACTAATTCAATTTGGTAATTAGATCAAAGATGACCGTTTATAATTTTCAGTAGTGGTGTGTGTTATTTCAAATTTTAATGTGCTCCTGTTAGGATAATGTGGTCTACTTTTTACCATCTAAAACAACAACATATCAAAGCTGGGAACCTTCAACACAAAGGAGAAAATAGGACATACAGAACAAGTGGAAAAACCATTCAGTTCTGAAAGATGTCCGAAAAGTCAAGTGAAAATACTAATTCTTTTAAATGTGTTATTCTAAGGTATAAGAAGACCACCGACCTCCTCTGGATTCAGTAGTGATTATGGTCTGGAGGAGGAGGAGTTGCTGAGGTGGCGAGGGAACTTTTTCAGCTGCTTAAGTCATCAGATACATCATAAGGTTTTATGGTTTCCTTGGGGCGTCACTACGTTCCATTGGCAAAACAATTTAGTATTTGGGTGGTGCTTTGAGTTAATGTGTTGCGTTCCCTTAGGCTTCAAGCTTGTTTTCTTACATTAGAAACGGCAGCAGT
Organism: Elysia crispata; assembly: GCA_033675545.1. Taxonomy (NCBI): domain Eukaryota; kingdom Metazoa; phylum Mollusca; class Gastropoda; family Plakobranchidae; genus Elysia; species Elysia crispata. Next base: position 65,625 of record JAWDGP010000540.1, read on the forward strand.
GAAAACGGATCTTGACCTTCTAATGGTGGCCTCTGACTCTTCAAGAGCTGAGAGTAATAATAATCATAACATTATTGCGGTGTTTGTTTGGTTTCAACGAAAATTAAGGCGTCATTAATTTCATCCAATCTGTAGAACAGATTAAAACAATTATAGTTTGTAAAGCAGTTCTACAACTGTAACATTCTTCTGAATAAAGGATGAGCAGGTTCTTGCAGTTAGTTGTCCTATTTTAGTCTCACCTCTAGCTATCATCCCCTTCTGTTTTCTAGAATCCTAGATATCTAATGATCCCAACGAATAACTTGTGCCAGTCAATCGATCAATATCTATAATAACATTTTATAATGCAATTCAATGCAGATAAGGAAAAAATTGAAGTGGCGAAAGTGTCTTGAATTTAATAATGTTCTGACAAATATGACAAAATACTTATAGTTCAAGATCTAGATCAAGGTTTCCACAGAAAATGTGTTTTGAAGATGGATGTGAACTGTTCTCTGTAGGAACGTCCTTGAAACCCGTGGGAAACGGAAAAATCACATCACAGTATAGGATTCTATAAACAGACGAAAATGGGGTTTTACAACTAATGATAAAGATAGCATGTCGTAAAATTCATTTTAAAAAATGTATTTCATATATTTTCACTGTCTGAATGACTTGATAGGAAACGATTTGTTTAAATGGCATTACTCCCGACAAATCAGAACATTATTAAATTCAAGACACTTTCGCCACTTCAATTTTTTCCTTATCTGCATTGAATTGCATTATAAAATGTTATTATAGATATTGATCGATTGACTGGCACAAGTTATCTCGTTGGGATCATTAGATATCTAGGATTCTAGAAAACGGAAGGGGATGATAGCTAGAGGTGAGACCAAAATAGGACAACTAATTGCAAGAACCTGCTCATCTTTATCAGCAGAACATTGTGAATCCGCTATGAATGACTTTGAAACCTTTTATCTATGTTATGAGCCTATACAATCATAGAACATGACTCTCCTTATACTGTAATGATTGTGTAATTTTTTACAGGCCCACTTTAAACAATTGCACAGGTATTTTATACAACGAGAGTTAATTTACCTAGGCACGTTAAAATGTATTTGGTTGCTTTGCAAAAAACAAAAAGAAGGCAAAACCAAATGATCGTTGCTAAAAGAAGAGTTAGGACTTGGACTCCCGACATTTGACTTATTATTGTATTAGATAGCAGTAATAGGCTATTATTGTTTATTGTCAAAGCAAGCATAACATTTTTTCCTTTGTTCAATACAACCACTGTATTTTTTAATGAAAAATATGAGAGTCAGCTTAAATAGATGGGCTGGCAGATTTTCTTTTGATGAAAGGTTCAATATTGACAAACTAAATGGTATCAGTCCACAGACCCTAAACACTAGCCACGGATTAAAGCACGATGATTATATAAAATTAAATAAACGCTCTATCCCTGGTTGCTCTGTTTTGTGACCTTGGCTCATTTTCCTCTTATTGCAAATTGTGTTTGGTTTACATTGTAGCGAGAAAAGGTGAGATTGTGGGCTCAATACAGTTTGAGAGAGCTTGGGTATGCGAGTTTCTTAGAGAGTCAGCTGATGTGCACCTTCTAAAGATCAGAGGAAGAATAATATGCATATGTTGTTCGTATCAAAGTGTCTTCCGTTCGTTTCGATTTATTGTCACATTTTCATATGAGACTCCTAGATATAATTATGTCCAAATGACAGCCGAGTAATTATACTCGTAATACGATATCCTAATGCAACAGGTTTCTTTTTTTTTAGCTTAGTTTTGTTTGACATCTTCGTGTGTTCTCGGCCAGCAGTCCATCTTAGGTCTAATTACAGTCTCCCATCAAAGCAGAGTTGGAGAATAAAGAGAAGAATGCAAAAATATAAAAGTAAAAAATCGATGAAGATCGGACTGAGATATAATTGTTTTAGACAACGTGCCAAAACTTTTTAAACTTAAATATGCGTAGGTCATATCGAACTTTTACGACATCGGTTATATGATCTATTATAATAAAAATTCTAGAACAGGGGTAGGTCGAACATTAGTTATCTATCGATATCTCATGTGCTACACCCCCCCCCCCCTCTCTCTCTCTCTCTCTCTCTCTCTCTCTCTCTCCCCCATCTTTTTTTTTAAATGTGATCAAATACAAGCAAAACATATTGCTTCGAATGGTAAATAATTATTTTAATTAATTCCAGCTCGCATGATAAGTCTACAGCTAAAAAACTGTACTTATGAAAATAAATGGCAACGAAACTGCATATATCTGATCCATTCTTCATCCCACACCCAAAGAAAAGTAGTGTGAGAAAATAGTATCAGTTCAAACCAAAAATTACTCTAAAATTTACTTTGGCCGTCAGCCAAACAACGAATCTAAGGTACATTTTTTCTCGTTACTAATCCACCTTCATCTGGTAACTAATCCCGTTTAAACTTGTTGCCAGTCCAGATTCATGTGGTCACTAACCCAGCTTCATGTTGTCTCTAAATTAAGCTTCATATGGTTACTACATTAAGCTTCATCTGGTTATTAATCCTGCTTCATGTTGCACTAATCCAGCTTCATGTTGTCACTAATCCAGCTTCATGTTGTCACTAATCCAGCTTCATGTTGTCACTAATCCAGCTTCATGTTGTCACTAATCCAGCTTCATGTTTTCACTAATCCAGCTTCATGTTTTCACTAATCCAGCTTCATGTTGTCACTTATCCAGCTTCATGTTGTCACTTATCCAGCTTCATGTTGTCACTTATCCAGCTTCATGTTGTCACTAATCCAGCTTCATGTTGTCACTAATCCAGCTTCATGTTGTCACTAATCCAGCTTCATGTTGTCACTTATCCAGCTTCATGTTGTCACTTATCCAGCTTCATGTTGTCACTTATCCAGCTTCATGTTGTCACTAATCCAGCTTCATGTTTTCACTAATCCAGCTTCATGTTTTCACTAATCCAGCTTCATGTTTTCACTAATCCAGCTTCATGTTTTCACTAATCCAGCTTCATGTTTTCACTAATCCAGCTTCATGTTGTCACTAATCCAGCTTCATGTTTTCACTCATCCAGCTACATGTTTTCACTAATCCAGCTACATGTTTTCACTAATCCAGCTTCATGTTTTCACTAATCCAGCTTCATGTTGTCACTAATCCAGCTTCATGTTGTCACTAATCCAGTTACATGTTTTCACTAACCTAGCTTTGTTTTCACTAATCCAGCTACATGTTATCACTAACCCAGCTATGTTTTCACTAACCCAGCTATATGTTTTAACTAATCCAGCTTCATGTTTTCACTAATCCAGCTTCATGTTTTCACTAATCCAGCTTCATGTTTTCACTAATCCAGCTTCGTTTTCACTAATCCAGCTTCGTTTTCACTAATCCAGCTTCATGTTTTCATTAATCCAGCTTCATGTGGTCATTAATCCAGCTTCATGTGGTCATTAATCCAGCTTCATGTGGTCACTAATCCAGCTTCATGTTGTCATTAATCCAGCTTCATGTGGTCATTAATCCAGCTTCATGTGGTCACTAATCCAGCTTCATCTAGTTACTAATCCAGCTTCATGTGATCATTAATCCAGCTTCATGTGGTCATTAATCCAGCTTCATGTAGTTACTAATTCAGTTTCATGTGGTCACTAATCCAGCTTCATGTGGTCACTAAAATAAAGCTTCATCTGGTCACTAATTCAGCTTCATGTTGTCACTAAAATAAAGCTTTATCTGGTCACTAATCCAGCCTCATGTGGTCACTAAAATAAAGCTTCATCTCATTACTAATCCAGCTTCATATTGACACTAATTCAGATTCATGTGGTCACTAATCCAGCTTCATGTGGTCACTAAATTAAGTTTCATTTGGTTATTAATCCAGCTTCCAGTTGTCACTAATTTAGCTTCATGTGGTCACTAATCCAGCTTCATGTTTTCGTTAATCCAGCTTCATGTGGTCACTAATCCAGTTTCATGTGGTCATTAAATTAAGCTTCAACTGGCTTTATCGAACCAAAGTTCAAAATGTATCCGATGATCAAATTACTTCATCAAATTAAGGCACTGAATCGTAGAAATTTTTGTATTTTAGAATAACGCAAAGTTTAAATACATATTTTGTTCACGCTGAGATAAATCTGAAGCAGCAGTTTTATTGTAATTGTGAAGAAAAAGATTATTCGGGTCTGTTATGTCTGTTGTAAGCGCTCTGAATTTAGAGCGCGTTTTGCAGTTTGAAAGTATACTTAATATTGGTTGTCAGTGTTAGCAGAGAGGATAAATCATCTTTGGTGTAAGTGATAATTTTTGTATTATAATTGCTATACTGGAGCTGTACTCTAT